>JAODXP020000032.1:10886401-11018901 GCA_027497455.2 Sardinella longiceps | reverse complement strand
AATTTTCAAATGCCGCCACATGGTCCATACACTCTTTATACACACATAACAAAATGATAACAGCAACATTTGCCCGAAATATGTGCCATGGAAAACAAACCGAGAATGAAATGTCTAGGTGCAACATCACAATTTAAACCATGCCACATACAAACAGTTGCCCAAGAATGAATGAAATATGAATGAACATGTAATTATAATGCTACAATCCATTACCACTGATTACCACTGGAGCATGCTAGCATGAAAAGTTTAGTCATAAAACTTCACTGAGCTATGCTCACTTCTATCTTACATAGAGTTAGTAAGTGAACACAGGCAGGCAATCCCCCCTGTTCCTACGCATAACAAAAACGAAGCAGGGAAAAAAAAAAAAAAAAAAAAAAAGATCTGCACGGCAGTTGTAGGGTCAGTTCAGTTTGGGAATTTCCTGCTGCTAATGTGCTCGGAAACCAGTGCACAACCACAGCTCTGCTCCAGGCACCTCCAGCACTGTACAGTGCAGCAGGAGTATTAAGAAGCCCTCATGCTGCAATAGTTGAGAGCGCGTGTGAACGTACTTACGCGTGTGTGTGTGTGTGTGTGTACGTGTGTGAGAAAGAGAGACAGTGACAGAATATCTGCAAGTTGATTGGTTAGTTGGAAAATATCTGCAAGTTAATTGGTTTGCTACAAGTTGGGTTTGGTCGCTCACCATTCCGGGTATGCCTTGCATGGGCTGCGGCTTCTTGTCCAGGTTGAACTGGGCCAGGCTGTTGGGCAGACCTTTGTTCTGGAGCTGCGGGGCCAGCCCAGCTCCTCCCAGACCCTGGCCTGCAGACTGGCCGTACGGGCCTCCATAGGGGCCTACATTTCCCATCATGCCCATCTGAGGAGACGCAAAAAGGGGGAGAAGAAGGAGGAGGGGGGGTGGGGTGGTATGGAAGAGGGACAACAATAATAACTGTTAGCTTGTACGTCAAACAAGTGTTTACACTGCTTCAAATAGACAATTCTCACAGGTTCATTACACACTCATTAAGTGCTATTAAGGACAAAAAAGTTTAACTGGACATAATAAAGCACTTATTATTATTGCGTCCAGGTAATAGTATCAATTACACCAAATAGGGCAACTGAAACAACAGAGTCAGTGCAGAAAGAATGCAGCAAACTCAAAGTCCAAACTATTAATCAGTGTCTATTCACAAAAAGAAAAAACACAGGTCATTAATCAAAACGTGGGCCGTAACCTCCAGCAGACGGCATCAGCTCCAGACCCAATGCACTCTAGGCCTACTTTGTCAACGGGCAGGGCAGTCCCAAGTCAATGACGCCATAAAAACAAACAATAAAAACGCAGCACTACTTTCACTCTGGGTAGCTCAATTCCTCATTCTGCACTGAGCGTGGCACTTTAAATAACAGCGAGGCTGCGTCGGAGGGCCTGAAGTGAAACAGCCATTTTCGCTCCGGAGGGGCACTCGCTCGCTCGCTCGTTCGCTCAGCCGAGCTTTACTGCTCATCTGCAGCTCGGCAGCCGCAATTAAAAGCGGCCATCTTCTCGGGGCTGCGCCAGATGCAGGCCGCTCCTCATCAATTAGGCAGGTAATTTACGCCCCCATTAAGACATCAGAGACAGATTAGACCAGACAACTCAATTATCCTGCCAGTGGCACGGAAGGTGGATCTCATCTGCCAGCAAACGAATGGCCTTCAACTTAGAGCTCACTCAGCAAGAGGATGCCCATATCTCCTGTCCAACACAACCCAGAACTTCCACCACTGGGGTTTTTTTTTCTTTTTTTTTTCCGTACAAACCAACCAGAAACTATAGTCCTGGACAACACCACAATACAGATACACGACAACAACAACAAAAATTATGAAAAAATGATCATCAAAAATGAAACAAACAATATTCCTTTATTACTACCTCTTGGAACAACCTAATTTCGAGCACATTAATATTGGGCTAAACAGTCCAGAGATTAAACAGACAGACTTCTGCCTCTCCCACCAACAGGATTCGCAGCCTTAACATTTAGACTTCGACTTCGACTTCTTTATTGTCCATTAAACTTGTATGAAATGGAAAATTTGCTTTGGTAGTGGCACAAAGACACATAAACCTGAACATCTTCCTTTCCTACTCTGACATTAACGCCACTGAACTCTGTCCCTTTTCCTATAACTCCAAGCATCCGCCCACACAAAGCCGGCCACGCCTGCAGGCCAGGGCCCTCCTACCTTGTTCAGTGCTCCGGGTTGCTGCCCTCTCAGTGTGTTCTGGCCAGCCACTCCTGGCTGCTGCTGCTGGAGCGTCTCGGCCAGCAGGTTGCTGTTGCTCCCCATGGCCTGGTTTGGGTAGCCCATCCTGGGGGAGCCGTTCATCACCTGCCCCCCCATCCCCATGCCCTGCTGCTGGGGCGTGGGGCCCACACCCTGCTGCTGCCCCGGCTGCTGCCCCGCGCCCTTCTGCATCATGCCTCTGTTCATGCCGCCCACCATCCCAGCCATTTGCTGCTGCTGCATCAGGTTGGACTGCTGCGGGGACATGTGCTGCTGGGACTGGGGGCCCATTCCCTGGGGCCCCGGCGACATCTTCATGTTGCCTATGAGCCCCATCCCTGGCCCGGCTTGGTTGGCCCCGGGGCCTCCCTGCTGTTGCTGTGGCTGCTGCTGCTGCTGGGCGCCGGCGCGGAGAAGCTCCGAGAGCTGCTTGTGCTTGGCAGCGGCGTCCTGGCCGCCGGGCCCGGCCATGCCGAGACCCATGGCTCCAGAACTGGATCCCGGGCCCAGGCTGGTGTGCAGCTGGTTGAGATCGCCACCGTTGGCCAGGCCCAGCTCCGAGGAGCTGATGAGTTCATCCGGGAGGTCGTGTTCCAGGTCAAAGAGAGAGCCAAAATCTGCAGGAGGGAAACGACAGCAGGACACATTGGGGAGGATAGATGGGGGGTGGGGGGGGAGAGAGGAGAGAGCAAAGACTGACATTAGTGTTCAGTTCAAACTGATGAAAGGACTGATGGAAAAAAAAAAAAAAAAAAAAAATCACATAGACAATGACTTCAATTTGCATGATTTGATGCAGCAACCATGCAGCAAACTATCCAAACTTTTGCTTTCTAAATGACACGAATGACAAATAATGGCTCCGACATGAACAAGTCTTTTGCCATTCACCAGAACTGAAAGACAACCCAATACAACACAACAAAAACATCTCTTTGTGGCTTTCTCTTCTCTGCGTGATGCCTGAGGGTCATCAGACATTTGCACGCAGCGAGCGGGACAGGGGCATCCGCATCCGCCACAGGCAGCCCCGGGCAGAGAGGCAGCACAGGGCAGGGCCAGTGTGGGGTGGCAGTCCCCTGGGCCGCTTGTGGTTTTGACTGGGTGCCAGGGGCTGAGTGGATGTTGTAAGGTCGTGGCACTGAGCCTTAGGGAGGTAAACACTGGCGCCCTGCTAAGAGCAAACAACACTTACGTTCACACTCGCGCGCACACACACGTACGCCCACACACACACATGCAGATCCACTCACACACACACACACACACACACACACACACACACACACACACACTTCCATGCTTGTACTGCTTACTTAAGGGGCGGACTTTAAGGGTAGGAGAGATTTCCTGAGTAAACAATCATATTTCAATGACATGTGACATAAACAAGCATGCAAGACCACTGGCCTGACAATTACAAGTCATGTTGCTTGAGTGTTGACATCTGTGATATTTTTCTCCCCCCCCCCCATCACTTAAATAAGAAGTTGAGATATAACTGCAATATGACTAGCCACAGTTTATGAAAAACAACTCACACAGTTTAGAGAATAAAAAGCAGTCGGAATAGGACAAACTAAAATAAATAAATAAATAAATAAATAAAGTAAATAAATCACTTCCCCATCTGTCAGTCAAATGCATCCATAACTTTACAAATAGCGCAGCAGCTCTCAAGTAAAAAGAAACTATCAAGAAACAAACAAACGCAAACTGAAGGGAATTTTTCAACTTGCATGATGCATTTCACTACATCTGGGCCGCTCACAAGTCCCACTACTGCACTGTCCTGCAGGGATGGTAGCAAGCCAGGAATGCTTACAGTCTGTTCTACTGCCCGTCACATTCAAATTATGAGGACCCCTACCTCTTCTCTCTCGCTATCTGTTATAGTCGACTGCATGAGAAGTGGACATTGCATGTGTGCCAAGAGTAGCCTAAGTCTAGCTCATGTACTGCACGAACATGATGAGCCTTCCCTTGTGAGTGGGTTTACCAATTTACTTGCTTTTGTGACTTCAGAGTATCACGCTACTGCCTTTTTGGGTGCATTCAAAGATCACATCCATTGCAAATCACCATTATCTGAGATGCTCTTGCAGAACTGTTATCTGATGGATTAATGACAGCATCTGACGGCAGTATAATTGCCAACACTACCCCGCCCCCACCCACCCGAATCCAGCCAAACAAATCTGAGCCAAAATGCATACATCACTTCAAACGTCTTGCTGACAAATGGGGCTGTCAGCCATTTCGAATCACAGTCCGTGTCCCCTGTTTTTAGAACTACGGGAGGAAACAATAGGATGAAACGCTCAACTTCATAACTTAGCAGTGAGAATGACATTACGGGACAGTTTCACGGGATGGAATGAATCTTGCAAAATAATCTTAACTGGCGATGGAGCAGAGCTCCCATATTTATTACCAATTCAACAAACACGTTGTCGGCAAAGAGACAACATCAAACAATACTAAATTGAGCGTAATCTTTAATAAAATTTAAAAAAAAAAGAACTTCTGCCATGGATAAGGTGAAAAGAAGCACGGTGGTCTGGTATAATGAAGCCAGGGCTATGGGCAACAGCGATGAGCATGAGTGTTTACAATAAGAGAGGATGTCAAACTTATGGACCAACTTTTTCACAATGTTCACAGCACCTTAATAAAATTCTGATATCATGCATGTCGATTTAGGCCAATCAACAGGGAGTAAAGTTTACTTGAGAGGTCGCTACCATCAGAAACACTTTTACACAACAAAGTCTACATCACATTCAATTAAACTACAACCTCGCTTTTCTCGAATTATGTGACATTAGTTATAAACCCACAATTTCAAGTGCAAAAATCGGAAGGGACCTTCATACCGGTCGATTGAGGGTGAACAATGGAAATCAAGATGCAAAGAAAAAAATGACCGCATATATAACTGCTGATTCCTGACACGAACTTTACAGACTTTCTGTTCTTAGAAGTGCTTTATACTATAATATCTATTGTGAACTTCCGATGTCCACCGATAAGAGATTGTTTTGGGGTGGCATACATAAGGTAACAAGTTGAAGTTTATCGTTCTCACAAGCTCCGATCTACAAGCTCAGTTAGCTTGAAGCCTGCGAACTAACAATGGCAGGGTGCACTGCTAGGAGTTGCATGGGCCTGCGACACATCAATCTGTTATTAGCTAGCAGCCAGTTTGGACTGGAGAGCTCAGTAAAAACCATAAAATTTGCCAACTTAAAAACTCTATCTGATCACGACGAGTTTGCATCATAAATATCTTTAGTGAACACTAATGACTGAAGCAATACCACCAATTAGTGACGGCGAACAAAGTTCCAGAGATATACATAGACTTGCTAGTTGGCTAACTAGTTTGCTAATTAGCGTCGAATGCCAAAGGCTAACCTAGCAAATAGGCTTTTTGTCGCTAATGTTGTCGAAGGAGTGTAGCCATTCTAGCTAGGTTAAATAGCACCTAAGCTAAGACTATGCATTGTTGATTGACGGACAAAGTGTCATTACCAAATTTGCCAAATCTGTGCTCCAAGCTATGAAGCAACACTAAGTTGTATAAGTTGTATCCAATGTGTTCATTGCTAGTGGAGAAAATATTATTTGCAGTTGCTTGAAATTGAACTTCAGAGGCAACTTGTAAATTGCAAACTCCGCAAGCGTCGTTTATAAACCAACACTGACTGACGTTAACGTTAGCATTAAGAAAACAATTTGGAAGAGTAAAAGATATGCCTTAAAAAGGGGAAATGTTCCAAGGGACGATGAGTGGACAATGAGTAAATAAGTGAACAAGGAGAGGGATTCGTGACTAGTCAAGTAACATTCAAAACAATCATGAAAGTAATACAAAACACTGAGCTGCTTAACCTCTACCAGTAGTCAAGCGATAACACAAACTGGCTCATCTGGCTAACAAGCTAGCTAACAGCGTTAGAGAAACACCAACCACAGCACTGGCTAGTAAGCTAGCTGGTCTACTGTGTAAAGCTAGCGTAAGCTAGTCCTGTTAAGTCCCACATATAAGCTAGCAAGCTTGATAGCTAGCTAGCTAGCTTGCTACGACAAAATAGAAACCATCACTCGTCATTCCTTTAAATTACTATTTTTAGAAGCATTGAATATTAAATATGATTTGATTAAAATTATACAAGACATCATTCGGAAAAATGACCATTATGTTTACCGTTTCCATCGCTGGCGGAGACAGAAAGTGCCGGAGAGGATAGTTTAGGCCTCTTGGCTGAAGGCGGGCCAGAGTCCAGAACGTTCTCGGCCATATTTTTTACGAATTAAAAAATATATATCCACAGAGATAATCGTCTTCGCCTCTTTTCGAAGGTTGTTTTTCGTTAATCTTCATAAAATTTGACTTTTCCCCCTCCTTTTTGGGGACGAAGGGGGGGAAAGTCCCGTGTACAAAATACTCCTCTTTCCTGGGTTCGCCTCTCGATTTCAGCTTCGGCGTATCAACCCCCCTCCCCAGTCGGATTTTTTGTTCTTTATAAATTTCTGCAAGCGGCGGAGGAGGGAGGGGGAGTCGGCGAGAGAGCCACACGTAGCGGCTTTCGACCTCGAACTCGTAAACAGTTTTCATGTAAGAAAATTGTCCCAAAGAATATGTCTTGGTATGTTTTATTTGCCTTTTAAACCACCCTCCGCAAGGAAGTGAGGGTTTATTTTGGGGACCCTTATTACGCCGTGTGTTGGTATTTGCAATGTCCTAAGATATGGGACATGCAACAAAATATTTTACACTTCTGCAAACTATTTCAGACAACCTTTAATTATTAATTAACTTAAATTGTGTCCAGTTAGTCCAGCTAATATATATATTTTTTATTGGTTTTTGGTCAGTTTGTATGCCAATTTTGCATTCACTCCAATTACAAACTTGTCTTTTTAAATTCTGATATTGGGAAATTTCATAGGCCTCCATTCACCCTAGTCTGGATTGGCCTACATTCTGTCAATGGCATAGGCTGTATCAATATCAGGCCTACTGGTTTGTTCCTGCATTCAGTCCAATTTAAATGCAAGCATAGGTTTTCAAATTATGAAATGGGGAAATTACATAGGCCTACAGGCAGAACTATTGTAGGCTAGGTGAGTCAATGGCATTATATCAACTTCAGGCCCTATGCTTTATCCTTTTATCCAAAAAATATTAAGAAAATGTTGGCTCTGTTTATTTCTGGCAAGTCATATGCCAGAGTTGTTTATTGTTTAGGCTTATTAATCTCACTTATTTTATAGGCCTAGGCCTAATTTAAGCAACCCTGTGAGAACTAATATTTCAAATGGAGAGTTTTCAATATTAAAGCCAAGCTTTAATATTGATAATAGATAGATAGATAGATAGATAGATAGATAGATAGATAGATAGATAGATAGATAGATAGATAGATAGATAGGTATTACTGTATCCCATAGGAATGGCATCTTGAAACATCCATGCCATGAACATCCATCCATCCGTCCTCTTACAGAAACTAACTGGGGCGTTTGTTAGTGTTCTAAGAAAGCCTACAGGTCAGTCATAGCATAGTATAGTTGAACTTTGCAGTTCAACAATTCTGATGCTGAAGACAATGTTAATCCTGCATAATCAATCAATCATTCACTTCCAATCAGTATAATACCACATTATTCACTTCCAATCAGTATAATACCACATTATAAATATATCTCTGAATATAGTCATTATTGGTAGCAATAGATAAATCAATGAATTCAGAAATGGGCTTAAGATAAGCCTGTGACACGTGTCTGACACTGCATTGTTTTAAATGTCATGTCTCTGTGTTTGATGGTGAAACTAAAGGCAAATTTCCACATTTGTGGATAATAAAGTTTTCATTATCATATTGTTTACTTTATGCAAAGCAAGATACTGTACTGACTGAGCAGTAGCAAATCAGGAGTTTTGCGAAATATGAGAGGTCATGATTCTGTTGATTCAAGTCCACTTATTGGTGTAAAGTTGAGGGTGCATAGGCCTACTGTAAGTCTAACCTCTAACAATAATTGGTCCAGCAGTTAGGCCATTACTGACCCACCACCAAACCTACATGTATAATTCTGAACAATGATGAAGGCAGAATAGCATTCTCCTTGTCTTCCCCAGACTCTCTCACATCTATCAGGTGCTCAGAGTGAACTTGATCTCAACTGTGAAAAGTACAGGGCACCAGTGATGTTCTACAACAAATGCCAATCTCGAGCGGTCAGCAGAGGGCCCACTACAGAATTTTGCACCCTCTGGAAGTCTGTTTCTGATAGTTTGGGCAGAGAAATTCACATCAGTGGCCTGCTGGAGATTATTCTTGAGAACATGGACAGTTCTCAACCTCTTCCTCCTTGCACAAAGGACTAGATACCAGTCTTGCTGATGGTTTGCGGTCAGTTTCTACAGCCCTGCCCCTAGAGTAACTGCTCGGCTCCTGAAATCTCCCCCTTTTACTGCTCCAGACCCTCATCTGTGGATATGTGTGTGTGTGTTAATATATTTATAATGGGAGAGGCCTATGATTAATATATGTTTGCAATGTGTGTGTGTGTGTGTGTGTGTGTGTGTGTGTGTGTGTGTGTGTGTGTGTGTGTGTGTGTGTGTGTCTGTGGTCTGTCTGTCTGTGTGTATGTTTATCTTTGAAATTGGAAATAATCCACTGTGGAGGTCCATCATTGTCTCCAGCAGCTCCACTCTGGGGCTCCTAAACCAAGCTTATTCCAAGAGATTGTTATGGTGATGCGGTTCTACCTGCCTGTAATGAGGTTTCATTTTAAGTTGGGTGACTTTCTTGCTATGAGTCCTCTATTGTCCTATAGGCTTCTTTTAGCATTTGGTAAATTCCTGGGTACCTATCTGGTGTATATATATTCGGGTTAAAAAAAACCTAAATGTAATGATAATTTCTTCCATTAACATGTTTTTCACGGAAATGAAAATAATAAGGGCGTAAAATATGCGGTTTAAAAACAAAAATATTGACATTTGGGCAACATTTTTACATGTTCCTTCTTACTGTAGATTGTCACTTTTGTTGGTACTAGCTGCTGTTATCGAGTTAGTTACTCTGGACAATAAATCTATAGGCCTACTGCTATACAAGCTGTACAATGACTACTTCATTTGAATCAAAGTTCAAATTTCTATGACTGTCCTATGAAAATATTTGACAGAATATTTGTGAAATTGTCTCTGTCTCTGCCTGCCTGTGTGTTTATGTGTGTGTCACACAAACTATATATATATATATATATATATATATATATATATATATATATATATATACAGTACAGACCAAAAGTTTGGATACACCCCCCCATTCAATGCGATTCATTTATTTCCTAAAGGCATCAAAATTATGAATGAACACACATGAAATGATGTACTTAACAAAAAAAGTGTGAGATTATGACAAACTCTTTGGACCTGAACCCGGTCAAGATGGTTTTGGGTGAGCTGGACCACAGAGTAAAGGCAAAAGAGCCGACAAGTTCTTAGCATATCTGGGAATGAATAACTCTTCAAGACAGTTGGAAAACCATTTCAGGTGACTACCTCTTGAAGCTCATCCAAAAAATAAAAAGAGGACAAAGCAGTTATCAAAACAAAAAAAGGATACTTCGATGAAACAAGAATATAAAACATATTTTCAGTTCTCTCACACTTTTTTTCATTAAGCTGTACATAATGCCACGTGTTCATTCATAAGTTTGTTTATTTTGTAGATTGTCACTGAAGGCAACAGTCGTTGAAAATAAAGTAAATAATTTAATGGGAAAGTGTGTCCAAACTTTTGGTCTGTACTGTAGTATATATATATATATATATATATATATATATATATATATATATATATATTATACTTTTTTCTACCATCTAGTAACTCAGACTACATTCAGTACTCATGCTGTTCTGTGTAAACCATGGTCAATCTATGCATCAGAGTACTGACTGTACAGATACTTTATTAGGCCCCAGGCGGGTAGGCCGAGTCCATGAGGTTTTCTTCCTAAAAATGAATTATCAGTAAAGCGAAGGGAGTTTTTCCTTGCCCCTGTTACTCATGGATGCTTCCCATACTGTCTGTAAAGCGCAGCGAGACAATGCACTGTATTTGAGCG
Source organism: Sardinella longiceps (assembly GCA_027497455.2). NCBI lineage: Eukaryota > Metazoa > Chordata > Actinopteri > Clupeiformes > Clupeidae > Sardinella > Sardinella longiceps. The sequence continues at coordinate 11,008,476 of JAODXP020000032.1, read as the reverse complement.
CTCTACAAATAAAATTGAATTGAATTGTTTGACCACCTCAAACCTGTTGGTTACCTGTTTGACCACCTCAAACCTGGGGTTACCTGTGTTTCTTTGTTTCAAGTGCATGTGGTGTGTGTGTGTGTGTGCGCGTACGTGAAATGATGTCCTCACACTGGGCTGACTGCCTTATTAATCTATCACGGCATGCATATTAATAGGGAAAGTGAAGACTGTTGTATCAGAGGGGTGGTGGTAGTCTGACAATGTAACTACATCCTGTGGCCTGCACACAAATGAGACAGAAATATGACTTATTTCTTGCTTATTTATTTCAGGTAATTAGTAGTTCAGTGTCAGTGTCAGATCATCAATTTGTATATCGATTGATTATCAGCTTTATGCTGCTGCACACTCTTTGACAACAAAAGACATTGCAATGCTGTTTATTTCAGCTCAGCATTTTCTTTTAGCTTTTAAAGAAATAGTTCACCTCTTTATGAAAATTAGTTATTCACCCCCTTACCTGGAGTTAAATATGTGGGTAAAAGCATTTTGGTCTCAGTGCTTGAGTTGTTCCAGTCTGGCTACCTTTAGCTTAGCATAGGCGCTGGAAAGTAAAGTTCCCCTGGCAACATTACATTCCAGCACCTATGCTAAGCTAAAGCTAAAAAATGGGGAAAATTGAGGTTGCAAGACTAGGACAACGCATGCACTGAGACCAAAATGCTTTTACCCACATATGTAACACCAGGTAAGGGGGTGAATAACCAATTTTCATAAAGAGGTGAACTATTCCTTTAAACATTCAACTTGTAACACATACCTTGGACTGCACACCTCTCTGCATTTTGGCCTTTTGACTGGTAGACTTCAAGTGATGGGTGTGTATAGCCTAGATGTCTTCACCCACTAACCTCAAAACAGGACACCACTGGGTTGTGTTTTTGTCAGGGTTGTGTTTTTGCCAGGTGTGTTAAAACTGATATACAGTACATGCCGAGTGAGTTTCATGTGGTTTGGGTTTTCTGCGTCCAAGAACACTGAAACTGAACTGAAATTTGTACTGAATTCATTTCTTTTCCAATACTGTCTGTGGCATTACACCACATACACTATGGCTGGTTTAGAGGTTTTCATATACAACATCTTTAGACCCATGTACAACAAAAATTGTATGTATATAAATAGAAATTGCATGATTGTGTAGAAAAAAAATATTCCCACCAAGTTTCATAAAACCTGGTGTTGCAGCGTCCTGGGAATTGTTTATGGAATTGTTGACAAAGCTACAACAAGAAAAAATGCCAATTTTGCCTTTTAGGCAACCTATTGTATTACAAACTCAACTTCACATAATGATGACAACCTACAAGTCTAAAATATACATACTAGATAAGGCCTGTTACAATGAGCCCAATTCACACACAACTTACATAGGCCTTTTGTGCACCCCAACCACTTCAACCCCCATTCATGAATCTGAATGTTAACACTGATGTATTTGGATAGACTCCTGTTTTTAGCCCTGTGGTACAGGGGAACCCTAAAAATAATTTGTAAGTGATTTCAATACATTGAGGTTGTGTTATGAGGTTTTAGATGACCCATTACACACTCAAACTTCACATGATGCCTTAGGTCAAGAGCACCCTACACGGTTTCCTAAGTAATAATAGCCTATACTTAAGGCCTTATGTTGATTTAATGAGACAATTTCCTATACAACATGCACAAACACACACACACACTCACTCACTCACACACACACACACACACACACTCACTCACTCACACACACACAATAATGCTGAACAAAAGTATTTGCTCCCTTCCTAATTAGTTTATCTACATGTTTGTCACACTTAACTATTTCAGATTATTTTTGTGTATGTTTTTTTCCATCCAAACTTACATGACCCTGTGTGAAAAAAGTAATGCCCCTTGTTAAATTAAATCAAAAGATATCTAGTGTGTGTTCAATGTGTGTGTTCATGTTTGTGAACTGTGCGTCTCCATGTACAGTACACTAACAATGTTTTCAATGCTCAAATCCATGATTAGGGACTTTGATGATGTTATGACAGAACTATCATGATGAATACTTAAATTTGGATGCACAGGGCAAGTTGTACCTGCATTTTCACACACAGTCACAGCAGTAGATCTTAAAAACCCAGCTTCTTACATAATTTTGATTTTGGACGGAAAAATTGTACACAATGAAAAAGAGCTTTAGCATCTTCAGCGCCAGAGTTTCACTTTATTACATTAGCTAGGAAGGTTAAACTTGGGTGCAAATAATTCTAGCAAATGGGCAATGACCCCAAGCATACCATCAACGTTGTTGCAAAGTGGCTTAGAAATGAAAGACAAGGTATTGGCCACCAAAAGCCATTATTCTCATTTTTGTAGAACTTTGTGTGTAGCATTGAAAATGCAGATGCATGCAAGAGATCTTAAAAACCTAATCCAATTACACCAGTTCTGTCACAAGGAATGGCCATTCGGGCAAACTACATTATTATGAGAATGAGTGTTACCCAAAATGTGGAGGGATACCCAAAATGCCTTGCTTAAATTAAACAGTTTCAAGGCCATTCTATGTGTGTATATTTGCATATACATATACAGTATTTATGCTGCACTGGCATACATCCACGGATAGTGTCATCTTGTCTTTTTTCCCTTTTGAAAATAAAAACATTGCCGCAGTTTTGCAGCAAACTAATTTGCATGTGAAAATGTGATCTTTTCACAAACCTCCAACAAAGTTGTGAAGTTGGGGTATTTGCACAAAATGTTTTAATGTTTTAGCCTTCAATAAAGACTCCTTTTTTGCATGGATTAACTGAGAGCCTGGACCTGGAATCTTTTTCCTTCCTGATGTTTATTTGAAATTCCCTTCCAAGAGCACCAGTTGATTCAGGGAAACTAGCAGGGCTCCACCAAACTTTTTTCAAATTAAATAGAAACTTCTTTCTTTCAAAATTCTTTTTATTGTTTTTGGTGACAAATATGTAGCTTGCTAGAAAGTTTGCAGCAAGTTTGTGCCTAGGGTGCCTATGGACCACTTTTTGCCACTAAAATTAAAGCCAAAATCAACATCATCAGGATTCCTAAACACTGTCAGCTGTCAAGTGCCTATAGCAGAGACCATCCTCAGTCAGGCACCTGTCTGAGGCAACATAGAGCATCGTCGAGCAGGAACAGGAGTGTATGGAGGAAGCCCTTCCGTGAAAGAAGGAGAATCAAGGAAGATTATTTGTCACATGAATATGATTACTGATGTAAAAATGCAGTGAAATCATATTTGGTGTCAGCCTATTTGTGCAATGTACAGAAATGCAATATAAAAGGGCAATATAGCATTGTTGGTTGGTTGATGAATTTGGTGAGTAGGCGGAGTGGAAGTATGACAATATTAGTCATTGACTGCCACAGGAGACGCTGGAAGGCAAGGTGCTTCCAAGTTGAATTTGGTTGCGGAGTCCCCACTGCACTTGGCATCATTGAAGATAGGAGGAGAAGTACCTTGAAACTCGCTATTTTTTACTTAGACCTCCACCCCAAAATCATTTTGACAAGCATTCCTACCATGGACAACTAAAGATAACAAGAAAGGTTACTTAATTATTTAAGTTAATGCACTTGTGCCAGGGTCAGATGAGCCCACAATTTTTTTTATTTCTTTTATTTATTTATTTTTAAGTCTCTGTGACTTCTGATTATGGTTTATCTTCTAATTTAGCCATTATCTTCAGCTATATGGTACAGCAAATGTTATTATTACATTTGAAAATACAAGCCCTTCCTCGAGTCTGAACAGTGTAAACACAAAAGTCAGAGTCATCAGTAAGCAAATCCAAGTCAAGTCACAAGACCGTCAAAAATTAAGGAGCTGGAACCTCATACACAGCGTTTCTCAAAGTCGAGCATGCTTCCTAGGTAGCACACTAGCCTTGGAAGCCGCACACTCCAAAACGAGGTCCATCAGTGCATCCTTGAAAAATCTATGAACAAAGGCCTCTGTCCTCGCTAGAATTTAGAAGGATGCTTGACTTTGGAACAGTACTTGGCGACTGATAATGACGTGGAATGCTCGAAAACAGCCTTCCAAGCATGCTTCCTCGACTTTGAGAAACGCTCACAGTCTCCTCAGCTGGATTGCCTGTCCAAGGTAGTCTGATGTCCCGAAACACCTGAGGACCATACTAACATCACTGATGATGTGCCCTAGCTTTGCATCAGAAGATGTACTGTATCATCACATAGGATGTAATGTAGCCTTCTGTACATTTAGCCTATTTAATCAGTTATTTTCCTCATGAACTATTTATCACAGCAATGCATCACTGGAAAGATCATACTGCACCATTTCGCCTTCACTTAGATTTGATGTCACACAATCTCTGCAAGCAAAGTGAGCAAGATTAAGAGATGTTATGACCCAGCAAGCAAGCCTGCACTGGACCTTTATGGCTCACTTTGGGCTGGCATTAGCCTGACATAGCCCGCCCATAATACGAATGTTCATCCGTATCCATGGTCTGGGAACGGTCTTCTGGGGCGTGTTTACATCGGTAGAGAGTCTACCGGCCAATAAGCGAAGCTGATTAGACGAGCTGTCCAATCGTTTCAAACCAGAAGTGAATGCCCTCCCACCCGCAGTATAATCGCGTCAGGTTAAAGAACCTCCAGACCATGAATACGGATGAACAGCAGTATTATGGTCGGGCTATGTCAGGCTACAGATGCTATGACCCAGCAAGCAAGCCTGCACTGGACCTTTATGGCTCGCTTTGGGCTGGCATAGCGACTCGGGCTCCGCAAGGGTTTGCTCATCAGCAAAGTGCTGGACCTGCAGTAGTGACCCTGCACGGGCAGCCCTCATAGCCTAAACTAGGCCCGCACTGGCCCTTAATGTCCTGTCCTCGTCTAGTCTTAAAGTATAAGTCCGGAGTAAGTTTAAGCATAGCCCTGCTGCACGAGCCTTCTAACAGCAACATATTTCGCGTGAAATGAAAGAATATCGAACAGCATAGACCTAACGCGAACGTGAAACACTTTACATTGAGTCAATGTAACCTCAGATCTTACTTTCGGTTTCCAACAGTCAGGTCCCATTGATTCAGTGTAAAGTGCCTGTTCGCTTTTGAGTTTGCGTTCGGTCTGTGCTGTACCAAATTATTTTGCTCTTTCAACAGGGCTATACTTGAATTTACTCCGGTATTTTCCTTTAATGTCCTGTCCTCGTCTAGTCTAAAGCCATCTCTAGGCCCACAGAGACCCCAAAGGCTTTGACCTGACCTGGACAAGCCCACACTGGCTGTTTGGGTTTGGTTTGATTTGGTCTTGCCTTAGCTCAAACTACCAAAAGAAAACCAGAATTGACTCCGCAAGGGCATGTTTACTGGGAAGTTTTACGCACTTACTGTAGGTGAATCAGGGTAGCATTTGGGCACAATTTTATTATGAGACATGGAGTTGTAGCATGAGGGTGTGTAAAGGCAGTCAAACGTGTGTCTCAGGTTCATTGTTTGAGTCGGCAAACATGTTAAACAGTATAAACTATTTTCTCAAAGTCAGGGCCGGTTCTAAGCATAGACAAACGAGGTGGTCGCCTAGGGCACCAAATATCAGGGGGGCATCACAATACATTTCTTACCTTTTTTCTTCAGGTTTTCTCTTACATTTTTAGAAAAGAGGGCAAAACTCAAATCTGGCCTTGGGCACCAAAAAGGCTAGAACCGGCCCTGCTCAAAGTCCATGCCCATTGTGACTGGGGTTGTAAAGAATTAATTATAGACAACAGTTGATTTTGTTTGGAGGTGTGTGTGTGTGTGTGTGTGTGTGTGTGAAGGAAAAGAAGTAGGCTAGATAAAACCATAATAATAAAACCATCACTACCACTGGATACATGTTTACACCATAGGTGTAACAGGGGATTTGTACGGGGGAGCTTCGCGACCTTACATACGCATGGTGTACTTTTACCATTTAAATAAGGATAATGCAGTCTGATTTAATCCATGACATTAAGCAATGTTAAAAGTTGTTATTTGGTGCATAAACTCATTTCCAAACGGAAAGGAGGGTGATGTGTATTTACCCATGTTTAGCTACCACTCTATCCCTGATAATAGACACACAAACAATACTAGGCCTAACCAAAGTCCTCCTATAAATGCCTCTGGTCTAACTACACATTTGAGGAGTTGAATGGTGCATATTCGACGCGTGCTTTCGGAGATATAGCACACGCTAATCACCTGACCACGGACAGACAGGCCCAAAACTCAGGTTCTACCGAGATTTGAACTCGGATCGCTGGATTCAGAGTCCAGAGTGCTAACCATTACACCATAGAACCGCTGAGATATATATGTGAATGTATTCCAAATTGAAAAAACACTAAAACATATTCGTACAGCTTTTCAGGCTCTGGTTCCTGTATAATTATTATTGAAGAAGCGGTCATGGCGATGGCCATGGCGATAACAGCGTATATTGAGCACCAAAAAGACCACGCCGTAGTCGAGTTTTTTTTTTTTAGGGCTAATAGTACGCTACCACTTGGTGGAGATGTTGAGCTATGTAGTTCACGGTCTTGGAAACAGACGAAGAAGAACGTTTGCAAGTGGAGGTTTCAGGCAGGTGAGTTGCATGACATTAAATAAGATATATTTTGTCAAATTTAGTTGTTTGGAACAGTTTAGTCAAAAGTGTCGAGTTTTATTTGACTTTGACTTGATGCTCAGAGAAAAAGACATTGTTGGGGTTTGTCCTATTACAGAGACAAGCTTACATTCAGTCGTTCATGTTTGCCACTGACTGTTCTTGAGAAAATGTTTTGTACACCCTGTTAAGTCTTATTGATGCAACAGCGTATTTTAAGCTGGGTCTGCAAAAGAATGCATACAACATATCAACCATCAACTCATCTTTGCAAGAAAGAAAGTACAGGGGCTAGGTAACGCTCAACATTTAGTGGAAAACATGTAAACCAGCTAATCCAAATATTGAACATCTGTGGCACTAAGCAGTTTTTAGTGGATAACGTTGAGGAGCTGAAGACTATTTTTGCAAAAGACATATAACGTTATTTAATTTTACCTGAGATTGCATGGAAATGATTTTCGTTTTTTCCTTATGTCTCTCATTTTCATTGGATAGAGATAACTTTACAGCAAAATATTTTTGGTCCACTCATTTTTTTTTCCCCCTTTGTAACTTAGCATCGAGCCCTAGGTGGAGACCATGCCGAATCGCTGTTGTGCATATGGCTGTGGAAAGTCCTATGATCAAAATGTGACACTGTTCCGCTTCCCCAAAGACCCTGAGGACTTTCAGAAATGGGAGAAACAGGTCCAGAGGACCCGCAGCAACTGGGTTGCCAAAAATTTCTCCTTCCTGTGCAACGAGCACTTTGGCAAGGAATGTTTTGAACCCAGGCCCAACCATCTCAACAAGACCCTGGGAAACAAAGGCTTGAAGCTGAAGGAAGGGGCTGTGCCGACCATCTTCATCCGCCCCCCATGCAGGTCTTGTGGGGGCCTCGGTTCCTCCTGCCCAGAGTGCACCCCAAGAGGGAAGAGGCAGGGTCTGTCCATTTCACCAAGGGATTGCAGCACAGTATGTAACACCACCACGGAGGCAGGTTACATAATATACATTAAACAAATTAATATCAATCAATATGGAGCATCACATCTTGGGTGATTAAGGTGGTTTGGGCTGTTATGCTATTTTCCTTTTGGCTATTGATTTGTTGTTCAACAAGGTTTCATTGTTTTAAAATAAGTCACTTCCGAGGCACTCAGGATGCAGTATAAAAAGGTTTTATTCGGCTACAAAAATTGCAGACGCGTTTCGACGTTGGCAATTTTTGTAGCCGAATAAAATCTTTTTATACTGCATCCTGAGTGCCTCAGAACTGACTTCTTTTAAAACTATTTCTGAAATCCCTGCACCAGGTGTCAGTTATATCCTGCAGCACTTCAGACATACCTTTTCCTACACTATGGTTTCATTGTTCACTGCACTACAGGGATATCACCATGGTTGTGCAAACACATATCCGTGTGGAAGAGTTGGTGAAATGTTTTTTTTCTGTTTTAGGAGGATGTGCCTAAAGGGGCTCCTGCTTATGCTAGTTCAGAGGAAGAGGAAGAGGGGGATGAGGAGGAGGAAGATGAAGAAGATGAGGATGAGGAGGGAGTGGAGCCATTTGATGAAAGAGACAAAGATCTTCCAGGTGAGAAGATGGAGGTACCGTATATTTGTCAAGTATAACCTGCATTGATGTAATATTTACGTTTAAATGAATGGTTTGGAAGAAAAGTTTGGTTATCATAGGAGAAAAGGGGTTTAAATGTTGTGTCAAATAAGTGTTTCTTCACATTCTTTTGCATTTGAGTTTGTTATGTATTTTTTGGATTATAAACTCCACATAGCTATCTGCATTAGTACGGGTGGTGCACTGTGGCATTTCTTTTGTTAAAACACTCTAGAATTACCTGGGCATATCAACAGAATGTGAAGAAACACCAATAATAATAATAATAATAATAATATTAATAATAACAATAACAATAACAATAATAATAATATGATAATAATTTTTATTTGTTTAGCGTCTTTCACACTGCAGAGAGTGCAGCTTAAAGCACTTTACAAAGTGCAGGAGAAATCAATGTGGTTAGTGGAGTTTGAGGAGCACGAAGAATACGAGAGAGGTGTGAGTAAAGAATTGGATCAGCAAACTAGGGAATGGCAGAACATTAGCAGGAATCCAGTAAAGTGTAAATACCTGTAATAATAGGGGCAGACAGCCAGTGGCAGAGTGGCTGCTATTAGGGAGGACAAACAGTGAAATTAGACAGATGAACATGTCATCGCCTAAGCATCTTTTTCCCAGATATCTCCTGAAGTTAGGATGCAAACCAATAGATAGTTGTTTTCACATGCCAATCACAACACTGTTAAATCAACCAGTTGTTCAGCTAACTACTCTCTCCCATCCCTTTGCTTCAGCTGTCTGCGAGTTGTGTGGGACCACAGGCACTAAAGGTGCCTTCTACTCCAGGAGCAAGCGCTTCTGCAGCGAATCCTGCTCAAGATCCTTTTCCTCCAACTCTAAGAAGTCCTCCATACTGGCTCGACTACAGGTATTTTGTCTCTCTCTGTCATATGGTCAGTCTGTCATTGTATTGTATGCACGTTTTTCTCTTTTGCCCGGTTTCTATGATATGCTATCATCGACCTCTACTATGTTGCTACATGACTTGAATAACGTGATCACCTGCCTTTAGACATTCTGGACATAATCATTTGATTTTTAGGTAATTTTACTCATTTTCCACTTCCCCTAGTGAGCTTTACCTTCCTTCAGTTCATCCAGCTGTTGTCTCAGTCTGACAGTAGTGTTTTTAGCTTCAGTTCAGTATATATCATTAAATCCTTTGGAGTCACTTAGGCTCTCACCTGTAACACCTTGTTTAAAAGTGTCCATAGAATTTTGGTATTTCTCCTATTTAAAACTTGACTCTTCAGCAGTTATGATGACATGAACTGAGAAGGATGTCCTAGCCTTAAGATGAACAAAGGTAAAAACTGAAATGTTTAACTCAAAATGAGGTGTAGAATGAGTAAATGAACCTAAGAGGTGGCATATTCCTTTAAGAGACTGCCTAGTAATGAAAGAGAATTCTGTGATGTGTTTTGTATTTTTCCAGGGAAAGCCACCCACAAAGAAAGCCACGGTGCTAAACAAGACTGGCTTTACTGGTGTCCTCCCCCCTGCGCCTGTGCTACCTACACAGGAGGCTTCAGCTGTCGGGAAAGATGGTGAGAATGGAGGGTGTAATCTCACTACAGTGATCAAATTGACTGTAGCAATTTAGCTCGCTTAAAGCAGGGCCACAGTAGACACAGAACTGAAGCATTCTAGAAAATGTATAAAATAATTTTAGAATACTGGTCTATTAATATTTTATTTATGTGCATCAGTATCAAGTCTGCTGTCACCAGTTCTACTTCTACAGTGGTCAGCTTCTCTTCTCTGAGTATCTCTCAGTTTTGGATTCATAAAAGACAAATGAGGAAAATTCAAATAGTATTCCAGTTACTAAACTATTAACTATTAAAACACCAGTATTAGAAAACTTTTTTGGGCCTATAGGTCATAAAACATGAATGAGTTCCTAACCCATAACTCTTCTTTCCCACCTCTCTTCCCCCCCAAGCAGCAACACCAAGTTTTGATTGGGGAGGGTATTTGGACAAACAAAACAGTGTTGCCGCATCGGTCTCCTCTTTTAGACATGTAAGACTCTTCTATCACTCTGACATGATGTTTCTTTTTTCCTATGTTGCAGCTAGTTTGTGGTGTTTGAATTCCTATTTTATTCTAAAAAATTGTCCCGACAGGTTCCTCTCACGGATAAATGGGACGACATCAGAGAGGGTATTAAAGTGGAGGTAGTCAACAAGAAAACTATGTTCCACTGTAAGGTCTATTGGATTGCCACTGTAATCAAAGTAGCAGGTGAGACTGTGGTTCTCCACTGACCAGAGGCCAGTGGTTCTGCTTGTTAATTTTGTGAGATGCTTTTAAGGTGCCGTATGTTGTTCTGGATCTCAATTGTCTTCATATTTTAGCTAGACACAAAACAAAAAAAAACTAGAGTGCAGGATTACTTACCCCTCCCCAAAGCCCTTCCTTCCCAAGAACTTAAAGAGAACCTATGCAGGATCCGGTGGCGTCATCCAGTAAGCTAACAACCAAACAAAGCAGTTATTAAGCGTTTCTGCCAATAATCCTCCATTTAGAATTGCATAGTCAATGGTGATCGCCGCTAACAAAATGTATCGACAGTTGAATGCGCTGAGAAGTCACAAATCGCGTTGTAATTCAAACAGTAAACTCTGGCTAAGTCACGTGACCTAGCTTGCTTGCTAACCAAAACTTACGATAGCCGGGACGCGCTCCCTGATCTTGCATAGGCGGTATCTGCCTCTAGGAGGGTCGGACAATCTCGTGAAGGGGCTCGTTTTACTCCGGAACATGTCATTTATCAAGTCTAGTGAGTTCTAGGCAATTTACATAAAGGTGTAATGAATAGGAAACGTCAAAATTTTACCTAAATGTTGCATGTGGTGGCTTTAAGTGACAATTTATTGGGGCTCTTATGAACAAAAACAAGCTTATATTGTGTTTGTGTGTGTGTGTGTGTGTGTGTGTGTGTGTGTTCTCTTTGCACTAAAGACAATGTTGACTAATTGGTGTTTCTATATTCTTAACTAGGTTATAATGTCAAGCTTCGCTTTGAAGGCTTTGAAGAGGACAGCAGTCAAGACTTCTGGTGTAATCTAGGCAATGTAGACATCCACCCAATCGGCTGGTGCGCCGTAAACAGCAAACTACTCGTCCCCCCACTCTGTGAGTCAGCAACATACCCGTTCAGTTTAGCAAAGAGTGTTATAGCAAAAAATATAGCACATTATATACTGTATCCCAGCTGTTAACAAATACCCTTTATGAAATGCTGTATGTGTGCAGGATATTATGGGTATTTATTTACTTATTACCTCCGCCAAGGAGGTTATGTTTTCACCGGCGTCTGTGTGTGAGTGTGTGTGTGTGTCTGTGTACAACATAACTCGAAAAGTACTGCACGGATTTCAATGTAATTTTCGGACAACGTGTGTATTGGGACAAGGAATAGAAGAACTGATTCGATTTTGGTGGCGATCGGTGACCCAGAACACCATCTGTGACAACATTGTCTTGGCGGAGGTCTGCGCTCTCTGAGCGCTTCTCTAGTTATTTGTATAGTTCTATCAGTAACGTTTATTCGGACTTTGTCTCTCTGCCCTGCAGCTCTGCATCAGCAGCTGGACGACTGGAAAAGCTACTTGATGAAAAGGCTGGTGGGAGCCCATACACTGCCTGTGGACTTCCACATGACGGTGAGAGGGATCCATGTCAGTTAAAAGATAACAGTTTCTCTAAAATCAAATAATGTTTGGCACTGAATGTTGATGCACACAAAGTGTTTGTATTTAAACATCTAAAAATAATTATCATTATACACTGGCGTGATGATGTAATGATTATTTACAAATCAAACATATACAACTTTTTGTGAAGTGTTTTTTTTTTTTTTTTTAAACAAGCATTATATTAAATATAGTACCAAAACATAGAATCACCTGTTGTACTTCTCTGCCTATTCTTCATTTCCCCCTCCTGCATCAGTTGGCAGATGCCATGCGATGTCCATTCCGTCAGGGCATGCGCGTGGAGGTCGTGGACCGGGCGTTGGTGAGTCAGACGAGGCTGGCGATGGTGGACACGGTGGTTGGGGGTCGACTGCGGCTGCTGTATGTGGTGGGTGGGCATGTGGCCAAAGACCAGGAGTTTGCAGACTTCTGGTGCCACATGTACAGCCCTCTGGTTCACCCGGTTGGCTGGTCTCAAAGCGTGGGCCACCTCATCAAGGACCCAGGTAGAGCTATGAATACAACTTGATTTCTCGCAACCAGGCATTTCTCAAAACTATTCTCAGGTGCCATGATGAATTTGAAGAGTTTGATTCCAAAACGCTATAAATCCATTTTTGAAAATACTGAAAAATCCAGCTTTTAATTGTGTATTTCAGAAATTATTGACCAAACTTCAATTATGTTGATTTTATTTTGTGATGATAAAAGCACTAAAAGTATCCCAAAAGTAGTTACACTCGTACATCTAAAAATAGTGTAATAAAATGATTTCTGAAAGTGACGTAGAATGGCTTTTATAGCGTTTTGGAACCAAACTATTCATTTATACTATAGCTGTATCCCAGTGGCCTTCCGAACCAGTAGCCCTTAACCATGAAAGACTTGCATTAATCAGCCAATCATGTTTTTGAGAGTTCAGGATTTAAGGTTTAGGAGTAGACGGTGTGACACTGTGGTCACTCATTTATTTAATCTTGTAATGAAGGTGAAACCACAGTGCATATGATTATTATTTATTTATTTATCTAACACAGTTTGTATCTCAACAGTGTAATGTTAAATTACATAATTTAAGGTGTTGTCTTTGTTTTGTGTGTAATAGGCTATCCAGATCAATCACCAGTGCTCTCCAAGCTCTTTTCGGAGAGTTTCCCAAGTTTATTTAAGAAGGTAAGACATTGTTTTATTGTTTGTGGTAGTTGAATGCTGCCTTTTTTTTACTGACTATGAGTATATCTGGCTGACTACAAGTATATGTTGCTGATTACCAGCAACTACTAAAGTCTCTCTCTCTCTCTCTCTCTCTCTCTGTCTTTCTCTCTCAGCCTAGGACGGTGTATATGGAAGGTGGGTTCTTTGAGGAGGGGATGAAACTGGAGGCTATCGACCCGCTGAATCTGGGTAACATCTGTGTAGCAACTGTGCGGAAGGTGAGGCACCCATTGTTTAGTTAACCAGACAAGGTTTAAAACTGTCATATACAGTAACTCAGAGAAAAGGGTTTATTTTATACATACAGTATCAAAGACCATGTGAATACAAATGGTATTTCAGTAGCACACTATCCATCCAAATGGATAGTAATGCAGTGTTTCTCAAACTGTGGGGAGCAGACACATGACAAGTGGGGCATGAGACATCTCTTTGCGTTCGTCAAACAGCTGCACCATACCCCCCCAAATTCTATTTGTCAGATATGCGCATATGCCAGTAAATTGAGCTTTCGAATGGTGTTATTTGCTAGTTGCTGTGACAAGGGGTTCGAGAGAAATTTGGCTTTGAATTAGTAACATGAAAATTCTAACAAGTATTCCTCACAGAGATACATGTATTGTGCGCAAATTGAGCCTTCCAGGTGGGGCGTGAAAATTCTCTGCCTTCCAAAGTGGGGAATGACAGAAAATGTTTGAGAACCACTGCTCTAATGAGAAACGATTATATTATGAAAGAGTATATTTCTGATGTGTTTGGTCTTTGGCCATCTGTCATAGGTACTTCTGGATGGCTACATCATGGTGGGCATCGATGGTGTTGAGATTGGTGATGGCTCTGATTGGTTCTGCTACCATGCCAGCTCACATGCAGTCTTGCCCACCGGATTCTGTGATAAGAACAGTATCCCCCTCACCGTTCCCCCTGGTAACCTTAATCTCTCTTATTTCCATATGGTAATACACTGTTTAGTTGAGCTGGGTTAAATCCTAACCTGGAAAACTGTCATAAAAATATTTTGAATGTTCGACTTTTATTTCTTCTCAAGATAAGGCCATGGGGTGGCAGTCTTACATAAATGATTGAACATATATCTAAACCAACTAATACAACTTGAGTTGTATCTTTTTATTATTATTCTTATTTTGGTTTCCTCTAGGTCAGGACTGTGCAGCTTTTACATGGAGTAAATATCTGCAAGAAACGGGGGCTAGAGCGGCACCTAAAAGGCTTTTCAACACTGTGAGTGCTTTGGCAGCTCATCAATGAGCATTTCTCATAGACTTTAATCATTGACTTTGTCTAGTCTTGTTTAGATAAGTGTGTGTATAATTTGTAACATCTCTCTGCAAGATACAGGAAGTCTGTGAGATATTACTCAGTGACGTGTGTGTTAACTAAGCCACTGTTATGTCCCCAGGATGAGGTGGGTCATGGTTATGTTCCTGGCATGAAGCTGGAGGCTGTGGACCTGATGGAACCGCGGCTGGTGTGCGTAGCCACTGTCCAGCGCTGCGTGGGCCGCCTCCTGCTGCTGCACTTCGACGGCTGGGAGTCTGAGTTTGACCAGTGGGTGGACTGCCAGTCTCCAGATATCTACCCAGTGGGCTGGTGTGAGCTTCACGGCTACCAGCTGCAGCCTCCTGTCAGTCAAGGTAAGAGGAGGACAAACCAGTGGCACTGTGTATGTAAGGCTGTGTTAAAGATATCAGTATCAATATATGGGTTACACTTTATTTGAAGGTACCGTCATAAGACTGACATGACAGTGTCATTAACTATGACATGACGTTGTCAAGAATCTGTCATAAACTTTATACACCTGTCATGATTTCTGTCATTAAGGGTCACCCGGTATTTGTCATGGTTAGGGTATGTCAGAAGTCATGACAGGTTTAAAAAGTTTATGACAGATTCTTGACAACGTCATATGACGGTACCTTCAAATAAAGTGTTACCAATATATCTTATACTTGCTGATCAATCAATACATTATGTTGCTGTATTGATACATCACAGTGGCTAAATGAATATAAGAAATTATTTGAAGGAAACAACTATGAGATCTTAAGCAGAATGAGTTAATATTGATTGATTGTGAATTGTAATGCATGCAATGGCGTAAAGTTTAAGTGGAAAAAGAAATCCTGGCATAATACTACTTACCATGTTGCTGATTAGACTGTACTGTAGGTAATGTCACCGTAAGTAATGATGGTTTGATAATATATTTGTTATGAGGGAAGGAAATTCATGAAGGTGTACTTGGCCTCTTTGCAGAACCCTTGCAGGGACAGGAACGCAAGAGGGCCAGCAAACCATACTCAGGAAAAAAGAGTAAGTCTGCGCCGAGCAGTGTACAACCTGACGGCACTGAACGTGAGTTCATATCAGCCTACTTGTGGTGGAGGTGAATGGGACTTAGCAGCGCTCTTTAAAAGCATCTTATTTTCATGACTAAGTCTTAATGTACTGTATGTAGTATGTTGATTGTGTTATATTCTATTTACTGTAGGTGTACACTCAGCACTACTGAATGGTCAGACTTCCTATTAGGTCCCCTTCACAATCCAGTTACCTGTTAATTGCCTGTATAACAGTTTCCTACTGAAGTTTGGCCAGCTTAAACTGATGGAGGGGGTGGGGGTGGGGGTCTGTATTCCCCATGAAATGTACAGTATATTCGAAATGCAATGTACCGGTACATTCCACATGGTAGGGTTCAATCCTGGGCCTGGAGGATATCTGATCAAAACTATTTCCTCATTCCCGGGAAAGACTTGTTGAGTTGAGCGCAGAGCAGAGTTGATCCTAACAAAACAAACTGTCATGTGTTCCAGGGAAAAGAATCATGAAGAGGAAGAGTAGCTCCTCCACCACCCCACCCAAACAGCCCCAGCCTCATCCTCAGCCCCAGCCCGAGACCGAGACCCCATCCTCAGACATGCAGGCAGCAGCAGGCGACCAGGTCATGGAGCTGAAGATTGAACCAGACCCAGAGGAGGAGCCCGCTGATGAGAGTATGTTATGTTCGATCTCATTCACTCACTCACTCACTTATGCACACATGGGGCTAGCAGAGGACTAGCCACTCACTGTAGTCATACTAGCCTGCTTCTTGATAGAGGTTTTCCTGGATTTTCAACTTCAATGTGACCACGTAGGTTGTGACTTGTGTGTCTGTGTGTGTGTGTGTGTGTGTGTGTGTGTGTGTGTGTGTGTATTGGTTAACAGGATTTGCATCTCGTTCCTTAATTCCCTCTGATTTAAATGTACACTTATTCCTGTTGTCCCTGCTCCTCCCCAACAGTAATTGCAGTGAAGGTAAAAGTGGAGGAGGTTGAAGATGAGCTGCCCATCACCACTGCTCCTCCACCAGCCTCTGAGGCCCACACCCCAGAACCACCACAGATTCCTATCAAACTGGAGGAGACAAACATGGCCAATGTGAAAGGAGAGGTGTGACCCCCCACCTTTTCCCCTCTGTTACCAGTTAGCGCTCTGATGCGTGTGTGGACGCAATTTTTTTTTCTCAGCCCGCTAAAAAAAAAATCTTGTTGCGTTGCCGTGTGGACTTAGCCTCAGAGTACACACACACCCTCAGATCGTTCCGGACCATGGCAAAGTCATTTGTTGTGCTGTGCTGTCTTCATTTGAGTACTGGTACTTCAAGGCAAATGTGCCCACTGTATTGGCTATGCTGATTGTGAAGAAGAAACCCAAAATGATCCAGATCATTTACACTAAGTGCTTGATGAGCTGCTATTTTTCTCATTCCAGTTCTGTTCAGACGAGGCTGTGTGGATTGTGTAAGCCGCTCAGTGATCCGTTACCTCACCATTCATTGGCTACTGTATATGTTTATGCTGTGAGAGGTCACTGATGGTATTACAGTAAGAAGCCAAGAGCATTCTCAGGATTATAACTTTTGTTAAAGTTTCCGTTATCACTGTTTTACAGTTGGTTCAAAGCTACATGTAAGTCGAATTGAAATGAACTTTTTTTGTATTTTTATAGGATGATGGTTTTGAAGGTTTGTTTTTGTTGTTACAACAATGGCATGTTACGTTTAAGACAAGCTCTCTTCAAAACAATAATAAAAAAAAACAATTTATCCAGTTCCTCTGGAATAACTAAATGTGTGGTGGAGGCCTATTTGAACACACAGTTTTTAGGGTGCCCAAAATATATACACCACCAAATTAATAAAAAATAAAGAAATAAAATAAGAAATAAAGAAATAAAAAAAATCCTCTTCCCTTGAAAGGCAGCGTATCACAATGTCACATGTTCAGAATTTACCTTAACCAAACAGTAGGCCTATGTGTTTCTATTTAGTCCTATGGAAGAATGGAATCGACATACTATGAAACTTCACTAAATATAAAACACATTAAACGGTGGACAAACACACCTGCTGCCTGCCGCTACAAGAGCTGTGCCCCCTGCCCCCTGATCTCATTGGCCTTCACACAGCAGAGTATTTGGATACAAAAAACTACTTATTTCTTGTTACCAAGAAATCCAATTAGTATCTGTGGATGGATGGCTCCAGATATTCTGTACTAATGTTAGCATGATCGTTCCTGTATGAGTCATGCTCGCTCCCCTCCTCTACTGAACTTAAGCTTCCTGTCAGTTTAGGGTTGGGCCCGTCTCTTTCCTGGCTTGTGTTTTGGCCCTCATGTGGGTTACCTTGTCCCTCTCACTCTCACACACAACTAGCATTAACTATAAGCTGTCTTCTATGAATGTATGTCCAAAAGAATTTAGTTTCATTTGTTTCTGCCATTACTGAATTGTGTATATTGGTATAAATAGTATATAATAGGGAGAGAGAGTATTTTACACATGGTGGGAGGAGCTGAAAATCATTGGGAAGTTCTAGTGAGTTGTTGCCGAGACACTGCCTGCTGCTGAAAGAGGAAGACACAGAAGTAGAGAGAAAATTGTATCCCTTCTCTGTGACCAGAACCCAGTGAGGACACACCCTCAGTCATATCACTGTGTTGCGTGCAATTGGGTTCTCAGGATTACTCAAGAACTTTTAGTTGAAATCTCAGCTGTCACTGTGTTACCGTTACTTAGCAGATGAATCCCATTAAAATGATTTTTTAAAACCGTTTAATGGTTTACGTGTTTGGTTTTTGTCTCAGTATTGTTGCTATTAGCTTGAGGATTTTTGCCATGTAATGCAACAAGACCGGCATTCTCTCTAGTAAACAAAGTAAAAAATGTTACCTATGAAAAACTCCTATTAAGGAAAAAGATAACACATTTTCCTTTTATCCACTTCATATGGAATCTAATTGCAATACTTTTACGCTGTCTGGGGTACACTCACATTCAGAATATACATGGAAAAGGACCTGTAACACAAATGTATAAACATTTCTCCTCCTTAAAAAGGCAAAATCAATTAAAAAAAGTTAACCAGAATATACTGTACCATGCATGTCTTAATAGCTGACCTGTTAACACTTCAGAACCCTACAATGCAAAATTTAGTTTTGATGAAGAAAATAAAAAGAGAGAATCTAAATTAGCTGACATCAACGTGTTCCAGATGCCATCTGTAGTGACTAAGCTGTAAATATGTATCTGATGGATCCTACAAGGATTACATAACCTTCCTTTTCTTTACTGTGGCCTTCATAGCAGCCTGTGGCGTTTGGGGCTGAACGTGTCTCTTGCCAGGCTTGGCTTTGGCCTTCATCACGCGGGCTACTTTGGGCCCGTTCAGAAGGGCCGGTTTGGGCTTGGTGGCCTTTGGGGGTTTGGAGGTGCGGGGGGCCTGTGTGGAGGCAAGGCGCTCGCCTGGGCAGCTTCTGAAGACGTGGACGTCCTTGACCCTCTGGCCCTTGAGTTCTGGTGGATGGGCACAGGTGGCTCTGACCTTCAGGTTCACCTTGTCAAGCCATCTGAAATGCGTTTATGAATACATACACACACACACACACACACAGAACAAAGGGTAGGGTAAGGTTATAATGCTTGGGAAAGCATACAAATCAGTTGGTGACACTAAAATGTCCAGTAAACAGCCAATTGCGTATTAAAAAATCATTGCTTGCAGTGCTATTGAATGGCTGAAATTATGTTTTATTGCAGTACCAAAACCACCTATTCATAGAAAATATTATACAATTTATTCCATTATCAGTCTTTTGTCCACTTGCATAGTCTCCTTTGTAATAAATATATAATAAATATACAACCTTGTAATATGTTATCTTAGTATACTGGAATGAATCCATGACATGGATCCACGCCATGGTCTCGCAATGTTTAGATGTGTCTACACATTCAGCACAAATGAGCTCACCGCATGTTTGTTTAGAGCTTGGTGGTGTCATCTGAGTGAGGTTGAAACAGTGTTCTTCTAAATGTGTACCAACAGGGGGCAGTCTACACTTGCGGGCTGTACGGACAGGACTGTAAATCAGTCCGTTTCCCAAAATCAGAGCAACTATGTTGGCTACAATGCAATTTCCAATTGCAAACTAACTAATCAAGAATGGAATCAAGATACTATGAAACTTTCACTACATATAAAACACATTAAACGGTGGACAAACACACCTGCTGCCTGCCGCTACAAGAGCTGTGCCCCCTGATCTCATTGGCCTTTACACAGCAGAGTATTTGGATACAAAAACTACTTATTTCTTGTTACCAAGAAATCCAATTAGTATCTGTGGGTGGGTGGCTCCAGATATTCTGTACTGATGTTAGGTCCGTTTCCCAAAATCAGAGCAACTATGTCGGTTGCAATGCAGTTTCCCATTGCCAACTAACTAAGTTGCTAAGTGGCTAAGTGGTTAGCCACTAGGCTTTTGGGAAACAACTCCAGTGGCGTTTTCAAGACGACGTAACGTTACAAAACATTTACTACGTCACCCATAGGGATGAATGGGAACTGTTACGTTACGTTACAAAACGTTACGACTGTTGAATTCGCCCCAGCTCTGTTGGGCGGCGTTAGCATGTGACTCACTTGCGTAGAGGTAACAGTGGGCAGTCACAGTGGAAAGGGTTCTCCGCCAGGTTTATGACCTCCAGGCCAGTCAGGGGCCTCAGGTCGGGCACCTCCTCCATGTAGTTCCCCTCTAGGAAGAGACTCCGCAGCCCAGAGCCCAGTCCAGACAGAGAGTCCTTAGACATCTAGAGGAGGAGGAGGAGGAGGAGGAGGGGTGAAGAGGGAATGAGAGGGTGTTACACAGACAGAAAGACATTAAATCTTTAAATTAGAAAGATCTGTATATGAATATATATATACGTCGCCCCCGAATATATATGAATCTGTGACTTTTAGCACTTAAGTTCCAGTACCCTTCCAAATCGCATGAGTTACATATTTCATGACTGCAGCTGTTGTCCTTATTGGTGTGTTACTGGCGAATAGGTCAAAGTATTGTCAGGTTATATTTGTATTTCAACCAGCAAATCTTCTTTAGTTCTCCCTTGCAACAGACTAGGGGTAAACTAATTTTGGAGTAGTACCAATCTTTTGAGTGTTGATAACTGTTGATCTATGAATAAATATCCCATTTGAACAAAACCTACCTTCTCTAAGCCCATGTTGTCAAGATAGAGGTGCTTCAAGGTGGCCCCCACAGGCCGGAATGCCTCAGCGGCGACCCAGCGAATAGGATTTCCCGAGAGGCGGAGCTCCCCCAGACTACTGGCCTTGGAGAGAGCATCGCTGGGAACATCCTTGATCTTATTGTTCCCCAGGTGGAGGGTCTCCAGGTAAGGTGCCGGGTCAAAAGCCCTTGGCGAGACCGTGTTGATGACGTTGGAAGTGAGATAGAGTCCCCGCAGGTTCTCTGCCCCTGTCAGGACACCAGCCTCCAGCTTAGTGACGGCATTGTTCTCCATGTGCAGGGCCAGTAAGCCAGGCAACAGCTTGAAGGCACCCTTAGGAAACTGGGTGAAGCGGTTCTTCTCCAGGTGGAGGTAAGTGAGATGTGGCAGGCCCTTAAAGGCGTCAGGGCTTAGGGAAGTGAGGTCGTTCTCAGACAGGTAGAGGTAGACGAGGCCCTTCATGCCGTTGAAGGCACCTGTTTCCAGCTCGTGGATCTTGCACCGCTGCAGGTGGAGGGAAACCACCTCGGGGACGCCAGGGAAACTGTTGCCAGGGATGTAGTGGAAGTGGTTACCACGAAGATCCAGCAGGCGAGTATCTGGGGAGAATCCACGGGGGATTTTGGAGTGGCCTTTGTTCTCACAGGTGGAATGGAAGATATCGGCCTGGAAAAGAAAACGTGTAAAATTCTGCCCTGAAAATCAAACCCATTCATTCAAACCCATTCAACAATATCATACTGTAGGGTAGGCATAATTTACCTTGGAAAATGTCTGAGCCTAAACGTAGTCTCAGACTCTCTCACTTCACTTTGTGCTAAGAGCTGTGACTCTTGACAAGCATTAATTTCATACAAAGAGTTCAGACACTCTTGATAAGCACACCTGTACTTTGGGGTGGGTGGGGCCAATTTATTTGAGCTTTAAACTTATTGGTTCTGCCTTCAATGTTTGTTCACTGATTGGTTGTGGGATTGAGTTGTGGAAAGTAAAGCCTTAAAGGGGAATTCCGGTCGAATTTCAACAAGATATGATGATGTTACATAGCTTTTGGGGTGACCTTTGGTGCATGTTTAGTTGCTGAAAACAGTTTTGAAAACTTGCCCTATTGGGTTGACTGTCAGGGCTTATTCTCTGTTCAAGGAAACCTATATGGTTGGACCAAAATGACTTGTGTCTTCAGTATTGGTTAATCTCAAGTAGCTTGAGCAATAGAGCTCTTGTTGAAATTTGAATTCCCCTTTAAGAAATTTCCCTGATGTTGTACTGTATCGAAATACAATGGAGCGAAGGTACGACAGAAGCACAAGCTTGGCTAGCCTAAACCAACAGCATTCATATATTAAACATGTTTTAAAGTGTTTCATACACTAGTTTTAAAATCTCCACATTGATTGTGATGATTTATAGTCACTTGAAATCCATCTTTTAAGTTGATGATGTCATTTAACATATCAGCCAAAGGGTCACCGTGGTGGAATTGTATCCAAAATGTGTCCAAATTCTTCACACAAACGGAATGAATAAGCACCTTGTCATGGATCTCTCACCTCACAATGGCAGCCCACTGGACACTTGACTTTATTGGGGGGCGGCGTAGTGGGAACAGTAGCCCTTAGCTGATCTTCCAGCTCAGCCTTCAGCATGGCCTCCTGGCTCTGGCAGCGTAACTCCGCTGGTTTAACTGCCTCCAGGTTCTCCCCAGAAAGATGTGACGGGCCTCCACAGGTGCCACCCAGACGCACCTTCTCCCGAAGGGCCCACTCCCTCAAAGGTCGCATGTAGCAGCTGCAATAGATGGGGTTCCCAGCTAAGTTAAGGCGTGTCAGCTTGGGGGAGCCCTCGGCCAGCGGCTGCAGAACACGGAGCTGGTTATGGCTTAGATCCAGGTGAGTGAGGCTTTTAGAGGGGAGCACCGCAGTGTTGGAGAAGTCTTGCAAGGACATGTGGTCCAGGAAGAGGTGGGTAAGCTTGGACATGGAGATGGCATCCTCACCTACATAAGTCATGGGGTTGTAACTCAGATCCAAACGTGTCACTTCTGGAAGTCTAAGAACATACAGAAAGTATGTGGAAATGTCAAAGTGGTTGATTTGAACAGTCAGATTTACTACTATTAAATATTAGTAATATGTTGTTAATCACACTGATTTCATAGCTATTTTGATCTCTTACATTTCTACGTAGTAGTATCTCTTCTGACAGTTCCTTCCAATGCAGACATTATCTTTAAACAATCTTGCCTATTGAATGTATATTAAGATTAAGATTAAGATTACCTGGTCATAGTTTCGGTTGGGAAAAACTGGAGCTCATTGTGGTCCAAACTGAGTCTTGTCAGAGTGAAGAGGCCAGCGAGAGATTCAATGTCCAAATAATTAAGGTTATTGTGACTGAGGCGCAACCACTTGATGTTTTGCAGACCCTGGAAGACCATATTAGGCAGGTACACAAGCTGGTTGTGTGTAAGGGAGAGCAGATTGAGGAAGCCAAGTTGAGAAAAAGCTCCTGGCTTGATCTCCTCTACCCTGTTCCGGTCAATAAGGAGCTGCTTCAGGGAGGATAGTCCATCGAAAGACTCCTGATAACAACCCAAAGAAAGTTGAGATACAAGGTCAATTTTTATTCATAAACAAAGCACACACACACACACACACACACACACACACACACACACACACATTTCTTTCTGCGTGTAAACAAGTTTCACCTGGAAAAGGATCTCAATGTTGTTATTGGCCAGGTTCAAGAAGACAAGGCGACCCAGACCGCGAAAAGCACCCTCGCGCACCGTGCGAATGTTGCTGCGCTGCAAGGACAGGTGGGTAAGGTATGGCGTGTGTTTGAACGCATTGGTGGGAAGCTCCTGGATGTCGTTCCCTCTCAAGTCCAACTTAACTGTGATCTGTATTGGGAAAAAGTTGCTGCTTCATTTGTGTGAAGCAAACCAGAAAACGATAACATGGCAAGGGAATGTATATTCCCGCCGTCAAATAACACCCACCACTTTGCCTGCCACCTCACCTCATCAATGGTCGGAGGAACCACTGTTAGATTCTTGTTGACACACGCTACCGTGAGTTGCACTGCGTCACATACGCAAAATTTTGGACATTTGGCTGAATGAGCCCCAGGAATCCCAAGTATTAACAACGCCATCAGTGGCCACAGGGAGACGTACATTTTATCCATCTGAGTTAGGACAGAGAAGTATCTGTTAATTTGAGAAAATCACTCCAAAATATAGACATACATTTATTTTCAAGTGGATTACCTCTGAGAACACAATTGAAAATACTTTATCATTTACCAATCAGTATCCTAACACAGTAATCTACTGACATTGTTGGATTAGCCTCATTTCTTAACCTTTGCAAAATTCTGGTATGCGAGGGCACACCACAAGGCAGTAGCGGAAAGGAACAATTTCGGAACAACTTCGCAAAGTAAATCCTCCAATCTCAGTAATCAAAATGCAGACACATGCTGTGCCTCTTATGGAACCATTACATCACTGTTTGCTGACACCGAATTGCCCATGTCGTGTCATATCAGATTATTTGGTCAGTTGAATGTATGAACAACGAAGCCTCTTTGCGCAAAGACATGCGCATGAAACCCACCAAAAAGATTAAGTGGTAGCCTAATAGGACTCATTCTCACTCCAAAACTAAAGACGATCAGAAGGCAGCTTATAGACCTATAGACTCTGAATCCTTAGAACACGTAGAATATGTTGAATATGAAAAAAAAACTTACACTTGTATCACTAAGATACCGCCGCAGATGTCAAGCGTCATGGTTTAAACGTAGATCCACAAGAAAGGTGTGAAAACGGAATTAGAACACATAAAAGCAAACATGTTAAAACGGCATAATCATTTAAAATATTGCCTACGACATAAAAATATCCAAACATCTAGATCACGATTTGTCATAGAACTGCTGGACACGGATAAGAAAAGGTATGGTTAACTCATGATATAAACTTACGCACAAGATATGGAAGCCCGAAGAATTTTTGGTCGGCAAGGTATGTGTGCGGTGTCCCCCTTGGGAGTCCACCTCAGACCAGTTTTGCTGGCAGTGGCGGCTTTGCACAAAGGCGCACAGTGTTTTCTCACTGGGCACTCGCTGGCGGCTACGGGATGTCTCTTATAAATAAACCATAGAGCACAGTGCGTTGTATCCACTAGCGGTTTCACTCCGACTTCAACAAAACTTTTTCCTCTGTTGTTGTTGTTTTTTCAGTAATGTGACACGAATCTACAAAGTAAAAAATATAGGCCTACCATGCACTAGCCTCTTTCAACAGCAGCGTAAACTACCTGGTCACTGCAGCAGTTATTCTTCCAAAAATGTAACCCAAAAAACTAATCTCTGGACATTAAATTATAATTTTTGGTTTGATACAGTCTCCCTAATCACAAAATCAAAGTCCCTTTGCAGCCGTGTGTTCACTCACATTGTCTGGTCTGCAAAACAGCCCTCCCTCAGCCGTTCCCCATCTAGAATAAACTTCTTTTATTCTCCATTCAGGCCAACCAACGCTCGCTAGATCCATCCCTATGCGCGTTCAAAGTGCTATAGAA
Organism: Sardinella longiceps; assembly: GCA_027497455.2. Classification (NCBI taxonomy): domain Eukaryota; kingdom Metazoa; phylum Chordata; class Actinopteri; order Clupeiformes; family Clupeidae; genus Sardinella; species Sardinella longiceps. The sequence goes on along the minus strand of JAODXP020000032.1, from coordinate 10,983,097 downwards.
TTCTGTCTCTCAGCTTAAGAAAACAGCACCATACACTGTCGACTCCGGAGAGCTGAAAATATGCTGTACGCATTAGTCGAACTATGAAGTAACCAAAATGTCTAGCAACCATGCCATTATAGTACCATGCTGTTTATCCATTAATTGACCATCAATTATCTACTTTTACCATGTAGGAAAAACATGTAAACACTCAACAGCCTATTTAAATGGAATTAAGGTTAGGACATTGACAAAAAGAAAAAGAAACAATTTTAAGATGTAAACTCACTTGTATCCATTTAATTGATTGATACTGAGCATGTCCATATAAACCACACACATAAATCATAGATTTACCATGTCAATAGAAATGTAATATTGTAATAGCTTGATAATGTGCACAAGACAAAAGTACCTCCTAAACCAGATCCTTCGGATGAGTTAGGTTAAATTCTATCAAGGTATGTAGCAGCAACCTTGTTCATTTTCTCTCCCTACTTAAGTCACCTGAGTTTATTTTGATATTGTCAAATGATTTCCAAAATCCATATGTACAATCACATAATTATTTTGAAAAACAAAGGAAAAGGCAAATTGGAATGTGTAAAGGACAGTGCTGCACAATTTAAAAAAAAAAAATGCAAAATGGTTAGTAGTCACCTTTGTTATGTTTTCCCTGTTCACGTTATGTTACTCCACTTTTTATATTTTTCCCTTTAACTATAAAAATATACATTAAGATGTAAAAAAAAAATGACCTGCACTGTTGATTAAACCCAAAACATCCCACAACCTGATTGACAGCTCCTGTGTTGGTGAGGCACTTTCCGACCTTATTAGGAATGAATGTTCATTAATAAATGTGAGATCCTCAAGGCGAACTGTTTTTAAACGTGTTCACTTGCTATTAAGACACTGAGATGAAGTAGAATGCGGTGAATTGAAAAATAAAAAAAGGCATATCCTGGCGTTCCGGCACACAAGACGCATGTGCAGTGTGAATGTATGCATGTGTTTCACTGGGGGTATAGAAGGATTTGGGTTGGGTGCAAACAAAACAAAACAAAACAAAGAAGTACACAGGTCTCAACTAAACTCATCACTATACAACTGAAATGCTACAAAAATAATCCTACAAAATAAACCACAGGGAAACTGAAAGAGCTCTTGAAAGTCATTTGTTGCGTTTAAGCAGCCTTTGCGCTGAAACCTGCAGTCCAGTGCTCGCCCCTTTCTCCTCCACGGAGCCTCCGCACTCCTCTAGGCAGCACTCCTCCTGTCCAGCGCTGCCTGGAGGACGTCACGGCCACCGCTACAGCTGCTCAGGGCTTTGCCACTTCTGTGAAGACACAGACATTTTATCTGATGAAGGTAGGGTTGGGCGATGTGGACTTAAAAATATATCACGATATTTTCTGTTTTTTTATCACGATATTCAATTCAATTCAATTCAATTCAATTTTATTTGTAGAGCGCACAAATACAGTACATTGTCTCGCGGCGCTTTACAGACAGTACGACAGATATCGATAACTGACGATAAAAAAGTATATTAGGTCTACAGTTTAACACAGGGTTCGTACAGGTGTCTGGGTTTTAAATGTTGCGTTTTCAAGGTTTAGAAAGACACTTCTTGAAAATTTTGTAAAGGTAATCAATTGTAAATTAATTGTTGACAATAAATATTCACCTGACAGAGTTGTTTGTGTACATTTAGGCAATTTCTACTAAGCCTCATTAAACGCTAACAAAACATTTTCTGACTATCGTATTTCCCGATATGACAAAAATTCCTATCTTGGGAATTTTTTTTGATGTTATACGATAACGATAACGATATCGCACAACCCTAGATGAAGGCTCTCTGCCGAAACGTCATCATTACTTTTTATTAACTAGAAAAGCGCTGAGAGAGCGCAGACCTCCGCCAAGACAATGTGGTCACAGATGGTGTTCTGGATCACCGATCACCACCAAAATCGAATCAGTTCTTACTTGTCCCAATACACATGTTGTCCGAAAATTTGATCTGAATCTGTGCAGTACTTTTCGAGTTATGTTGCTCACAGACAGACACACACAGACTCAGACACACGCCGAGCAAAACATAACCTCCTTGGCGGAGGTAATTAAACTTTTCTTTGGACTTTAAGTGTGCGGCACCTTTTCTTTAATACTTTGGATTTAATTTTTTCGGTGGCCAGCACCTTTGTGTTTTGGTGTGCGGTACAATCTCCTTCAACAACAAAGACATTTTAACCATGGGAAACTACAGTATGTGAGCACTGACTACTAAAGCTTTGAGTCATATCATATGTTTTCAGCCAAAAGGGAGTAAATATATACTGTATATACTAGACTAGAAAAAGCAAGCCTCTAGCAACTAGATGCTGTAGCTGCTGTATTTTTTTTCCTGCACTGTAACTTGCAACACTGTACAATTCACCTTTTTCACCTGGCCGCCATGTTCCGAACGAAAATGAGGCTCGGGTGGTAAAACTAGAGGAAGTGCCGATTAAATTTAATTTAATTCAATTACATTTTATTTGTAGATCGCTCAAATACAGTGCATTGTCTCGCGACGCTTTACAGGCAGTATGGGAAGCATCCATGAGAAACAGGGGCAAGGAAAAACTCCCTTCGCTTTATAAATATAATAACTAATAATTTCTCACATATGTCGGACAGAAAATCTACTGCTGGTCCCCTCTCTTACTGTTGGTCAGGTGGAAAGTTGGGCAGATGAGGGGCATCCCATCCCCAGAAGCTACTTCTGGGGAAGTATTACCACCCAAGCCTCGTTCTAGTGCCTCATAGTGACGTAGGTGAAAAAGGTGAATTAGAGCCAATCAGAAATAGAGTGAGCAAATATTTTGTGAATTACATTTAACAATATTTGACTCCACCTTCACATGTTCCTTTGGAGCTGATGCAAAACATTAAATGAAATAGGCGTCAGTAAACACTTATAAACAGATATCTGTCTGACATTGGACTCCCAAAATTCCCTCCCAAAACAATAATATATCTTTGTTACCGTAATTTCCCGACTATTAGCCGCGGTTTATACATTGATTTTGCAAAATTTCTTACGCTATGAGGTTAAAACAGGGGGACAGTTAATATGGTGTTAATATGGTTTTGTTTTTTTAAAATCCCATAAAACACTGTCCTGCGGCTTATACACAATGCGGCTTATACGCGGGAAATTACTGTATTATACAATTCAGAGTGACTGCTCTATCTTACTTTGACACAAAGGTTTGTAGGACATCTGTATGGTCCAGAGGGAAGTAGTCCTGCTCCACTGCGTGTGCCAACGCCAGCAGATGACCAGGCTTCACACATGGCTTCTGTGCCTTGCCCTCGCCCTACAAGCAGAAAGATGACATAGAAATTCAGTAGCGCTAAGACTAATATTCATGCATATCATTATCCACACTAAAACAGAGTGGCAATTAGTAATGGATGACAACTAGTATGGATGACAACGGGAGTTAATGCAGGTATCAACTAAGAGGGTGAGCTTTTATTAAGTACAGTATGTACATTCACTAAAGAGGTATAAAATGCTATTTGTCATTTGCAGGCCTAGAGTGATCTACAGTATTTGATTGTCTTTTATCCACTTCTTAACTGTTTCCATACTAATCTATACAACTGAATGGATTAATGCAGTATATCTAGTTATTTACAAAAAGCTCATGTCTGATCTAATGAATTGCATTTTGTACACTGTATAATTATAGTTATTATCCTCTTACCTTCAGCAACCCCAGGTTCACCAGAAGACAAGAGAGGAAGCTGTAGGACTGGAAGTAAGAACCTGACAGAACCTTCTTTAACAGTGCATCTGTGGGAGAAGAAAGAGGACAACATTATTTGATGTTAAGATTTGCATTTTGACATACATTTGACATTTTACATGCTGTGGTCCATTCCAGACCCACTTCAACAGAACTCTATTCCTCTCTGCATGCAATGAGCCCAAATCAAAGTTGAGCAAGGAAGGCATTATTAACTTTGAGTTTAATAATAAAAATAATAAAAAAATAAATAAATAAATAAATAAACAAAACACAATCATCTGAATGTAATGGCTATTAATCTAGTAGTAAAGACTGGGTAGATGTTACCTGTGGTGTCCAACACAGCTGTCTTCACCTCCGATTTCTCTTCATACACAGAGGCAATCTTGAGAAAAGCATCTGTAGTCTTGCTAGGATCTGAGTAATCCACCTAGCAGCAAGAGAGAATATCATTACAATTATTCAGAATTGACAGAATTGCTCCATTTGCTATTGAACTTTGGTGCATAGTCAGTCGTGTCTAAAGGTTTTTCAAACACTCAATTTACTAGTGTCAGTGTGGGTCCCATGATTTACCTGGTCTTTGGTATTTTTTGCCCTCAACGGTGCCTTCCAGGCAGCGCTGCCTTCAAGGCACTACTCCACTCAGTTTAGGGTTAGGATGAGGGTTGGGGGGGTAATGGTTAGGAATAGGGTAAGGGTAATGCCTTTTAGGCTGTGCTGCCTGTAAGGTGCCGGTGGGGGCAAAAAACACTGTTGAGCGATTTACCTGCTGCTGAATGAGAACTGTCCTTTTGGCCCCTAGATCCAGAAGTCCCTCTGCTGAGGGGGAGGTGAGGAAGGCCTGCAGGTCTGGACTACAGGATGAAGACACCTGTTATGAAGGATGAGGAGGAGGAGGAGGCCAATAGATGTTAGTTAGTCTGCTTGAAGGAGACTTTAAAGGAAAAATCTGGCGTCAATCAAACCTGTTCTTTAAGGCTTCAGAGTGCTACTGTTAGGCATCAGAATGGCAGCATTTGGTACAACGTAGAACTTGCGGCTAATGTTAACAGATGCATATGAAACAAAACTTTCATGCCCTCATCAGTTAGCCTTGGCTGCCGATTTGCTGTGCGCTGCATTAAACATGGTCACTCATAGTTATCAACAGCATTTAGCAATGTGAAACAACAGGGCTACAGGTTGATTCACGCTGGATAATTAATTCCTTTCAGAAACAAGAACTAAGCCTTATTTCTGACTTTTGCTATGATGATTTAGCTAAAATGTCTGAAGGACTTGTGGAAAGTGCTTTTTAACCATGATGAAGTATTTACCAGGTCTGATGGCTTCACAGGGCTTCCGTTACCAGTACTGCCATCGCTGCTATTCCTCGAATCATCCAGACCATTCTCCTCCTCCTGCTCCTCTTCATCACTCTGTTCCCCGATTCCGTCATCAGCATCATCATCATCGTCGTCTTCGTCATCTTCCTCTGGCTCACCCTCATCATCACTACAGAGAAAGACATTTGGTTTGTTTTGTTTTGGTTTGGTTTATTTATGGATATAGCAAAGACAATGGGTATCCAAGGGATGACATGTAAAAGCGTAAACACTTGTTTCCAACATGGTCCCTGATGGAAAGGACAAGACATACAAACACATGCAACAAATATCACATATACAAGTATACCATCACATTCCTAAGTCGTATTTCTAGTTCTCTACTTTATTCCACAACAAAACTCTAACCCATGGACTTGTTTCACACCTGAACATTCCGACATTCCATGGTAGTAAACTGAACATCCTATTATTGAAATGCATTGGATTTATGCCTCTTTCTGACTTGAAAAAATGGGTAATAACATTTAAAACATGTCTAAATTCACTTTCTTTCAAATAATACACATTTGAAGCACACAAAATTGGAGGTCTCGAATAGATTGAAGCTTCATGCACATAAATGTAAAACCACTTTTACTTATTCGGGACCTGCAAATTTGCGTGCTTCATTATTTGAAAGAAAGTGAATTTAGAAATGTTTTAAATGTTATTACCTATTTTTTTCAAGTCAGAAAGAGGCATAAATCCAATGCATTTCAATGATAGAATGTTCAGTTTACTACCATGGAATGCTTTTAGAACCTCGGAATGTTCAGGTGTGAAACAAGTCCATTGCTTGTACTTCTGCACACCAATGTACAGTACACAAGCACACACACACGCACACACTTCTACAGCTTTCTGTGAATAAAGCATTGCATCAGACAACCATAGGGCATGCTGGATGTTTTAGAGAGAAAAGCTGTACCTGAGTGAGCCCAACATGTCTGCCATGTTCATGCTCTCCATAGACTCCCTTACTGCCTCGCAGCCTTCTTCACCAAAGCAGTTACCTACAGACACACACACACACACACACACACACACACACACACACACACACACACACACACAAATATACCTTATAAATATAACTTAACCACAGGCTAACAATCAATACAAAATGCCAAGCAATGTCAGTAATTAAATGAATCCAAACATTATGCAAATAGTGTTGTGTTCTACTAAAACTGGCTTATTACAATGTCATTACCATTCAAATCCAGCTTCTCCAGGTGAGCTTTATCTTTCACACATCTGGCTACTACAAGTGCTGCCGCCTCGGACAGTTCACCAAAGGACAGGTTCAATTCCTGGGCAGAATTAAAACACAAGTGCACATACAAGTTTCACATTACAAACTCGTAAACGCATTGTAGCTTATTGTGGACATTTAAGACACAGTGGAGAACATTTCCATGGAAAAGATGTTCTTTCTAACCTTGAGAATGGGCAGCCCTTCCCTTAGAGCAGCAGCAATGGCGATGGCTCCTTCTGACCTCACCAAGCAGTCGCCAAAGTTGATGACTTGGACGTTGCGGAGGTGCCTGAGAGCCTGAGAACACACAGCACCAGCATCAAGTTAAAATGGTTCAACAGTCTAAGAGAGATTGGCCATATTGCATCAATGATGTACCCTGGGCGAAAGCGACTGTTGACTGTGTCATACAGTCTGGCCCGACGCAATTGGAATAGGTTTCCGTTTGAGTATGACGTATTCCCTTGCCTGGCTCTCACGCCTACAACTTTCGCTTTCAGTATTAACAGATCTCTCGCAAGTTCTGATCTATTTTGACATCGTAGTGGCAATAAATCCTCAAGATCATGGATGCTAATGTCATGTACCAATTTTGTGAATGTAATTCGAAAGTGGGGGAGAGAATAACAAACGCGTCCCTATCACTGACCTCAAAAAAGACTACAACATTTTGAGACATCGCTCTAAACTGTGTGCTGATTGGCTAAACCGTACAGTAACCGACGGAAAGGCGGGAAGGGGGGTTTATTCCAGACTACGTGCGGAGATAAATGTTTAGCGGAGCTACGTAGGATGGCATCGCCAGGCTATCAATGATGTACCATTAGAATTCTGCATTGAAATTAAAAGATAATAACTTTCACATTTTGACATATGCACAGAAATACTGGGGATAGAGTCAGCATGGTAATAGGGAGCCAAAGTCATGCCCTCTTCCGTGTTAGCCAAATGGACCTGTCCATTAAAATGAACGAACTGATACATATAACTTCTGGTCCGCTTTGGTATGAACCGTGGGTTTCACATATAATGTTTATAATGTTTAAACTTACTGCTTCACAAACGTAAAAAATAAATTGATTGTAGACGAACTTCAAAAGTTACTTTACATAAAACAACAAACATAGTCTTGATTGGCATGAATGGTTATCATTTAAATTCACATGCAACATATGTGTATAAATCAAAGTGGACCAGAAAGTGACGTTTATCTGTCCATTCACTCTCCGGTCAAAAGGTCCCTATAATAAAACCGGAAGTTAGCGTGACTTCGGTTCCCTATAGGAAACATGGTCAGCATTGTCATAACACACATGGTGTAACACTGTATGAAAAACAGCAAGATAGGTTAGACTTTTCTGTGTTTGCACAGCCCCACCCCACAGCCTCACCTGTGCCATGGGCAGAGCTCCTCTCTTGGTGAAGGTGTTATCATTGAGGTTAAGCACTCGTAATTCTGAGTTCTGTTGCATTGCCCCAGCCAAAGCTGTTACACCTTGGTGATTGATTCCATTTTGAGGCATGTGGACTTCCTCAAGACTGCCAATCAACTGAAATGAACATAGTGGAAATATGGTATTAAGGAACAACCTTGGCACAATGAACAAGTGATGCAGAATATTTTATCACACAAGAACTTTTACAAACTGAGGAATAAAAAGAAAAAGCTGATCAGATGGTAGAATGAGTACCTTGAAAGCTTTGGCAAGTGCAGTGGCCCCTTCATTCTCCAAGCGGTTCCTGCCTGCTATAAACACCTTCAGCCTCAGGGGAGCGCCAGCAGCACTGGACTGCTTGTGGCACTCAATCAGCGCATTCGCCAAAATCTAAGGGGGGGAAAAAAAGCGGATATGAACCACACATTTTATGTAACCTGTTAAATGCATAACCATGCGCAAGTGTGCCATTATTTCACAGGTTCTATTGCTCCAGTTACAAGGCAGTCTTTTCCCCACAAAAACACATATTGTTGATGCCTTACCTTTCCTCCTCCGATGCCCATACCACAGTTGTTAAGTTTCAGTTCACGAAGGGTGTAGCAGACTGGACTCTTCAGAAGGGCCTCGATACCCTTCACTCCGTCAGGCCCAAACGCATTGTCACTCAAGTCTAGTTCAGTAAGTCTGGCTCCTGATGTCATCAAGGCGCTGCCCAACGATTTCTGTGGAGAAGAGTGTACAGGTGAGAACTAATGTACCAATCATTGGTTTGTCATTAGTTAACATCACAGGATGATGGAACTCACCAGAGCAGCTGGGATTTCAGAGCGAAGACGCCCTGTGAACATGTCACTCCAGTTACATCTCTGTATAAGAAAGAATGAGATTGTTACATTGGTTAAAAATTAATACTCATGGATAACACATTTAAATTTGCTATACTGCTTATCCAGCATGCGTTTAGGGTTTTTGTGACTTACAACCAACAACTGCCTATTGTTAAAATTATGTGTTGTTATGAGTTCAGCACTGGATTTGGTATGACCCGACCACGAGTCAAACTCAAGGGATGGACACTACCAAAAGGCCCTCGTTGGTAATAATGTGTAGCCTGACATTGCCCGCCCATAATGTTTCTGTTCATCCGTATTCATGGTCTGGAGGTTCTTTAACCTGAAGCGATTATAGGATGGGGGAGTGCACTCAGTTCTGGTTTGAAACGATTGGACAGCTTGCCCAACAGCTTCGCTTATTGGCCGGTTGTCTGTTAACAGAATAAACCCTCCCCAGAGGACCATCTCCAGACCATGAATACGGATGAACAGAAGTATTATGGGCGGGCAATGTCAGGCTAAATGCTGTGAGCAATTTGGAGTTCGGTATCAAACTCGAAAACAAAACCTGCAATTTTCTGGTTGATGAATGGCACCTCTACCACCTATGCCATCATCACTCTAACAGTTGGTACTTCAGGTACTGTATGTACCAATACCATCCCTGTAAATGGGAGGTCAATCACTCATTGCCAGACCCTACAGTTTGATTCATGTGAGTCTGGTTCCAAAGGTATAAGAATGTCATAACTAGTTGAATAGCTAGGCTAGCTGAATATTGAATCAAGACATATTATCATGTCTCCATGACCCAGTCGTCAGTATGCCTATATTCACAGCCATAGTGTAATAGTTCAAGTGTGTAGTACCTCCAATTCGCTTTTATTTTCCAGGGCCTTGGCAATCGATTGAGCAGCCTCCACCCCGATGGTATTTCCTTCAAGCCTTAGAGCTCGCAGACCCTGGTACTCCTCTATGGCACGTTTTATGTCAGCAACTGTTAAGAGAGGCATACTAGAGTGTGAAACGGGACGTACCCTATGCCCATGCCTACATTATAGGCACTATACACATGTTGTTGTACACTTTATCAAGAAGTGATGCTCAGCAAGAAGACGAATATATCATAACGCTACTCCAGTGGGCATTCGAATAAGTCATACTCTATTCGGCATTACATTTGTCTCACCTGATTCTGCATTATCCAGTTTAAGGCCTTGTCCTTTGAAACTCAGTTCTCCATCGCCAACATGCGTTTTGGCCAGAGCCTCTGTCAGCTGGGCGATATCCTCGGACGCCATTCGGTCAGCAACCTGTGACACACGCGACATGGATGGATTGATGAAGGGTCATTTTAGCGGTAGACTAACGTTACATGGTCGATAACAAGACTAGGAGCATTAAACCAACTAACATTAATGTTACTGCTGGTCCCAGAATGAATATTACTCGTATTACCGGTATCGAGCTACAGGTACGACAGAAAATTGAAATTGATAACATTATAAGTTATAACTCCTGTGACATTCATTCAGACTATAACGTTTGAAGCTAACTGTACCAGATGTTGCAACACCTGGACTTAGTCATGTTAACTAAATCGATCGTAAAACGCAACATGTTACCGTTTATGTTACCGCTGGTTAGACCACTTGTCAATGCTTTCACGTTGACCAGGTTTTAGTCACATCCACGTTAGCTACCATTACACCCATCTGTTACCAACTCGCACGCAAACCGCCGGGTCGATTTGTTGCGACAAGCACTCATCTCTTTTTTAGACAACAAAGAATGAATACCAGTGTTACTTTGAGTTCAGGAAATCTTTCATTTCTTTACTGTAAAGTATCTGATTGGCTAACATTAGCTAGGTATCAGCTAACCTTGGTAGCAAGCTAGCCCTGAAGACATCTAACATTAATTGACAACTTTTCACGACATAAATAATGGAGCGATTAATGTATTATATTTCGTGGCATCCTTATCAATTAATTATATTTATTAATAGCTTAATTGGCTTTTAAAATAACATTACAACAATCAATCGAACTCACCGGTTACCACGAAGAATGGGTTTTTAAAACGACACTGTTCTCAACCCTCGGTTTCCTCCCGCGCGTTCTCGTAACAGGTTGAAAACTTCAGCGGCGTGCACCATGGTGCTCACGCAGGCGGGAGGAGCTTGTTTGAAAGTGGCCTCATGGACACAGGCTTATCAGCCTGTATCGGGGAAAAATTATTGAATAAAATGTTGTGCGCATTTAGATTAGTGATTCGATTCGATTAGCAGCAGGTAAAAAAGATTGACATTAGACCAAAACAACCAAATCAAGAGTATCTGGCCTACTAATAGGCATAAGCATTACCAAGAAAAGGCCAATGGCCCTTTCATTTTCTTTTAGACTATTAAAATGAGTGAGGTAATTGGCTTGGATTAATGTATTATGTTATTGTTATGACCACTGTAGGTCTCAGGCCTTCACCTCATCTTGACAGGCAAAGAAATTTGACAGAATTAAAAACTCTAAAGTCACGTTAGCAGACCATGTAGGCCTAGCAGCAGGTCTGAAAACTGCTTTGGATGAAAATACAAATCGAACAGCTGACTGTACGTCATGACCCTATGACAATATGATGTAGTAAGAGAGGGTTAATCTTTGATGTAATGGAAATGGTCTGATGAACCCCCCCATCTAGCACCATCACTCTCATTCTGCTGCCATAATGCCCCTTACCCCCTTTTTCACACATAGCACATTGCCCCATCAGAAAGCCTTCCCCAACTCACATACAGCAGCACACTGCCACAGACCCCCCAACACACCCACCACTGCCACGCCCTCTCCACACATATACATAGCCCACTATCCCATCTCCCCTGTCATCCTCCCAACAAGCCCCTTGGCAGTTATAGCCACTTGAGCCGTGGATCTTCGCAAGGTTTCTTCCTTGGGTAAGGGAGCTTTTCCTTGTCCCTGCACTTGGGTGCTCCTGTCAGTGTCCAACCAATCAAAAGACCTAAGTGCCTATGGCTCGATGTTAGACGTACTGGCTGGGTAAATCTAGTGTCCATCGAGATTTCTAGGTTACAAACCAACCTCTCCTACTCCACATCACTGCCTGTTCCTACCCCCCTAACACATACCTGGGCAAACTAAGGTCCAGGGGCCATATGAGGGGCCTGTTGAGCTTTTTAGCCCGGCCTGTGGAGCCTTCCCATATTAAGAGAATACATTTCTCATTTAGCCAAGGTGACTTAGATTATAGGCCTGAATTATCAAATTTGTTGAATTAAATTCTTCCCTTTTAACCCTGCATGTTAACATGTCCTCTGAAGAAAGTGGGGCAACTTGTTTGAGACTTGCCAATTTCCCGGCATCAACCCGTTGACTGTTGACTGACCCGGCAACACCCGGCCGTGGCCCTTCAGCCAAATAATTGCCCTAACTCCTCCCCATTATGGACAAATGGGCTGCCACCTGACATACTTTCACTGCATTTCTTACATGCTACTACATACTACATACTTACTGCATACTACATGCAAAACAAATACATGTAATAATACAATCAATGTTGCAAATAAACTTCCTGGAATCCTTGTTTCCTTGTAACATTTTCAGATTTGTTGTGATGACAATAACATTATTTGGCGTCCCCTTGCGGTCATACTCCGACAAATACTCAAACATTCCTCGCTTTAGGACCAAGCGACCACATTTATCGAGTGGAATAAACTTAAGCGCAACTTGGTGAAAACGACCAAGAGTGAAAACTCACACATGTTCCGTCCAGATTCAGGAGCTTGAATGTTGGACAAGACGACACTGTGAAAGTATGATTCTGGAGGAATTGAAGCAATAAACTACACATTTACCTGGTAGTTTCTCCAAAAAAGGATATATATCGCCTAAAGCAGCTTTTGGACAGATTTGTCCGCGGTGGCTTCCTCACGGTAATTTGGCTAGCTAGCTAGTTAGCGTTCACATCTTTGGATTCATTTGTAAATGGTTTACTGCAATTGGGTGTTCTATGAATACGTCTCGTTTTCAATACTATGTATATGAATTGATTGTTTTGTTGCTCTGCATCGTTTTCAACCTGTTAACTAGCAATCAGGCAACACAAGGTGCAACCATAATCGATTTGCCTGTTGGCTAGCAAGCTAGCCGTCATCTTAGCTTGAGTTCGATGTCAACGACACACTCATTTCCACATGGAAAAGATTTTACAATGTGTTTGAGGGAATGTTCAGATACATCTTACGCTCTGGTTGGCGTTTAACAGGCTATATGTAAATGCATTGTGTATTGAAATCAGTAAATGAATGTAGCCAGGTATGTAAACAAATCCAACTTGACAGTATAAGCTTGCTAGCTCATGTTAGCAAGTCGTGAGTTCTGTGTAACGTTAACGTTACCTAACCGCTGTGCGGTATCTTGCTAACGTTATGCCCGTCGAGCAAACGTTAGCAGACATAACTGTTGCATGTGTACTTTTAATGCAACAACCTTACACTGTTATTTCAACATGTATATATTTTTATGAAGACATCATATTTCTAAAACACATGAACGTTAGAGAAATCACTTGCACATCAGTAACTTGCACTGGATGTCGGTCAAATTGTTACGCGAGGGCGGGGATGGTTGATAGCCTCTCGCGAGCTGTTTTCTAGGCCTGGGAGGAAGCTAATGTTTTTTTTCCTTAACCGACTGCGATGCAAGTTTTGTTTGTATATTACAGTTTTTGTAGTAGCCTACTCTCAGATTATTGTAGAGTTTGACTGAATGGCCTCTCAGCCATCAATTTGTATTTTGTCATTTCTAGCAATGGACCCTGAGCGACAGAAGCGGAAAGAGGAAATTCAGAAAGCGCTGGGTTTTATTCAGTAAGTTTACATCAATTTCATCAGTGTTTACATTGGTAGATGCATTTTTTGTTAAATAAATCAGAAAGTGATATTCATCCATACGAACTCTCATTGGTGTAGGTCATCTTTGCCCTTTCCCGAACCTGAAGGCTATGAGGTAAACATCAGTTATTATACCGTTTTATACCTACTCCTTAATACATTTGGACTTTGTCTACAGTTACATTTACAACTTATTTTTTTCCAAACAGACATTTTTGACACAGCTTGTGTGCAACCTCCTGGATGAGGGAAATGCAACATTTCGGGATGGGGAGTGGAGACAGGCTGCAATGAACTACAGTGAGGGGATCAACGTGGCCCGCTATGCCCAGTCTGAGGCACTGGTCATTCCCCCCGAACTGCTGGAGAGCCTCTACGTAAACCGAGCAGCTGCTCACTATCACATTGTAAGTCTCATTCACTTTACATTTTACGCAGCCTGTTCAATGTTTTTGTTTGTTTGTTTGTTTTGTTTTAACTTTATCTTGTACAGTGTCCTTGGGTGACTTGAAAGGCACTTCAAATAAAATGCTCAAAATTATTAAAGGTGTCTGTCATATACCAACCACTGTTCTTTGTTTTGTCCGCTCAGGGAGAGTATGAGCGTGGTGTGCAGGACTGCGATAGCGCGCTGTGCGTGTCTGAAGGCAGTCGCCGGGCGCTCTACCGCAAGGCCCTGTGCCTGCGTGACATGGGCCGCCTCCGTGAGGCGTACGAGTGTGGTACAGGATGCCTGCTCACAGCCCCACATGTAAGTTAACAACAACTCTGGATCCATATCTGAAATCAGATGTTGATTGGTAAATTGGATGGAGAAAGTGTATAAAAGTTTTCATATACAGTAGAATTCATGCAAGGTTCAAGGGGGTTTTGTTGTCATTTAAACCACATAAATGAACACTTCTCAGACACCCTGGTGTCACATATAGAGACAGAAACAGCACAACACCACACCAAAACATTAACATGACATTAAAATGCAAATGTAGAGGTAAAGACGTTAAAGTTTTACCCCGTCACAACTGCTTTGCATGTGTTTTGCATATACTCATTCACTGTGTAAATTCCAACACTTGCTACCCCTTAATTATTGTTGCTCTCCAATTTGCCCTTTCAGGACCGACAAGTGGGCGAGCTAGCTCAGGAGTTGGCGAATAAGCTGGGCTTGAAGATCCGCAAAGCTTATGTCAGCCCACAGGTGTGAGATTCTTTTGTAATTTTATTTGTGTGTGTATGTTCTCCTGAAAGGTGTGTGCCATCACTTTGGCATGGATAGCAGGGTTTAACATCTGGCCTTTGTGGTAAATGCCTTTGTTTAGGTGGACTCAAGTATGGCTGGGTCTGAAAGCAATGGCGATGGGACTCCATCCCCTGGTGAGGTAGGTGATGCTCTGTTCGCCCCTTGCGTTGCCATTTCCCTTGACTAATTAATGGTACATTCTCATGGTGTCTAATGCCTCTGATGTCAGCTACCTCTTTGAATCTTTTATTCAGACATCCTCCAATGGCCTGGAGTCTCTAAGCGAAATTGGATCAGGTAATCCTAACAGTCTCTCTTGATTTGTGTTATAAATCGTATTTATACCTTAAAGCATGGGTTTTCAACAGGTGGTCCGTGGCCCACTGGTGGTCCGTGACAACACTGCAGGTGGTCCGTGACATGGGTTCCAGTTTCAATTTAGTGTATTTGAAATTGATTTCTGAAAACCTGATTTGAGAAATAAGCACAGCTTTGGGCTCAGGAATCATTTTACAACTTTACTTTCAGGTTTTTTATAAAATGTCCATGTGGTCGTCGCTGGCTAAAATGTCTTTTTTTTAATGAAATTTGTCGCAATCTCTGTTAATAACAACCCCGTGGTACCCCACGATGGTGGGCCGCCGATGACTTCTTGGTCAGAATGGTGGTCCCTGGGACTGAACCAGTTGAAAACCCCTGCCTTAAAGGAAAAGCAAGTCAAATTGAACGAGAGTTAGACACTTTCATGAATGAATCCAGGCTCTTATCCATTTAGTTTAACTGAGTTCCTCTTGGTTTGTTGTGACTTGCACAATGCTGTCAAATGAGATTTCCTTTTCCCCTCTCTCTCTCTCTCTCTCTCTCTCTCTCTCTCTCTCTCTCTCTCTCTCTCTCTCTGTCTCCCCCTCTGTCTTTCCCTCCCCCACCCTTCCTCTCTGCAGACATGTCCAATGCTCAGTGCATCCCGGCTCCACTAGCCACACCCATCCCCGTGAGCGACGACGCAGCTCCGCCCACCCTGCCCCCTGAGACGCCCGAGAGCCCCGGGCAGGGCCTGCCAGGCAGTGTGCAATACTCAGTGCCCGTCTCGGAGCACATGGGCGACTGCAGCGTCATCGGCGAGGGCCTGGACCTGCTGGACTGCCTCCCCAAGGGAGCTGAGGTCAGCGTGGTGAGTGACCTTGCCTCATTTCCTCTGCACCGACCGCTCAAGTACACAGGATGGAACTGGGGGGGAGGGAATGGAGGGATGGAGGGAGAGAGAAGGAGTAAAGGTAAAGAGAGAGAGGGAGGAAAATGGAGAATTGCAATGGAAAAAAAGAAAGAAAAAGAATCAAAAATTGAGAGAGATGAGATTTGAAAAAGGAGATTAGAGAGTGAGTGAGCAGAAAAAGAACAAGGGAAAAGAGGAATCAGGTGAGGGGGACAAGGTGAGACAAGGTGAGGAAGGATAGCAGAAGAGGAAGGTCAGGGAGAAGGAAAGGGGAGAAAAAGAGAGGTGAAATGATTGACAGAATCTAAAAGAGCATGATTGACAGCGCAGGGGAGGGGATGTGAATGGAAGACAGGATGGTGGACAGGACAAAAAGAAAGTAAGAGGAAGAAGAAAAAGAGAAGGAACATAGGGAGAGTCAGAGTGAAAGAGTGGGAAGAGCTGTAAAAAGACAACATCAGATGAAGAGGTGGGTGAGGGAGGGAGGGGAGAAAGCAGAAGTGAGATGATGATGAAGTCATTTGTACTCCACATCATGACATCTTGTGTTTTTCCCAGCAGTCTGCCTAGAATCAATAGCACTCTCCCAACAGTGACTCAGCGCTATTACACATAGTAATGTGACCTCTCTGCACATACCACACAGTAAAGATACCTCTGTTTCCATTGCGCTGTTATATTGCAGGCAGTAGATGCTGAAATTTGAATACAAATGAAATGTTTTAAGTTCTTAAGTTCAAGGTTTGATTGTACTGCATTATTGTAGACAACAGATGTTGTATTTTTATACAGTCGTACGTCTTAATTGTGAGGCTTGATTGTAGTGCATGCAGACAGTAGATGCTGTAATTTCATTGTAAATTAAACAAACGAACGTGCTATAGATTTTAGTGTAATTTGAAGGCTACTAAAGCTGTTCCATGCCCCCCCTGTGCTTCTCTCTCTCGCCTGTGTCTGTCTCCAGAGCCCTGTCCAGGGAGCCATCCCCACCAACCTCCCCAACACAGCGGTCGCTCTTCGCTCAGCCTACCCCTCTGGTCTCCCCGCCCCGTCGCCCCAGCTGCCCGCCGCCTACTTCAGCTCGGCGGTCAGCCCGCTGTCCTCACTGGAGCCCTTCAGCACCATGCTGGCCCAGAGCGAGGCCTCAGGACAAAGGCTTGAGTCTCTGGGCTTTGCCACCGGGGCTACCGACATGGCCGGGAAGGGGGGCATCGGCTCCCCCGAGTCCGGAGGCCTGGACTCGCTGTCTGAGTACACCCTGCCTGGTGAGTGGTGTGTCAGGAATGGATGCCCTGGTTTTTTTAGATGTTCTATTTCTGTTGGGTTGGTTGATTAGACCCTAAGGCATTGGCTCACCTTGAATTGCATGCTTTTGTGATGCAGACAGCTAGATATTTCAGTTTAGGACATTGAGTAACTGTGATTTTGGTTGTTAAAAAAAAAAGGGGGGGTTGATCAAGCAGCACAAATACTTATTGACTAATGTTTATTGTTGTAAACATATCGTTGTAAACATGTCGTGGCTGTTGTCCTTCATTTTGCTGGCTCATTTCTTCTTTAACCTTTAGGGGGCAGAATCGATCACAGTTTCATCCCAGGACTGCGGAACCACAACTCCTTGCACACGGTAAGTCCCCTGGCACCAACACACACACGACCCCTCAGTCTCTCAGTTTCCAGCCTGTTTCCAGTTGAACATTTTGTAGGCATTTAGGATTTCCCTGGGGGGTATTCCAAGAAGGTTGGAAACTTGTTAAGTGATAAGCCTGGCTAAATTAACCTAGAGGAAGTCGTAAACCAGCTAATAGAGGAGCCTACAGGCTTTGTTTAGTTAAGAGAACAAGGAGTCGAGGCTCCTCCTATTATGAAGTTTACCACTACTTCCAGTTTAATTTACCCAGGTTTGTCACTTCTTCCCTCTTGGATTACCCCCCTGTTCTCATACATGTCTCATGTGATGGGAGAGATAAAGAAGAACAGGGAAGTGATAAAGGACTGACAGTTCCCATGGCAATGGCTCTGTCTAGGGGCGGGTGTCAAAGAACTTGGGACTTTAGTTGAAGTCATGCCCTGTAGCCCCAGAGTGACTTTGCACTTTAGACTTGAGCATTTAGACTCTGACCGTGTTATTGGTGAGGAGTTGCCTCTTAAATGGATTATGAGGTTAGTTGGTTAGTATAAAAAATAAGATAAAGAGATTCAAAATGTCAAGACAAAAATGTATGTCAAAATAATATTATATTCTTCAAATTATGAAGGACACTAAAGTAAGTTGTCGTTAATGCAGCATTATTGTGTACATTAATTTTTTACTGGTTATTTTATTCTAGTAGTACATTTAGAACAGCATTAGTGGAAATGTAAAATGGAGAATTTAGAGGTGTCAAATGGCTGGATGTTTGAATGGTTGTATGCATGTCTACACACACTGACACTTTTCCTTCCTTTTAGAATGGCCCCGCTGCTACCAACCTCTCCCTGTTGTCCAGAAACCCCCTTGCTGCCACACATGAGTTTAGACAGGCTTGCCATGCCTGCTACAGCAGAATAGGTAACCACTTGCAACTACTTGTGTTTTGGTGACTGGTACATTATGCCAGAGAGAATTTTAAAACTCAGTGAACTGTGATTTTTTTTTTCTCTCACTGCTTTTCATCATGTTCTAAGTCATTTCATAGTCATCTTCTCCTCTATCAACATAAACTTATAGTAATCAGTAATAGCCATCATTTGATGGGTGGTGGTGTTTGCGCAGTGGTAAAGGAGTTGTCTTGTTGACTTGTGGGCTGATAGTCCATAAGTTGTGGGTTCGAATCCTGGCTGCCATCGTTGTGCCCAAGGCACTTAACCCTAAATTGCTCTAGGGGAGACTGGCCCCAAAGAAATTGATCTATGTAAATCGCTTTGGACAAAAGTGTCAGCTAAATACATAAATAAATTGATCACCTCTCAATTGATCTCCAATTGATTGTCTTTATTCATTGATCAGGCCCCCGGGTCATGGACTACAAGTACCAGCCCGAGGCGGCCCACCGCTGCAAGAGAGACGTGCTGCTCTGTCGCCTCAAGAACTCCGACGACCCCACATGGAAGAGGGTGCGCCCTCGGCCCGCCCGAAACAACTTCCTGGGCGCTTTTGTCCTCTGTAAAGGTAGGAGTGCCCACTCTCGTAAAGTATAATGTCATTCTGTTGTATTGATTGATTGACAGCGTTGTGTTCACATAATAAGATAGAAATCCTCAAGAAGTATAGGTTTGGCTTTCCTATCTCAGCCATAAAGTCAGTATTGCTATTAATTATTTTTTTTATTTATTTTTTCTTTCTTTATTTCTTTATTTATTTTTATAATCCCCCATTTTTTTCTCCTGTCTCTTTCTCTCCTCCTCTCCTCCTCCTCTTCTCTTTCTCTCCGTTCTGCACTCTCTTCCTGGCGTGCCCACAGAGGTTCAGGAGCGGCAGGAGTGCCAGTACGGGGAGAACTGCACCTTCGCTTACTGCCAGGAGGAGATCGACGTGTGGACGCAGGAGCGCAAGGGCGCGCTGAGCCGCGAGCTGCTCTTCGACCCGCTGGGCACCAACGAGCGTCGGGCGCTGAGCGTCACGCGTCTGCTGCAGTTGCACATGGGCATGTTCATGTTCCTCTGTGAGGTAGGGGGGCATGTTCGTCCTCACGTCCGTAAAACATACAGTACATAACCTGCCAAGCACCTCCATCATGTGTGTGTACTGTATGTCTGTTCACACACTATGTACATGTACACACACACACACACTATGGCGTCAGTGTGCTAACAGGTTATCTTCTGCTTGTTTGCCTGGACTTTGGCCACTCTCTTCTCTTCTTCACTTTTGCTGATGCTTGGACATGAGTTGAATATTTGCTTCAACTCCCTAGAGGGTGTTGTATTGCAATGGAGTGTGTTAGTGTGTTACCATGATGCAACAGGGGGTGTGTCTCCTTTTAAGCTTAGATAATCAGTGTTCTCTCTGTTATCTTCTGTTTTTTGTGTGTGTGTGTGTGTGTGTGTGTGTGTGTGTGTGTCTCGGTCCCTTCTCCACGCCCCTCAGGAATGTTTTGACAGTAAGCCTCGCATCATTAGCAAGCGGAGCAAAGAGAACTTGGCCGTCTGCTCCAACCTCACTGCCCGCCACCCATTCGACGACAATAAGTGAGTAAAGGCCGCGTTGTTCTTCCGCCCCTGTGAGTTGTCCAAAAGCGCCATTATCTCTTCCCTCCTAATGGCTCCCAAATTCAATTTGCCCGTCCTTCTCTTTGGGAGGATGTGGGCTGCGGTCTGCTTGCATCTCTGCTCTGTGTGTCCTTTTGTTCTTAAAACCCCCTCAGGCTGATGTGTGTTTAAGCGTATCCAATGCTTTCATTAAATGAAGACGCAAATGCAAGAAAAGTAGTGATTTATTTATATAAAAGTCAATTCCTCCACCAAGAAATATATTTCCTCTAGCAGAATAGTTGCCAAGTAACCCACTCCACAAATGCAGCTGCCATAACTTTTGTACGGAATAACAAACAATATATATGTATGAAGAGTTATGCATTGGGATATGCATTGAGTTATACACTAAAGCATTAAATGTGATTTAGACAGTAATAATCAAGGACTGTACTATCTTATTGTCAGTTGTATTGCGCCATGAATCATCTATCCACTGATGTCCAGCCTTTCTCTCAAATGTGCTGTTGACCTTTCGTTGTCCTTTCTTTAAAATGTTTGCTCCTTCTCAACCCCTCCCCCTTCTCTGTGTCTGTCTGTCCATCTCTCTCTCTCTCTCTCTCTCTCTCTCTCTCTCTCCCTCCCCTTCTCCTCCTCTCTCCTAGGTGCCTGGTGCACGTGGTGCGCTCCGCCAACGTGCGCTACAGCAAGGTGCGCCCGCTGCACCCGCTGTGCCAGTTTGACGTGTGCCGCCACGAGGTGCGCTACGGCTGCCAGCGCGAGGACAGCTGCTCCTTCGCCCACTCCGTTATCGAACTCAAGTGCTGGGTCCTGCAACAGGACACTGGTGGGTACAAAGCATTTGTCAATTATCAATTATTTTAGGGCAAGTCTCTCCTAGTGCCTTAAAGGAAAAATCTGTCAAGAAGTCAATATCCCTATTCTTTGAGGCTACAGAGTGCTATCAATGGGTATTAGAACAGCAATGTTAAAGGAATAGTTCACCTCTTAATGAAAATTGGTTATTCACCTCCTTACCTGGAGTTACATGTGTGGGTAAGAGCGTTTTGGTCTCAGTGCATGCGTTGTCCTAGTCTGGCAACCCCAATTTTACCTTTAGCTTAGCATAGGCGCTGGAAAGTAAAGTTGCCAAAATGTTGCTATCTGGCAACTTTACATTCCAGCACCTAAGCTAAGCTAAAGCTAAAAAATGGGGAAAATTGGGGATGCCATACTAGGAAAACGCAAGCACTGAGACCAAAATGCTTTTACCCACATATGTAACTCCAGGTAAGGGGAAGAATAACCAATTTCCATAAAGAGGTGAACTATTCCTTTAAGTACAACATGGCCTAATAGCCCTACAACTAACTTGGAGCTAAGCTAACAGATGCAGGCACATGAAAACAAATCTGTCATACCCTTATCAGTTATCTTTGGCTGCCGTTTTGCTATCTGGTCTGTATTGCCACTCTCATACCATACTTGTCCACAGCACTTGTGAAACAACAGGGCTACGGATGATTTTCACTCCGGTTAATTCTTTTGATCAAGGGCACAACGATGGCAGCTGGGATTTAAGACCCATAATTTCCGAGCTCTTATCATGTTCGCCAGGTTCCTTAACTGCTACACTACCATCATCCAATCATACGCTTGCACACACACACACACACACACACACACACACACACACACACACACTCTCTCTCTCTCTAAACACGTACACACACATACTCTGCACACGCACACACACTCTGCACACACACACACACTCTACACACACACATTACACACACACACACACACACTCTCTCTCTAAACACGCACACACACACACACACACCTCTCTCTAAACACGCACACACACACACTCTGCACACGCACACACACACTCTGCACACACACACACACTCTGCACACACACACACACACACACACACACACTACACACACACACACACACACTCTCTCTCTAAACACGTACACACACACACACACACTCTAAACACACACACACACACACATACACAGACAGACTCTAAACACCCACAAGCCTCCTTACTCCTGCAGCATCCCTTCCCTAGTAGCCCACGCTGTCGCTGACACATTGTCACACTCAGTATCATTCATACACTCTCATCTTTCATACACACTACCATTTGTCTGGGGGCAGCACTATTATGAATGGGATTATTGCTTTTACGCTGCCTACTCACCCTTTGCATTTTAGTGAGTAATATGTCTAATCACTCTGTGTGTGTGTGTGTGTGTGTGTGTGTGTGTGTGGGATTAGGCATCACCCATGAGGAGATGGTGCAGGAGTCCAAGCGGCACTGGCAGAGATTGGAGCAGAACGCACAGAGACAGAAGGTGAGGCGTGTGTGTGTGTGTGTGTGTGTGTGTGTGTGTGTGTGTGAGGGTGTCCCTTAAAGGTGACATAGAATGGATTAATGGCGTACTTTACCTTGTTTTCTGATGTTAAAATACAATATATTAAATTGTATTTTGTTAAAAAGAAGATCAAGTGATATTTTACAAGCCTAGTTAACATCTCATATTTAAGATGTGTATTGAAATGGGTTTTTTGCCTAAACAACACTTCACTCTGGCCACCTTAATTGAACTGCAATGGCTTTGTGCTATTTGACATCATTTGTAGGCTTTGTTCTAATTCGCCCATGATTTAGTGGCTATTTCTAAATATAGGATTTCCATATGAAAGAGGGTCGAACCATGCCTCATGTTCATGATAGCTCTTTGACCATGCACAACCTCTCTTAATTCATCAAAGCCAATGTAAAAGTGGTTTTCCATTCTATGTCTCCTTTAAGTAGACCTATGGGCTAATGATATTGCGCTGCTGACACTATTAAGGAGATAGCAGGTTTGCTGACTAGTACAGTATATCACATTGCTTTGGCATTAACACTCATTGGTGAATCATTGCTGGTATTTATTTCCTCCATGTCTGCTTGAAATGTATTTGTTCTTTAATGCTTTAATCTTTTCTGTCTATCTCTCATTCTTTCTTTTTTTTCTGTCTCTTTTCTTTCTGTTTTTCTTCCTCTTTCTCTCTCTCTCTTTTCTCTCATTTTTACACTCTGTCCATTTCCAGCCCCAACACATCCCTCAGCAGCCTAGCAGCAGCGGAGCTGGAGGCGGTGGTGGAGGTCCCGGTGGGGTTGGGGGCATGGGTGGAGGAGGAGGTGACGGTATGCTGGGCGTAGTAGGAGGAGGTGGTGGTGGTGGAGGAGGAGGCGGTGGTAGCTGCGCCCGTGGCCGAGGCCTCAACCTGAAGATGAAGTTTGTGTGTGGCCAGTGCTGGAGAGAGGGCCAGGTCAACGAGCCAGACAAGCAACTCAAATACTGCACAGCCAAGGCTAAGCACAGGTGAGACGCCCCTTAAAGGAAAAATCCGGCGTGAATCAACACATAGTCCTACTGTTTTATAGTGCCAAGTGCTATTGATGGCCACCTCAATCACTGGATTTCATGCAAGGCAGACTGAGATAGCGAAACGGCAGCTAATGGTAACAGAATGGGGCATTTCAAAACGAAAGCAAATCAATGAGGTTTCGTTTTTGACATGCCTCATTCAGTTAGTGTTAGCTGCCGTTTCGCAAACTCGGTCTACGATGCACAAAATCTGATGATTGAGGTGGCTTTTAGTAGCGCTTAGCAGTATAAAACAGTAGGGTTACGTGTTGATTCACTCCAGATTATACCTTTAACTACAAACCACGGGAAGGAGGATAGGAGGGATTTTATTTTTGTGTGACTGATGAATTCTTGGGTGATTTTTGTCTGACTGTGTGTGCGTGGGAGTGATGGAGAGTGACTATAATAGCCAGGTTGTTGCAATGGAAGAAATGAGTGGGAGATATTGGTTAAATGAGCAGCTTTCTTTGGCGTTCTGGAGAGAAACATTGTTCTCCTTTCCTGTAAAAGGGTCAGTGTAAATGGAGTATTTATTCTCAGCTGTAGTAACGCTATTAAGATCTTGGGCCTGTGAGCTCAGTGTGACTCAGCAAAGGCGGTTCTTGTAACTAGAACACAACCACACATGTCGGAACATTTTGGAACATTTTGGCAGGCCAGAAGCCAGAAATAGCTTTTGTTTTCATTCGCTCGAATTACAACCGCACTGCTAGAAAAGAACATTTATTGATTCAATCTGTGGCTGTTGTTCCTCCTCGGTATCTCTATCTGTTTTTATCATCTCTTTTCTTTTCTCTCCATCTCTCCTCTGTCCATCCCTCTTTCCCTCCGTCCTCCTCCTCCTCCTCCTCTCTTCTCGTCTCCAGCTGGACTAAGGAGCGTCGGGTGCTGCTGGTGAAGTCCTTCGAGAAGAAGAAGTGGGTGGTGGTGCGGCCGCTTCCTTTCTCGCGCACGTACCCCCAGCAGTATGACGTGAGTGTGTGTGTGCCAATCACACCTCCCACACACACACACACCACAGACTGGTAGTGGGAGCCTAGTTGCATAAGGCCCCCATTAGCCTAATTCAGCACCTTGAAAGCAGGCCAAATGGGCCTCCTTGTGTTGCAATCAATTGGATCCTTTGGAAAGTCAAGGGCTCTACTATAATTTATTTTCCACTCACTATTTTGTGCGTCCGTAGCCTATTTGCGCTAATCAACAATAACATGTCTGTAACGGAGACTACCCTTAACAATTTTTCAAACATGTAGCCTAGTGTAGCCAACTGTCATACAGCACAGTGTGCCTATTTATATGCCTAGCCTCTGTTACTGAACGCGTTTTATTGAGTGAGTAGACCGTATTCGTTGAAATAGCATGCGTGCGCGCCGCACTCCAGTCGGTGGAGTGCGCATACGACCACACGATAACGTTACACAAAGTGAATAATGGAAAAAAAAGTCGCGTTTCTCTTGTAAGCATATGGCCTTCAGTTTTGACAATCACTCATTGACAATAGTTGGCTAACTCTGGCCCACTGCTAAATATCAGATGTGTTTCAAACTTTCTGTTCTTTAGGCTTATCTGAGAATGGAATGGTTGATGTGCAGGATGCAGGATGGTTCATGTGGGAAGAATGCAGAATGCAGGATGGTTAATGTGGGAAGTAGTTAGACCAATCAGTCATTTTAAGTAAGTGACTGATTTCTAATGGAAAGTGTTCAGAGCACTGTAGCTTTGACAAAAGACATTCAGTGGCAGTGGAATATATAGCCTATGATAACAGTGCACCTATAGGCTAATTTCAATTTGGAGATTTTGATATTGCCTACTAATTTGAGGTTTCTTAGGGCATGGGCTATTTGTGGTAAAAAAAAAAAAAAAAAAAAAGTATTTAGTCTCTGTATCCATCCACTTCTTGCAGAAGTTTTATAGATTCATAGGATTAATTGACCTAGGATGTGTTGGCTACATTGTATTAGGCAGAAAAAGATTATAAACTATGGACTGTATGACAAGGCTGTATGATTAATTTCTTTTGTAGTATCTAGTCTTGTTTTGCTTTTAGGTGACAGAATGAGCTGTAAAAATGGGTGTTGCTCATTGTTACATGCAAAGTTGTGGCCCCATGCTCTGTAGTACAGTGTGCTTCTCCAGTATCTGTAAGCAGCTACATCAAGCAAAGCACATTTGAGCAGTGCAATGATTATATGGCATGATTGCAGTATGACCATAAGATTGACACTAGGCAAGACAATACACACACACACACACACACACACACACACACACACACACACACACACATATGTGCACAGGAATATTTCATTTAAAGGAATATACCACTTTTTTATGGGAATGGGTTATTCACCCTCTTACGTGGAGGTTGATGTGTGGGCTAAATCAGTTTGGTCTCAGTGCATGCGTTTTCCTAGCCTGTTCGCGCCCTCCCAGTGATGTAACACCTTCGGCGTTGCTGTCGCTGGTCTGGCCAGCTACTAATTTAAACAGCGTTTCTGAGTTCCAGAAAAATCTGGAACTCCACCCCCTTGGTCAGGAACCAATCAACTTTGAGCAGCTCCAACGGCTCTCAGTCCTGTTAGCTGTTATTCAAGCAGTTCCCTTCGCATCACATACGTCAGAGGAAAGAGTGGTGTGATTGGTTTTGCTTCGGCACAACATTTTCGACATCGACAAGTAGCAAACCGAGGCATTTGAGGGAGGCGGGTCAACCATGTGCTTTGGGAAACATTTGTTGTACAGGCTCTTGGTCAGACTAAAGACTCACAGAGCTTTGAAAGTCGATGGCAATCAGGCTAGCGTTTTCCTACTCTGGCAACGCCAGTTTTAGCCTTTTTTTTTTTTTTTTTTTTTTTGCTTTAGCTTAGTAAGACGTTGGAATGTAAAGTTGCCTTTCCAGCGCCTATTCTAAGCTAAAGCTAAAATTGGGCTTCCTAGACTAGGAAAATGCATGCACTGACAGCGAAATGCTTTTACGCACATATGTAACTCTACGTAAGAGGATGAATAAC
Source organism: Sardinella longiceps (assembly GCA_027497455.2). NCBI lineage: Eukaryota > Metazoa > Chordata > Actinopteri > Clupeiformes > Clupeidae > Sardinella > Sardinella longiceps. The sequence continues at coordinate 10,956,410 of JAODXP020000032.1, read as the reverse complement.
CATCAAACCATCAAAAGTTGGAATATTCCTTTAAAGTTTACACCAACATAACGACTGCCTGTGTTTCCCACAGATGTGTGTTCATGTCATGAAGCAGAAGAAGTGCCACTACATTGGGAACTGCTCCTTTGCCCACAGCCTGGAGGAGAGGGACGTGTGGACCTACATGAAGAATAACAGCCGTAAGATTAGTCTACCTTCATTCCCCTCCACCCCCTCTCTCTCTCTCTCTCTCTCTCTCTCTCTCTCTCTCTCTCTCTCTCTCTCTCTCTCTCTCTCTCTCTCTCTCTCTCTCTCTCTCTCTCTCGCTCTCTCTCGCTCTCCTTCCATCTCTGTCAACCCCTTTTCACTTTTTTCTGCCCACACCCCAACACACACTCATTTACAAACACACAGATACTACTCAGTTATTTTCTATTAAAATGTACATGTATGTGACCCTGTGTATATTTGGGCTGCACCAATGACTGTACAGTATGTGGGCTGCACGCGATGCAAATATTGTGAGGTGACGATATTAAAGTATTTCTCAGTATTGGGTCGGCATAGTTCAACGGGCTAGTGCGTTATACCACAAATCCGGGGACCCGGGGTTCGATTCCGACCCAAGGTCCTTTCCCGATCCCTACCCTTCTCTCTCTCCCACTCATCTCCTGTCACATTCTCTACTGTCCTATGGAATTAAAGGCAAAAAAGCCCTAAAAAAATATCTTTTAAAAAAAAAAAAAAAAGTATTTTCCAGTATTTACAGAAGAAAGTGTTTTGCTGTGTTGCTCTGAGCATGACCTCTGACCTCTGACCTCTGTGTCCCAACTGTAACGGTTCTCCCTGTCTGCAGTGCGAGACATGCAGCAGATGTACGAGATGTGGCTGGCGCTCACCAAACAGAACCGCGGCTCGGACGGAACGCTCATAACCCCGCCCCCCGAAGAGAAACAGATCACCATGACAACAGATTATGGCGAGTCGATAGTGAGTGTTGGGTGTTGTCAGGGTGACTCATAAGTGCTACTGTTGCTTTCGCAAGCAGGAAGTCTTTCTGATTCCCTTTTCTGATTGCTACATGTTTTGTCTTACAGTGTTTGTACAGATTTTCAGAATTTTATTTCGTTTTTTTCTTTAACACATCTTAGATATTTGCAGGTGTGTGTTTTGAATTTCACTGAGGCAAATCTGAGAAATAGAAATCCATCTTGTAAAGGGCAATAGGATTTAGCTAGTTATGTGATGTACTTACCAAGTATAAGCCCAGATCAGGGCTACTTGGTTGGCCCAGATCATAAGATTATAGTCGGGGGGAGAAGTTGAAAAGGACTGTATTAGAAAATTCTAGAACGGGATTAGATGTACACCAAACTCATACTGCTACTGGTAACCATTAAGTAACAAAAGAATTCTTTTAGAAAATATTTCTGAAGTCAACCATAAACGGAACAGGTCACAGCCGCACACATGATTACTAGACTTAAATTGCAGCCACACCACTAGGTGCAAAGAGTGTTTTTGTTTGAAATGTTGAGTAGGCTTGTATTTCATGTTTTGCATTAGTTATGCAAAGTTCTTTAGTAGCCTTTTTTTTTAGTGAACAGTGTTTTTAGTTTAGTATTTAGTATTTAGTATTTAACGGGTGAATATCTGTGTATTATGTTTAAACACGTTGTCACCACATGTATGTGTGTAGTATATGTAATTGTGTATGTGGTCATTGTAGTAGTAGTAGTAGTAGTAGTTGTTGTTTAAACCCGCTGTTCATGTGCTTATCCTTGGCAGGCAGGGCGTAGGCTGTCAGGCAGCGGTGACCTGTGACCCCGGCCAAAGCGAGGAGAAGGAGCTGGCCAATGGGCTGCGAGAGAGGACTGGGTTTCCTGCAGCAGCAGCGGCACGAGCCTGTACCACCCTTACCCTAACCCCCCGCCCCGTCTCCGTCTCTATCCACCCCAGCAGCAGTTTGTAAGCCTACACTGTCCCTCCCCTACCCCCCACCCTTACCCCACCCTCCACCACCACAAAATCTGGAAATTTCTGGAACCCTCACATATGGCAGAGAACCACCATCAGTAGGACCAAAATGTGCAAAAACACCATAGCACACATACATTGCATAACACACACACACATATAGTTCCTCTCAAAACTCCTCATTCCCAATCCTTCCCCAACCCTTTCTATTGAAACACCAGCTTGGCAGCGCTGCTCAGAGATAAAATGATAAAAGCTTGGCACATTAAGCCCGTGATATGTGGGGACAATCTGATTATCGAAACCCTCTCTTTTTGTAAAGAGGAAATTATGCCAGAAATTATGTTTTTTGTTTTTTTTTGTTTTGTTTTTTTTTTCTTTTATTCCTTTATTTGTTTTGAATATAAATACTACTCTGGTTGTCTGCCATATTGGCAGAAGAGTATGAATGTATTAGCCAACCAAGGCCATAATGAGGATGTTGGGATTTTTTTTTTTTATTATTTAAGAAAAAAAAAAATCAAAAACCAAACCTCAGACACATTGAGAATTGTGGAATGTAATGTTATTTGGCAAACCAAGGTAAATCTTGGGGAAATTAGATCTCGTGGTTAAACATACCCACCCCCCCTCCCCCTCCCCCCAAGAACCTCCCCACCTTCTTCCCACCCACCCACAGCACCCAAACCCCCACCCTAATTCCTGCCTCACCTCACCCATTAAATTGATCAAGCTGGCGTGTCCCCCGGCTGCTTGCCAACCCCAACTGTCATGCCCCCGGGCCCTGCATGGGTGTTTGTGTAGATCTCCCATCTCCCCCAGCAGAGCCCATGTGTGCAGGAATGCAGAAAATCCTGCAACCCTGGAAGGGCTGTTGGATGCCCGTCAGGAGCACTTGCCTGAACGCCTCCACAGCAACCAGGCTCAGTCTACTTCAGTGGCTGAACTAAGGTAGCCATTTTAAGAGAGTGTATGTTGTTGTCTCCTCTGTCACTATAACTGACAGGTCTACAGGTAAAGAGACAACTTTTTTTTCCCCCCCTCGCATTAACTGACAGGCCGAGAAGTCTCAGTTTGACAACCCCCCCCCCCCCTCCACACACACACACACACACACACACACACACCAACCAACACATAAACACACTCACATACAGTATGAAAGGCTGCTGACAAAATCAAAAGGGAATTAAGGCTCGTCGCCATCCCTGATGTCTGTCGACGTCGGCTTGTCCACAAATATGGCCTGCCTGAGGATTGTGCAGATGGCTTTGCAGCCCTGCATTGTCCACACACACACACACACACACACACACACACACACACACACACACACTGTCTACACTGGCGAAACCCCTGAACGCTGAGGAATCTGGCAGCAATGGATCAGGAGACGATATTAGTGGAATTATGCACCATTTGATGTGCCTATATATCTAGAGTTATACCCATTACCAAAACCTATAGTGAGGGCATGCCTCAGGAGTGCGAGGAAGCTTTGTTCTTACCTTATGTTAGAAAGGTTTGTGGAGGTATGTCTATATTCATCCATTATACACATACATATACATATTTACAACTATCGCTATACTACTAATGATTATTGATAACTTAGCCGTTAAGCTTAATTAAATATAACCTGACCTTGTATTGATTATATAGAAACTCTTGTTATTGAGCTATGCTATATGACCTGTATTGCTGATTAGATGACTAGTGAACTTTTTTTTTTATTTTTATTTTTTTTTATTGCTTCTGTGAGGGTCATTCCGATAGCCTTGAGTGAGTTTTTTTGATGTGCTCAGTAATGGTAACGACAGCAAAAGTGGGAGGAAAAGTTTTGTTTTCTTGCATGACTGCTGCAAGTGGTGGTTAACATCTATCAAAAAGAAGAGGCGTTGTCTTCTGCTAGGTCTGTTGGCATATTGGGGGAAATGGGCAATGTTTGCAGTGCGCTAGCTAGCAGCCCCTTCCAACGGCTGCATCGGCCACTTTCTTATGATTGTAAATGTATGACCTATAGAGTCTGGCTGTTTCCGGAATGGCCCAGGTGTATGCTTCACTGAGGGATTGTATTACTACTACTACTACTATTATTATGATGATGATGACTATGATAATGATTGCTCTATTATGACTATTTCTATCCTCTTATATGCCATTGATATACGTATACGTTAATTGCGATGTATAACTCTCTCTTTATATATATATATTTATATATATATAAATATTATGTATCCATGTATGAATATTATACTTAACAGTAAATAGATGTCCATGTATGCTAAGTGGGCTGTCCAGTGACATATTGATAGACAGAAGAGGCGGTACGTGAGGAAAGTTGTAGGTAGATTGACTGGGCATTATTGGTCGCTTCCTTGTGCCAGTTTTCTGTGCGACTCCCCCACCCCCCAACACTGTCGCACAGTGGTATGCTATAACACCTGAAGTAGATTAAACGTAAACATAAATTACGTAAGTGCAGCCAATATGGTTGTGCTATAAACTTGCTGGCAACGAAGAAGCAATCAAGATTCCAGACAGTGAAAGCTAATGGCATCAGTTTTGACTCTGTCTGTCTGTCTGTCAGTCAATCAATATATGTTCCTTGTTCAGTAGGACAGTTAGGAGTGCCCTGCCCCCTTTGTCCCAAGTGCTCTGTGATGTGAAACTGCAACCATTCTGTACCCGAGTTGCATAAGAGACCCTGTGACACGCCCAAAGCATACATTGATATTTATGTTTGTCTGCATAGCGCCTTACAATATATACATATACAATTATAAAATGCCCCTAACATATATAATCGTACTCTTCCAATATAAGATATAATGATATATAAATATATACACACTTAGAAACTCGGATAAGGAAAATAGGTAACAGGTGATGGATGTGTTTGAAGTGATTTCTTTTTTTCTTTTCTTTTTCTCCGGTTGTTTGCAGAAGGTGGTTGTCCATTTTGTGCACAGCCTCTCTCCTAGGCTCCCCCAAAAACTCTTTTTCTAACTTAGACCATCATGAACTTCAAAAAAAAAAATTTAAAACAGAGGGAGAAGACATCGGCACATCAGGCCATGGTCTCTTCCAGTTTATGTTCCACGTTGGAGTGGTCATCACCTCCTTTCCCTGGATGAAAGGCCTGGTCTGCACATTGACAAACAACCATATCGGAGAGCTAGGATGCATTGCTATCGGTTAAAAGACAGAATGAGCAAGCTCTGGGAGAAAAGATGTAGAATCACTTCCCCTGTGTCCGTCCCTTCCCATTTGATCTTCGTAATGCATTCGCTTCATCTGAACATGGAACAGGACACCTTTAAGTTCTTTTTGGAGAGCCTCACGCATGGTTTGATGACCTGTGTGTTTAACTCTATCAAAGAATTATTTTTTTTATTTTTTTTTTTTCCCCTTACAAATCAGCCGACTCATCAAAAAACATCAACAATATTACTCACTCACCACCTTTCTCATGCAATTTCTTTAACAGGGTGTTCCACGTATAATTTCAAGAAGTTACCTTCTGTAGTTTGTTTCTACCATGTTCAAAAAGGAAAACAGCTGTTAAACTCACCTAGTTTTATTATGATTTTTTTCAGTGTCTTGGCTGGAAATAATCAGGGTTTTCAAAAGAAGGTGAAAATAATGCCTCTTTTTGTACTGTATTTTTACTTTATTTTTTTTTTTCTTCCTTTTTTTCATTTCTCCTTTTTCCCTGGTTGGAAGAGATGTATGATCACAGTGGACCAAATCTCATGGAAGTGTTTAACAATAAAGAATGTTTTAGAAAAGAAAGGTGCTCTTCATTGTGTGACACAAAGGACTGCAAACACTTTGATCTCAGACTAGCTTAACAATGCCAGGACTTTTGTCCCGTAATTGTGATGGGGGTAGAAAAAAAATGACCTTGCACAGGGCAGATGCAATGCAAAACATGCCCTTGGGTTTATGGTGTTTGTCGTCTGCAAAGGAGGGTGCTAGTATACACGTGCGTTACTTAACCTACAGTGGCATCAGCTGGGCTGAATTCCATGGGCATGTATAGTCAACCAAATGCATGTGTTGTGTTATCACATGTTACCGTGTCAAAATAGAGGAATGCGGCGTGTAAGAGTGAAAAGACATTAATGATGAAAAAATGAGAGAAAGACATTCAGTCATCACCTGGAGTGAAATCTTTCAGAGTTGAGGCATATATAGGTATCTCAACACTGGTATTTGAGAATTGTCAATTTTGTGTGGCATACACCTCATTCGATGGGTAAAATCTCTATATGTCCCGGTTTCTAACCCGTACTAAAAAGCCCTATGCCCCGAAGATAACATTGCTAAGAGCTATCCAGCCTCCTTTCGTAATACCTGTCATTTCGAGTGTTTTAGACTTAGATAACCGTCAAGGGATGCTATTGGTTTTTGCTCTTAAAATGGCGTTAGACAGAGCCAATTACAACCGTTTGAAGGAGGTGTTTCTCCTCTGACCGCGACCATCGATTCGTCAGATACAGAGTGAGTGTATTGCGCTTGTAGATGGGGGAGGGATCTGTTGAGTAACTCATTGATCACATTACTAACTACGGATCTTGTGAGCTTGTAAAAAGTTTCAGAACCGAATTTTGCCCTGCAGAGATTTCATGTGAACAACCCAATCTGTGCCCAGGATGTCTTCAGAGATTCCAGAAATTTTCAAATCCTTACTTGAGTATCCATTCTCAATCCCCAACTTTGATGACGGTAAGATCTTGGCGAGCCAGCAATGTTGACGCGTTCTTTTCCCGTGCGTAAAAGTAACATTTTCTGAACTGTCATATGTAACATAGCATTTAGAGGAGTAGCCAACGTAGAAGGAAACATTGTTGCAAGTTATACATTGACTAGAATTCGCATAACCTTTTTGGTAACTCTGTGGAAAGACTAAGCGGAATAAGTTGGCTGAGAAATTCATGAAAAACAGGTTAAGTGTTAAGTAACTAAAGTGCGCAATTTAAAACAAGAAATACTAGAGGCATGCCCCTTCCCAATGGGACGTCATACTGAACCACCTGTAGCTGTTGTCGCTGACAGTTCAACAGTTGCACATTAAAAAAAAGTGAAACTCTGGAAATACCATTCTACTATTTCGACTAGGCTATTTAACATCTGTTAAGATACTGCTGTGTTCCCTGTCATGTCGTATGTGTTCTGAAGCTGCCCTATGATTATAGCCCACTCAACATTATGTAACCTGGGTCAAGGAGTCTGTTTTTTTCATTAGAAATTAACTGATCTTACACTAAAAACATACCATGCTCACCCTAGAACCCTGTCTGGAGTTAGGTTATGCCTAATCAATCAGTATCACTTTGTCTAAAATGAGTTATGCTATGTTTAATCAGTTGGCTAGACCAAAACAGTCACGGGTTACTTAAACCTAGGAACAGAATCGATTGTAACCCCGATTTTGATACGATGGAAATAAATTCTAAACCAGTTTAGTAAGGCCATCATAGGACGGTTCTCGAATTACCGTTGGGTGATGAAATTGCACAATCAAACAACACAAAATGACAACAAAAACTCTTGGTTACATTTGGATGCAACATGTTGTTCGGTCCTGCATTACTTTATACATGTTATCGTGCTACAGCGACAAGTTTTAGGCAAGAAGTGTGGGAAGCTGTGCGCGTTTCTTTTTTCTTTCAAACAAGTCTTCAATTATCTGTACCACAAGGGCGCGCTATATGCACTTCTGCAGGCACCCCCTAAAGCGCATTCCACGCACGAGGACGGCGGGCAACTTCATGCACTTCACGTGTGTCTGCCTGATATTGCCAAATCATTCATGTCTAAAATAATTCGGTGACTTCTCTCATGGCAGAGGACAGCTAGGCCAACTAGATAACCTAATAGGCATAAGCAAAGTTCAACTTTCATTTGGTGTTAGGTAAGAGATGAATATTGTGACCATAACCTACATGTTTCATCTCGGATAGATTGCACGGTAGTCTTAACAATTTATACAACCTAACATGTAATTTAAATAAACAATATTCTGTTATATTTAAGTGTTGTCACTTTTAGGTGTAGGACATACGCTCCCTTGCTCATGCGCTTTGCCTTATGTTCAAACAATCTGGAACTAATAGCCTAAGCCTTATTTTGATGAGGTTATCCTTGCCATGGGATTTGGCAGTAGTCACAAGTCAGGAGATCGTGGTATGAAGGAAGGGCTCAATGAATTGTCAGATTTGTAAAGTCTGTGATCTGTTGGCATCAAGAAATGCCGGTGAAGCTTTTAAAAACCTACCCTTGTGCAATTTGGTCACGAACGTGAGCGCTTACTGCATTGTGCTACCCCGCCCAGAAATAGGCTAGACCTATAGGGGCCTAGTGGTACATTTACGTAAACGTGTTTACACATGTGTGGCCACGTGATTGTAGGCTACCAGGCTAAATGGTTCTGTGTTCCAGAATGTAGGTTAATTGCGAAGAACCAAGACAGTCTTGACTAGTGTTCTTCTGAACTGTAAACACATCCTGGCACTTGGAAGAAATGTTTGCTGAATTGCATGTCAGGCGTATGAAAAGAAATAACCTTCTTCAAATAGGACCTACATGTAATTATCATCTATTTGCCACCTTACCCTGTGTAGCCTACTGCGTAATGGTTCAGGAAAATGGCTATATAACTTTGCAGTTGGCCAATGAGGACTCGCTTGCATGCCATACAAGGGCGGGTCCCAGACATATGTACTCTAATATTTAAATTTGGAGACCGTGGACAGCCTATACGAAACCTGTATTCATTTACTCATCTTCGAATAGGCGCGGTTTTGCTAGAATATTTAATTAGCAGAAGCTGTGGGTCAGGTCTGACAGAGAAGGCGCCTGTATTGGAGACTAGATGCATGTTGGATAGGGGGGAACATATTCTTTTCGCGCTTGGTCTATTTCGGGATCTGCTGTTTGGAATTCAGAGATGTCTGTAGAACCAATTACAATTACGCTGGAGACGGACTCCACGTCTAGTTCGTTTCCTCTTGCTTTGAAGAAAGTACTTGAAATACCTCCGCCGAATTTACTCGAAGGAGACGACGGTAAGCTACAGTTCGAGTGGTTTGCTGCGTTTTGTCAACTCTGGTAACATTACCCACGGGCCTTTCACTGACCAGACAAAAGCTCTTCCTAATAGGACAGAAATCTAGTTTTAAAACATGACAGCAATGCCTCATATAGCATGTAATGCTTAGCCCTACTAGATATTGGTTTTCTTTTACTCAAATGCCGTTCAGTCAAGGAAGACAAGTTGTGTGATGTGGGGGGAAGGGAGGCATGATGATGCGGAGGCTGTTTTGTAAGCATACATAGACTACTGAAGATCGACATTCTGTCAGAAGAACTATTTCCTATTTTGTGTGTGAATGAGTTAATGGATAATGTTGCGTGTAAGTAGGTAGTGTTTTTTTTTTAAATAGCAATGTTTACATCCCTTTCTCGACATTAAAGTTTTAAGGGTTGTATAACTCGTTGTAGTTGCCGGTCCACCTCCATCCACTAGGGACGCACTTTGACAAAGGGTATGATGATGAAAAATATGTTCAAAACAAGCAAATCTGTGTGTCAAAGGGATACTTTTCTTCTTCAGGGAACTTATACATAGATTTAGATCTATATCTACATAATTTTAGATCATATATCTAACGTAATATATCTAACTTTAAATACCAATCTAATTTTCCACCCTGCAGTCATTTGCAAGCAGCGACTTTAACTTTATAATAAGATGATGCTTAGAATTTTAACATTAAGTCGTAGCCTTAAAAAATGACGACATATCAACAATGGCCTAAAATGAAATCCCAACAGGATAATATGCAGTAACTAAACATGAACTCTGACTCAATGGGTAATCCCAAAACCCAAGATCCAGAAACTCTGCAGAATGAAACATGTTAAGCAGTATATCTCCTAACCTACAATAAGTACTGTGTACTGTGATATCATTTTTATGGCTAAACAAAGTCAGTAATTTTGGCAATAATGAGGATAGTATTGAGGTCAAAATGTTGCACTGTCACTGAAGTACAGGTAGGTAGTACAGTATAGGAGATAGATGTATTGGATTGGATATATCATAAGGCCGATGTGTTTGTGTCTGTTGAAAGTACATAATATACTCATGTCAGATACTTTGGTGTTTCAGAAAATGACAAAGAAAAGCTGTGCGCTGGAGACGCTGTGGATGTATTGGGTTCTGTCACTGGGACAGGACCCTCGGCCGCCCTAACCCCTGCCATCTGGGACAAGACCATCCCTTACGATGGGGAGACCTTCCACCTGGAGTACATGGACCTGGAGGAGTTCTTGATGGAGAATGGCATCTCTGCCAGTGCTGAGGAAGGATCAAAGAAGAGCCCAAGCAAGTCTGTAGCGGAGGCCAAGGCCCCTGGGTCTAGTGTGGTCAAGGATGCCCAGCCAGCAGTGTCTGTCCAGTTACTGCCCATTCTGGAGCTTGACCAGTGTCAGGAGGAGGTCATCTCAGATTCCGAGAATACCTCTGGTGAGTACGAACAGAGCAGAATTATTGTATCTGCAATCATGAACATAGTACAGTATATGCATATATTGTATCTGCAATCACGGACATATACTGTCTACTGTATGTGTATATTGTATCTGCAATTACAAACATATACACTAACACACCTTACATGTCAAATTCAATTCAAATCAATTACATACAAAAAGTTATACATTCTAATTGAAGACAGGTGTCTATTTAAGTTTGTGCATAGAGCTTCAGATGGCTAGTAATGTCTGTTAAGATCAATTTAGGGCTACATGCAGTTCTGCAACACAGCACCCAGTATGAATAACCATGGCGTTTTCCACATGTCAATGTAGACAAGGATCCCATGACTCCGGAGCCTGAGGACCCAGAAGAAATTGAGGTGAACGTGAATTTTGAACCCGACCCAACAGACCTGGTGCTTTCCAGTGTGCCAGGCGGTGAACTGTTTAACCCTCGCAAACATCGCTTTAGTGACGAGGACCTCAAGCCACAGCCCATGATCAAGAAGGCCAAGAAAGTGTTTGTCCCCGATGAGCAGAAGGTGAGTTATCTATGGAAGTTCTAGTCGGATTGTCTTCCCCAGGTGTTGAGAAGTACAGGGTTGTATGCTGTTGCACATTTCTATAGCCTGACTGAAATTAGCTTCATAGACTGATTGCAATAGTGAGTGGGAAGAGTGTCTTTGATCCATGATTTGATGTATTGTGTTTGAAATTATTTACTGTGACTCATGAGGGCCAATCATCAATTAGAAACTGATCACAACATGGCATGAGGTTTTTAAGTCACTGTTTAATGTTGTTTCTTTTGGATTACTTTAGGACGATAAATATTGGGAGAGGCGTAAGAAGAACAACATCGCAGCCAAACGTTCCCGTGATGCCCGGCGTCTGAAAGAGAACCAGATCACAGTGCGGGCGGCCTTCCTCGAGCGAGAGAACACAGCACTGCGGCAGGAGGTGGCCGAGCTCCGGAAGGAAAATGGAAAATTCAAAAACGTGGTGACTCGCTACGAGGCCAAATACGGAGCCTTGTAAGTCTACCAAAGGCCATTGCAAGGACATTTACTCAAAGCGGGTACTAGCCCCAGCAACACAGCAACATGCTCAGCTGAATAGAGTGGTCAGTTCTCACTCACTCACTTTTTGTACCAGTCCATTACACACTTTCTAGAAACAAGGAGAGTCGCTGTGTCGGTCGTAGCAGCTGGATCAATGCTATTATCTTCCAGTGGCACAATGCCAAAAACTACTGCTCGGTTAGCTTTCACTGTAAGCACACCCATGACGAGAGGGGGGGGTTAAAAACAAAAACAACATGTGCGTGTTCGTTAGTTCAAGGCCGGGTCAGCACATTCATTTTAAAAGACATTGACAAATGTAGGTTTTGAAAGTGTGATATTTCTCTTTGACTCATACCCTGTTTCTCTTCTTTTTCAAGTGAACCGGCAGAAGACCTAGATCTCTAGGGTTTATATTGTATATATATTTTTTAAAGGGGTTCAGGGAGGAGGGGCTGGTCATCTCACAGAAGCGTAGCGTGTAAAATGCATGGGGTGTATAATAGTGCTTTCAAATGGCGAAGAGGATGAAGACAAGATGGCTGTGTGTGTGTGAGGCAGTAGCTGGATTATTGTGGGCCTGAATGAATCTGAGTCGTCACTGTCGCTGTGACTGTGACGCAGTGTTTGTATTTTTTGTTGTTTATTTTTATTATTCATATTATTTCGAAACACTTGCCTTTTGATTTGCTCATGGATGAATGTACAGTTTTCTGGGATGTAAAGTCTTTTTTCTATTATCACAATACAGCCGTGAAAGAATTTTTCTAGCCATGTTTTGTAAATGGCCAAGGATTGGTTCAGTTTCAGGTGCGAGATGGGCCAGGGGGGGGGGGGGGGGTTCAGGGGCGGGGTTAGGCTTAGCATAATGCTCTGTCTGTTGTACTTAGAAGTAGATGTGTCCATTCTGTAATATGATGAACCCGTTTGCTTCCATGTCACCTTTGTGGTTTGACTTTGCTTTCAAATTTCACAGTCAGAAAAGAGAATCATGTAAATGAAAGCAAGCAATATGTGATCTAAATCAATGCATCGTTCATTGATGTATGTAATACAGTCACACACAAAGAGCTGTGTTGAAATGCTTCCATTAGAAGTAGATATGCATGGTCCTGCAAAGGAGACAAGACTAAAGTACAGTGTTGTGTACAATCTGTCTATCTGTGCGTTGATCAGACACATAGAACCTGTACTGGTATTTAAACATTTTACCTGCTTTGTCATGTTTGTCAGTCACATGTTTGTCAGTCCATCTCTGTCACTTTCAAAACTCACTCACGCTTATGTCTTGATGTCTCAAAAATGATACTAGAAACAGTTTTCGACTAAGTAGCATCTTCACATGTGAACAGCTTTGGAGTCTGACACATTTTGCTCACAGTTTGACCAGGTGTTGTTTTGCAAAACGGTATTACGCCATCACTAGTCCTGATAACTGTCCAACACAAAAACTAACTTGGGACGGCTGTGAGTTTCATTTTTGTGTTGCAGAGTTATCAGGACAGATGGTATTGCTTTGTGAAACATTTACTTTTGTGTATGTGTGTGTGTGTGTGTGTGTGTGTGTGTGTGTGTCTTTTGTTTATTTTGTGTTGTTTATTTTTTTCCCTTCCGTTAAACGGCTCAAAATGGGCACTTCTGTTTACCCGTATAGAACCCTCTGCTGGGTCACCTTTCCTCTCTGGGATCAGTTGGAGGTCAGTCACATGACCGTAGAACATGTACAGTGCATGTGAGTGGCCTCCCCCTACAGCTCATGTTCCATATTGAGCAGAACACACACGAGTGGCCTCAACTGAAATAGAACTGTTTGGCATTTTGATTATAGTATACTGGGTCACAGGGCAACCGAGATATTCCTCACCTCAGCAAACTGACATATCAGGAAATCCTTGAAATGCATTTCTGCCGTGTAAAGACTAGTAACACCTCCATAAGGACCCGAAACCCTCAAGTGTCTTAAACTGACTCCATATTGCAGTGTAATTGGTCTGTTTGCATCAAGCTCTGGCATGTAACGTATCAGCAACAATACTATCCGGGCCACATCGTCTTCAGTCTAAAACCTTCTGTGTGTAAAGTTTGTTCCCATTTTGTCTTCATAGTGTGGTTCAGTAAGATGGAGATCAGTGTCATATTTGTAGTTGGTTGTGTAGCTTCACAAAAAGGGAAAAAATACATTCAGAAATGCAGTAAAACTGGACTCTTGGATGTTTGCCATTAAAGATACAATTATACTTTTTAAATTGTGCCGTGATCCAAGTCCTGGTTGTAAGATCATTTTAATTTGAGAACTGCTGTGATAACTGTATTGAAGGTTTAGCCATGTTTCTATATCAGGTCTGTGCCTTGTCAGCTTACCTGCAGTTTTCTATATACACCATTTGAACTGTTAACATATTTCTTACATTGGGCTTCCAGCAGGATTCAGAACAAGAAGTATCAACCTCTTTACAAATTGCTCTAGCTTCTGATTTTGGCCTTTTTAAAATGTTTTTTTTTTTTTTTCTTGTTCTGTTAATTTTGTTAACAGCAGGTTCTTAAATATACATTAAAAAAAAAAAAAAATCTGTAGTTCAAGCAGTCCAGGTTTTCCGAAACGCCTGTTTTTTCGGTTTTCTTTTTGTATGAAGCATAATGTTCTTGCATTTTCTTGTAATGTGTTGTAAATATGAATTAAAAGCTATAAGATAACAAAGCTGCATTTTACTTGGTTGTTTTATGGTGAATTTATCTGGCAATACAAAAAAATATGAATTCCATGAGCTTCAACTGCAATTATTCACTTCATTGGTATCTATTCAAAAAGCACATGAAGTTAAAAAATGCAAAAGTCCATCTGGAAATAGGCAAAATTTTATTTTAAGTTTAAGTAATCTCTAACAAACAGCAAGTTAAAAAAAAAAAAAGCAAAAACAGCCCACCAGGACTTAGACTGGTCAAAAAGTGTCTTAAAATTACATATATTTTGCTACCGAACTTTTAGCATCTCCCACATCCACAAGGCACTAAATCAGTGTCTGCCAAGTGCCCACTGAGCTGTGTGAGGAACTCTCTGTGTGTGGGATCCCGAGCTACTGCTCCAGAAACACGTGTAGCCTGTATTACCATACTGGGTGGGTCAAATGTAGAGGACAAATATCCCCTTCCCTTCAGGACAGTAAAGTGTTTTATGGCATCCCTCACCAAATACCAAAAATTAGTTGATACATTGTACAAGTTGGACCAACAATAACACTATTTTTACAGCAAAATAGGCATATTACAGTAAATGGGCAGGCATGGTGCATCGAATGGCAAAGCTCAAAAAAAGAATTAACCTATTGTAGATCAGCAAACCCTTGTAGAGGTAATACTCAATGAATGCGGTAATACTGATCTAGTGAATGTGACGCTTTTATGTTTCCCCATCATAATGCAAATGGACCTCACTGCTGTTCATAAAATAATGCACAAAATCAATTCTTTCTTTAAAAAAGAACCTTTATTACAGTGAAAAAATGCTTGATTAAGAACAAAAATGTTAAATTCACAACTAAATCTGGAAAATAATGGTCTTTATTCTCCCCAAATGCCTTCATTCTTCACCTCTTCTTAAAACCATACTTTTTCCTCTCGTAGAAAAGGTCAGTCTTAGAGCTGCCAAGGTTGACGATCTTGGGACATCCATCACGCTGTTTAGGAATACAAGAAGAATTGATAGAAATATCTTCAATGACACCAGCTTCAATTTGTGGATTCCATTTGAGAATAAAATGTTAAAGCATAAAAAAGATATTCTACATTTGCATGCATTTCATATATTTTATGCCACTGAAACATAGTGAACTAATATAATAATATAACAAATAGACCTTAAAGACGACATGGCTGACTGCCACATTTATTTGAATGTTATAATTATCAACTAGAAAAGCGCTCAGTGAGCGCAGACCTCCGCCAAGACAATGTGGTCAAAGATGGTGTTCTGGATCACCGATCGCCACCAAAATCGAATCAGTTCTTACTTGTCCCAATACACACTTTGTCCGAAAATTTCATCCAAATCCGTGCAATACTTTTCGAGTTATGTTGCTCACACACACACACACACACACACACACGCCAAGCAAAACATAACCTCCTTGGCGGAGGTAATAAATGTAAACAGCAAAGGTTTTTATACTGACATCTTTCTCTTGAATGGTGCATTCCTTGCAGTAGTATGCATCTGACACGCCTGGGCCCCCACAGATCACACAGCGTCCCTGGTAAGATCCATAGTTGCACTCGTCACAGATCCGCACTAGTGTACAAGGTCTTACGTATGAATCACAGATGACACATTTTCCATCACCTAAAAAAAAAAAAAGAAAAATTCAATACAATAGAATATCATAAAACATTTACTATTTCTCAAAGATTTGGGTTCACTTTTTTTATTTCCTCGTTTCTGAATTGGAGACATTTTATAGCCTAATACACATTGTAATGTTATAAGTCAAATGGCTGATAAAAGAATTAGCAGACCTTTATGTATGAACACACTGATCTTCTATAGCTATTATAAGTACTATTAAAAATAAAATTAAGATAATTTGCTGAAAGTTTTAATGAACAACCTGCAAATATTTAACCTGGTTCCTGTTGGTGAGCTTAGCTCATGTTGAGTATACTTGACACACAAGTTGGCAGTAATGTACTGTACAAGCCAAAAAGATAACACAAAATCATATTGCAAAACACACCTCTCCCATAATTCAATTAATTTGTTCATGAATATTTATTTAAACTGATGCAAAAGAAGCATAATCAACATCTGCAGCAGCCTACTGATTCCTACTGGCACCTTGCATGAAGGTTTGTTTCCCCAAGGTCCTGTAGCATTTGATTCCTACTGAGCAATATAAAGTGGCAGGCGCCTAATTAGACCCAGGCCCGCAAACACCAAATACTATGTCTGACACACTTGTTTATGTTTTAATTACATACAAAATAACAATATCTTATATTTACAGTATGTCTATGCAACTTTGTTATTTATCGTCTTGGCTTGGAATGTAATATCCAGCTAGGAAAGTAAGGCAATAAAAGCTGAGAATGATGCCTAGCTCCTAACGTTAATTCAGTGAGGATATCAGACTCAGTAGGTTATCAGAATGGGAACTAAGAGAGTCAGATCGGTGCATCCCTACTGACTGCAACAATAACATTAAACATCCTAATGAAACCCTTCTGTTTGAACGAACGCTGTGTGTTTAGGTCTAGGTGTTGTAACCAACTAACTAATCAGTGACATAATGAAGGAAAAACGGCCACATTACAGTTTACAAACCATGCTCTATGGGGCATCAAAGCCTGTTCATTCCAACAAGAGAACGGTGACAACAGAGCCCGTTTCATTATTAAAATTTCTCTGGTGACACAGAGTAACTTATCTCTCCACACTTAACAAGAGTGTGGAAGAAAAGCGCTGAGATGCTGTTCAGCATTATAGAGTGAAGTAGCCTAATGTTACCGGTGCATATTTCTATGTGATCCCAAACTTGTAGGACTGTGTCAAATCACGTTAGATCTTAACTGCGTTTAGAAAAGGCGCATATTTACTTACATTTTTCACATAATCTCCCGATAGCTGTAAACACAAGCACACACAGGTTAGCATTTCAACCATTACCGATATCATAACGTTACAGCAATTTGCTGCTAACCTGCCATGATGGCAGACAGACTGAGAAACCGAGGGAGCTAGCCAAATGGTAATGATATGTTACTTATACAAGCAGCACCATAAAGAACCCCATTTGGATAGATTGTCTATGCCATTATTGTGGAAACACAATTCAGCTCCGTTTATGAAATCTACAACATATTAGCCAAAGAGTAGGTATATTTGTTTTTAACATCGTTAGCCTTCTGTGCTAGCTTTGGCTAGCACAATAGTTCGGTCAGGCTTTCCTTCACTATCTGTCTGTATGGATTAGTCAAATTTATATTCTCCCTTGGATATCAAGTCAGCATTAAACTGCCACGAAATAATGCCTCCTCAGGTCACTTACCAACACCAGCCTGTTTTCTGCAAAAAATCAAATCTGGATGATGCTTAGCCATTGTAGCATCACACACCCGCTGCACAACTCCAACGTCGCTCTGGCGAATATGCTCTTTGAACTTTGACCCGAGGAAAACTTTAACCTTTCAACTTAAAGATACAATACACTGCAAGATTGTTAAATTTCTCATATATTTTCAGTGTTGGCATCGTGTTATAAATATAATTGAAATGTTTCACATTTAAATGCACCTACTGATTATATTTGAATTTTGAACACAAGTCAACGGAACGGAAGAAAATATATTTCAGATGATTTAGTGACATTAACATCGCTAATTAAAACCTGTGAAATCTGTGCGCACCTGACTACTTTTATATATGATGCTACCTTTTGAACTCAAAATATTACATAGAAATGTAAAAAAAATATATGAACTTTTTTCTGCGCAAGAACCGTGTCCTCATAGAGTGACGTCAAGATTATGCGTCACATCTTTGTCAGTGAACAAAATGGCAACTTACTGCTTGACTGTCGCCCGGCTTCAGGTGAGTGATAAAATTTAATTTATTTCTGGAAAGTTTGTCGTACATTTTTGATAAAATGAAAGTTTCTTTTACTGACATGTCAGATTTGGAGGTGTGAGTTTCTGTTAAGGTTTTGTTCTTTGCGCAATCTAACGGTCCAAACCTCGCCTAGCTGCATCTCAGGTCACCGTGTTCTGAGAATATAGCCTAGCTTGGTAGCTAATACGCTACGCTGGCACCAAGCTAACTTTTTACCATTATGTGTTAACGGGACGTTTGTGGATTACATGTTTATGCTCATCGGCCAGGAAAATTCAAGGCTGGACAATGATATATCACGAATTCCATGTCTGATGGGCAAACTGTCTTTGACTGTCGTTGTCGGGAATCGCTATATGTTAGCAAGGTTAACGCAAGGTGACAAAAAAGCTAGCTGGTGTTAGCTATGATACGGAGCATAGCAACCACTGAGGGCGCTGGCTGCACACAGGGCTAACGTTATCCATCCATAGTTGCCCTGCTGGTGAGCTACCGAGGGAGTCCGTTTATGTAGTAAAATATTTGACGAAATGAAACGCTGTAACGACTGCTTTTAAGGATGCCTGCGTATACATAACATTAATAAAAATCGAGATTATTAGGGAAACTTACACTTGCTAATGTCTGTCAATAGTCTTGTCCATTAACACAATAATCATGAGCTGTGCCACCTAAAATGTTGTCAGTGTTATGTCATTTCAGTTTCTTAATTATTTTACTTGGTTGCTGTCTTATTCGGTTGTCCTTATTTTTTTATCAGAGCAGTTATTTTTCAAGGTTAAATCCCTGTGGTTGGCCATCATGACGTGGCCTGCGATGGGTTTGAGCAGCTGCGAGTTGTTTTTAAGCGATGTTTCAACGTAGACGGTTTCATTTCGAAAATGTCCAATCGAGCCCGTTCAACACATTTGACGTTTTTGATCATTGACATCCCTATGAGCGAACCCTCCTGAGCTGGCTGTGACCGTCGTTGTCCTTAAGTGACCCTTGCAGGATCTGAACTGCAGTATGGCTTATTTTAAAATAGCCACAGGTGCTAATAAGGCATTACAACAAATTGTTTAAGTTAAAATAAATCTATTCCTTTGAATTTATTACATTGCATGTCCACCCTCATACACAAGTAGAGAGACAAATAGGCCTAGAGATTACAATTTCTGGAGAGTTCTGATGTCATTTTATTTCACAAATGCATATTAGACTATGCCTTGTTATGAACATGTCATTTTAGTGTGTTTAAATGTACTAAATGACATGTTCAAAAAGGGCTGTCTCCATGAGTGATCTGTTAAGAGTGTGTGTTTGGCACCTACGCGTGTGTGTGTGCGTGTGCGCGTACGTGCGTCCACTTGCATTTGAGTGCCTGTGTCTGTGTGCTTACAACTCTGTGTGTGTGTTTGTTTTGCCATTTTAGCTTGCTCTGGGGCAGGGTGCCCGCCGCCTGCATGTATGTGCAGCTCTTAACGCAAAGGCCAAGGTGGCTATGAGCCGCTTTGAGCCTGGCTCCCAAATCAACTATGCGAAACTCCAGGATAACGTCAACATTGTGCGCAAGAGGTGAGTGCTGTATTCCCATTCCCAGAACACCTACACCAACCTATGACATTACACATTGGAGTCTTGTTCTATTGAAATCCATTGAACTGTGTAACCTTTCTGTTGACAGGCTCAACAGGCCTCTCACGTTGTCAGAAAAGATTGTGTACGGTCATTTGGATGACCCTCATGGGCAGGAGATTGACAGAGGCCGCACATACCTGCGTCTGCGCCCGGACAGGGTGGCCATGCAGGATGCCACAGCCCAGATGGCCATGCTGCAGTTCATCAGCAGTGGCCTGCCCAAGGTGGCTGTCCCATCTACCATCCACTGCGACCATCTCATCGAGGCCCAGACAGGTGGAGCCCAGGACTTGCAAAGGGCAAAGGTGAGAATGGTGGTTAAGGGCAAGAATGAGTCATGCATCATTTCTTTTTCAAGCATTTTGCTCTGGATATCATAAATATTTATTGACATATTATTTCTATATATTTTGTTGTCAAATCCACATCCATTAAGGGATCAAGATAAAATGGCAACTGGTCATGGACTATTCTTGTGCATTCATCCCTGGCTGTTTCTGTGTTAAGAGTAAACAGCCAGGGTGTATTCTGAGTTTTTGCCTTGTGTATAAAGTTGAATATTTGTCCAGTTGAACATTTAGCCTGTTGTTCTTGGTGTTTGCATGGTTAAGTAAGTTGTCATTTTTGGATTATGTATACAGTTTTTGTTTTATGGAAATCTAGCTAACATTTCTGTTATTATAAGCATGAAAATAGGAATTTTGTAATAAAGTCCAAGTTTAATAGCTTTCTTCTTACAGTTAACATGGTGCAGTGAAGATGAAAATGGCTAAAAGAAATGTGTGTAGTCCCAACATGTTATTTTTGTGCTTTTTCCCTAAATTGAACTAGTGCTTCTAAGGCTTTGTGAGCCAAATTCATTTATAATAACATGCAATTATCCAACATAATCATATATTTTAAAGCACAGCCTTAATGGTAAGCCAAGCTATCAATAAAAAAGAACTATATGATCAGTGAAGAGCATTCCCTCTTTGGCATGTCTGTTGAAGTGAAGCTGCTTTCACAGTAAAAACCTTTTTGAATGTGCTATAAAATGTCAGCACAGCAGTGGCTGCCATTTTGAATCAGCCTCAATCCAGCAGCCAGATGCCTACCAATACCGGCCACGCTTTTCAACCCTCTCAAATTTCTCACAAAGATTCTCAAAGACGGCCAACGTTGTGGCAGTGGGCGTTCACTCTAACCAAAATCATCACCATCACCAGCCACTGTTTCAGACTAATGATCATGATTGGTGTGGTCAGCAGTTACCCTAATCTGGCCTTGTCCGTGAAGCCATATCACGGACAAGTAGATATTCAGCAGACTGATTATGGTAATCTCAAGAAAAAACAGTGGAATTTAAGAGACAACTGCTAGACATCCGTCAGCGAAGTGACATTGACATTTGATTTGTCTATGGTTAAACTATTGGCCTGTGTTATCCTCTGCAATTCATTTTGTGTTGTTTACATGAACAGTGTATTTGCAGCGTATTTCAGAGAGTTTTGTAAGAGTTTGATGCTCTAAGTAACTTGAAAATCTCATGCTGGTTACACTTGGGGAAATGAATGTCAATCAATTTTCCAGAATCTTCCTCAGACTTGATTGACATGGGCTAGTGTCCCACAGGCCCTTGCCGTAAATGTCACTGTAGACATGGCTGCTGCCAGACATACCTAGAAATACTCTGAGGAGCATTCGGTGTCCTAGTTCTCTTTGTCTTATGGCCAGGCTAGTTCAAACCAGGAAGTAATAATAGGCTGAGTAAAATGTGTCAGTGAGCATTTGTCAAAGAGATTGAATATCGATGCGTTGTTGACCTTGCATGTATTTTGTCTTTGGATGTGTCATAGGACATTAACCAGGAGGTGTACAACTTCCTTGCCAGCGCTGGAGCCAAATATGGCGTTGGCTTCTGGAAACCAGGCTCAGGGATCATCCATCAGGTAATGGAAGCACACTGACATTAACCTCCTTCCCGTCTATCAGCTAATACTAACTTAGTTTCATGCACTTCCGTTGTGCTTCATTCAGTATTATATATGATTTCTTCTGTAGATCATCCTGGAGAACTATGCCTACCCTGGAGTCATGCTGATTGGCACAGATTCTCACACACCTAATGGCGGTGGCCTCGGCTGCATCTGCATTGGAGTGGGTGGCGCCGACGCAGTGGACGTCATGGCTGGCATCCCATGGGAGCTGAAGTGTCCTAAAGTGAGTTCTTGAGTCCCCCCTCACTCTTTCATTCCTCCTTCAGTGACTTTACCACATCCTTTCCTCGTGTACTGCGGTCTACTTCTACTTATTTGAAGAGGGCCGATAACTTTACACTGAGTTACGATTTTGGAGGGTGATGGTTCTATATAGTATGATTGCGATGGAAGATGGATGCATATAACATTTTCTGTTTGTTTAGGTGATTGGTGTGAAGCTGACTGGCACTCTGTCTGGCTGGACCTCGCCCAAAGACGTTATTCTGAAGGTGGCAGGCATCCTCACTGTGAAGGGTGGCACTGGCGCTATTGTGGAGTACCACGGACCTGGTGTCGATTCCATCTCCTGCACAGGTACTGTATGATGTAACATGAGCTTGGGTGTGTCCTCTGCATGTCCTTGTGATCAGAGGAGCCTTTATACACACCGCAGACAATAAAAAATGCACAGCCTAACTATAATTACAGGTTAAAGAGCTCTCAGACACTGGGCACCTGTTCAGAACCAAGTGTGGGAAAGGTCATTTAAGATTTTAAATTACTGATTTACCTGTTGGATGATTCCAGACCAGTGTTTTAGTGTTACTTCAGGTCCTTATACTGTAGTTTGGTATGACTGAGGCATTAAAGTGACATTACGACATTTTTTAGTGTAAAACTAGGGAACTACTGTAGCTACCTATAAGGCAAGCAAAACCTTCCAGTCTGAAAAGGATACCTCAAATAGTGGCAAAGAGTTTTGTGTTCATTTATTTAATTTAAGCGATATTATATTGTATAGTGTTGTATAACCACAGCCATATAGCAGTGGTTGTCAAACGCATTAAACGCATTAAGTGCGGGGGATCTGATTTGTCAAGTCATTATGTATGTTAGAGCTGAAATTTCACACTTAAATCTTCCTTTTTTTGGCCTGGTGTGCAGGAATGGCAACTATCTGTAACATGGGAGCTGAGATCGGGGCCACTACATCTGTGTTCCCCTACAACCACCGTATGAAGACCTATCTGGAGAAGACAGGACGTGGAGGTAGGAGATTTCCTTGGCCTTTCCAGTTCCTTAGTGTTCAACTCAAGCTGGTACCAGTGTGGTACTAAATGCTTATTGGTTATATGATATGAAGTTAGTGTGTATGCACTGAATGTATTTTTGGATCTTTTACTTCAGAAATTGCTTCTCTGGCTGATGAGTACAAGGACCTGCTGGTACCTGATGCTGGCTGTGAATATGATTCGGTTGTGGAAATCAACCTGAGTGAGGTCAGTGTCTGTGCCTGTGTGTGTATGCCTTCAGACTATTGTATAATACGTTGGAAATCAACCTGAGTAAGGTGTGTGTGTGTGTGTGTGTGTGTGTGTGTGTGTTTGTGTATGCATGCATTCATTCACACTATTGTATAATATTTGTGAAAGGAGCACGTTGTGGTTATGTTCTCTCTTAATCACTCTTACTTGGTGATGGTTCTTCCCTAATGCAGCTCAAACCCCACATTAATGGACCCTTCACTCCTGACCTGGCCCACCCCGTGTCTGACATCGGTAAGACGGCAGCAAACAGCGGATGGCCCCTGGAGGTCAAAGTTGGTAAGTACATGTACATGCCATACCTGCCAGTCTGAAGCTCTTTGATCCTTATTCAGTCACTGGAGAGGGAAAAACAAAAACCTCCTTAAACGTGCTCATGTGTGCCCTCCGCAGGTTTGATTGGAAGCTGCACCAACTCCAGCTATGAGGACATGGGCAGAGCTGCCTCCCTCGCCAAGCAGGCTCTGGACCATGGCCTGAAATGTAAGGCCCAGTTCACAGTCACCCCTGGGTCTGAGCAGATTCGCGCTACCATTGAGAGAGACGGTTATGTAAGTACTCATAGAAGAACCACTTTTTCATTACCACATTTTAGAACTATTGTAAACAAATATATCTGAAGACAAGGTTGTACTCTATTGATAAAACGTAATCTATTTCTTGGTCTGCTTTTAGGCTAAGATCCTCAGCGATGTTGGTGGTGTGGTGTTGGCAAACGCTTGTGGTCCCTGCATTGGCCAGTGGGACAGGTACAGTGAATGGGATAATAAACAAAGATGCAGTTTAAGATCCAACTCCATTTCTGAAACCTGTTGACACCCTCAACCATTTCTTTCTTTTTTGTCTATTTCTTCCTTCCTTTTAACCCTTCAGACGTGACGTCAAGAAGGGAGAGAAGAACACCATTGTGACATCTTTCAACCGTAACTTCACTGCCAGGAATGATGCCAACCCTGCCACCCATGCTTTTGTGACCTCTCCTGAGGTAATGTAGTATGTGATGCTTGTTGGCTGCAGATTGTGATCTAGTATGGCACCATTATAGATGTCAGATGACCTTTTCTCCAAGTTCTTTCTACCTCTTCCTCAACTGCCTTTCTTGTGCTTGTTCAACCATTTAAACACTCCAGATTGTCACAGCCATGGCCATCGCCGGCAGGCTAGACTTCAATCCTGAGACCGACTTCCTCACTGCCCCCAACGGCGAAAAGTTCAAGCTGCAGCCTCCCAGTGGCGATGAGCTGCCAGCCCGCGACTTCGACCCCGGTGAGGACACCTACCAGCACCCTCCCTCAGACGGCACCAAGCTCCGCGTGGACGTCAACCCCCAGAGCAACCGCCTGCAGCTGCTGGAGCCCTTTGACAAATGGAGCGGCAAAGACCTGGAGGACCTGCAAGTCCTTATCAAGGTAACCCACTCAAAGTCTTTGAAAAAGTAAATGTATGCACATCCCACCTTGCTAAGGCCAAGTGCAGGAAAAGAGGATGTATCAAAGAAGAGGGGAGTAATTGTCCGCACACTGCATGTTGAGTTAAAAGCATAACGCAGCGTTTCGACCCGTTGCTTTATGCTTTTAACTCAATAAAATAAGCTTCTTTGGGAGAATGCAGTGTGCGGACGACTACTCCTCTCTTCTTTGAACCCACTCAAAGTGAAAAATTTTCATCCTTGTTACTGTACACCTTTCCTATACGCCAGTTTATTGGGGTTTTATTTTTTATTTTTGTATGTTTTTCATTCTAAATCACTGCTCTGCATTAATATGGAAGACATTGAACTGTTAGCTATTTGATGTAAATGTTGGTTTTTTTTTTTTTTTGGAATTTTGAATTTTTGACTTTGTGGAATTGTGCAGTCACTGACTGGTTGTAACCATTCGGCCTCAGGTGAAGGGCAAGTGCACCACAGATCACATCAGCGCTGCTGGGCCCTGGCTCAAATTCCGCGGTCACCTTGACAACATCTCCAACAACATGCTCATTGGCGCCGTCAACATTGAGAATGACGCTGTGAACAAGATCAAGAACCAGCTGACCGGAGAGTATGGAGGAGTTCCCGATGTGGCTCGCCACTACAAGGTTGGTGTGTGGGAGGCAGCACCCGCTATTGTCACATAGTCATTCATTGCCTGCAAGTGCTTTCAAATGACCTTGAGTTAATGGCGGGCGTTGTGGTGGGTAAACACCAGGAGTTATAAATAGCGACGAGCCCCTTGGTCTTAATGCCAGAGGCACTATGAGAGTTCTAAGTATACTCAAAGTAGTATTCTGCTACTTCTTACTACTTATGTTTGATTAATTGTTACTTTTATTTTTTTATTTTGTCTTATATTATTATGATTGTTATTTCCTATCAGGGCATTTCTGTAAAAGAGCCTAGAGCTCAGTCAAGTTCCCCTGAATAAAGAATAGATGAGGAGGAGGAGGAGGAGGAGGAGGAGTGCCAAGTACACTGGATGTGGTATACCTCTCACTGCTTTGTGTTGTGTTCTTTCCCCACCTGCAGAAGAATGGCTTGTCCTGGGTGGTGGTAGGTGACGACAACTACGGTGAGGGTTCCAGCAGAGAGCACGCTGCCCTGGAGCCACGTCACCTTGGAGGCAGGGTCATCATCGTCAAGAGCTTTGCTAGGATTCACGGTACGTTACACTCACTTTTGGGATAAGGCGTTTTATTGTTGCGTTGTTAGCGGAGAATGATTTAACATAACCTTGTACACAAATGTTTGAAATTGTAATTGGCTTGATGTCAAATGCCAATTTTTCAACCTTTTCTTGAATATGTTGCTGTAAAATATTATTGCTAAAGTTAATGCAAGTTAATGTCATTCTAGAACATTCTCATTTGCTGACACAAGTTTCCTAACACATAGTATAATGGAACTAGAAAAGCTCTCAGAGAGCGCAGACCTCCGCCAAGGCAATGTGGTCACAAACACAATATACATTCCAGATCATGTTCTGGATCACCGATTGCCACCAAAATTTAATCAGCTCTTCCTTGTCCCAATTTACACATTGTCCGAAAATTTCATCCAAATCCGAGTTATCCTGCTGACAGACAGACAGACAAACCAACGAGACCGAAAACATAACCCCCTTGGCGGAGGTAATGAAGGATGAACTTGATGCCCGTGGGTTTTATTCACCCCAGACATTTACACCAGTTTCTTTGTCCTTTTTAATTCAGAGACAAACCTGAAGAAACAGGGCCTGCTCCCTCTCACATTTGCCAACCCTGCCGACTACGACAAAATTCGCCCAGATGACAAACTTTCCATCTTAGGCCTCAAGGACTTCCAACCTGGAAAGGTGAGTGATGGATGTCAACTTACTATCTAAAGCCACTGTTTTTGTTTTGGGCTCTTTGTTCTCAGAGTTAAGATTTACAGTAATTTCCCGCATTTAAGCTGCATTGTGTGTAAGCCGCAGGACAGTGTTTTATGCACGTTAAAAAAACCAAAACCATATTAACACCATATTAACTGCCCCCCTGTTTTAACCTCATAGTGGAAGAAATTTTGCAAAATCAATGTATAAGCCGCGGCTAATAGTCAGGAAATTACGGTACACATTTGGTCAAACTCACGCGAAGTAGATGATTAATTTAGCTGTTGAGCTAAAATATCATCAACCTTTAGTAAAAATCAGTCTTCAATTTACACCTGGGTTACCCGTTGAGGTGGTGTGAAATTTAAGTGTCTATTTTTTTTTTATTCCTTTCTCCAGGCTTTGCAAGCTGTTGTCAAGCACAGTGACGGCAGCAAGGACACCATCACCCTAAACCATAGCTTCAACGAGACGCAGATTCAGTGGTTCCAGGCTGGCAGCGCCCTCAACAGGATGAAGGCATTGCAGAAGAAATGAGGAGGAGAGATGGGACTTCCAGAGAGGGGGAAAGGTTATATTCAGGGGAGCAGAAAGTGGGAGATGTCTTTTGAATAGTCCAGAAAGGCTTGAATGGCTCACTTACAAAAAAAAAAAAAGGCAGGAAAAAAAAACCTAGACTTCCATAAGATTTAAACCTGACCACCATGATATTACATGAGGCAATTTTCAGATGTATCCCGAGGTCACTCACAATCCCCCCTCATTGGCACAGGAGTACATGGAGACTATTGCAGCCTAACTAAAGGCCTCATCCACTCATTCACAGGACTAGTTACTTGTATACAGTAATGCGAACGTCTCCTTGCGACCTGATGATCGTTAAGTGAACTGAATTATTTGACTGACAAGACAGCTGACTGTATTTATTTCACAAAGGGAAGCTCTTAGCAGAGCACAAAGTATATATATGAACACACACACACACACACGTATACACACATTACTGTCAATGAGTTTGAACTGGTCTCATTTATTGCTTGATAAAAATGCTGTCCTGTCAGTCTTGCAGTTGTCAAATTGTGGCTTTTTATACGTCCCGGACCCGCTCAGTCTCATTACCGTACTGCAATTGGCTCTGCATGCCGCTTCTGTGCTCCATGAGTTTTAGTGACCAATTAGAGCAACTCTTCCTCCTATTCACTGGTGTCTTTGGCCAATACAATTGTTTCTTTAAAAAAAACGGCATACTGTATAATCCTGGTGGCAAATTGATGGAGGTGTCGAAAGTTTGAACTGGAAAAAGGTTCTCTGGTCGTTTTTTTTTTCCAACTGTAATAGTATACTGCGTATTTATAATGGCAAAAACATTTGCCGGTTATTTTAATTTCTCTGAACTGTCAAGAGGCTAACCTCCCACTCATTACCACTACTGCTTCCCACCTCCACCAGTTTCGCAGTCAGGCCCCCTAAATGGTCACCACCTACACTGAATTCCTCAGAGGTCAAAAACTTCCACTATTGTAAGAGTATTTATTTATATTTCCAAAAAAAAAAAAAAAACTCCAGATGTGCATTAACCAAGTCGGAACAGAACTGTCCTGTTAGTTACGATCATAGCTCAGTGCGATCAGATCAATGGTTGGACGTCCATACTTTTGTGTCTGCCCTATTTACACCCTTTTTTGTGGGGTGGTGTGTTTCCTCATTTTTGTCTTGTTGAAAGAGCTAAACCCGTGACAAAGCAGATGACTTCTCTTATTGGCAAACAGTAGGAGAAGCCACCTGCCTCCCCGAATGGCCTGCAGTGATTTGTACAAACATTCAAAACCAAAAGTCTCATAAATGGCCTCGGCTGTTGTCCATTTCAGCTCCAGGTTACCTTAGAGCAAAAACTCAGAAATGTGACGAAGTAAAACACAGAATCGTACAATCCTGGTATCCTATACACTTGTCCAACTTTGCTAGAGGAATAGTGACACACCTTTTCTCAAATATATATATAGATATATTTATCATACCCTGACTACACCACACACACTCCTCTCAAGTGTTAAACTCTGACTGTTTGGTTAACTTTCCCCCTCTGTTCACAATGGACATTGTGTCTGGTTCCGTGTATATTGAAATGTTTTTCTTTTCTTTCTTTCTTTTTTTTTTTTTTTTGTCTGATTTGTTTTTTGTTTTGCATTTAATGGCCAAATGTGGTTGAACAGGCCACTGGGTTGTCATAAATTTAATTTTAGAAAGAAAAGTGAAGCCGGTGTGGTGTGTGTTCTTCACCGTATGATTAAGCATGAATGAGTAACTGTTTTGAGGGTAGAGGACTTGGCTAAAGTCAGTTTTTTACCTCTTAGATTTCTGTCAGCAAACACGCACAATTGGTAGCCCATCCCTAACACCAAGGCTACAGTAATCACTATTTTAAAAGATTTTAGTGTAGAACAACTGAAGTTAACCTTGAAGAAAATTATTTCAAATCTTACAGGAAAAAAATTAGCTTGAATGAATTTAATGCTTCTACTTTTGCTCAAAATATGTCATGTTGTGGCTGACTGTGCAACTTGTATATAAAGTCAGAATGTGTTGACGCCATGTCCCCATGTTCATTTGTTGCCTTTGTTGTTTTATTTTTGTTTGTTTTTTTTCTGGCTCAAAGAAATGTAGTGATCCATCTACATAAGACACTTATTGCTGTCAAGTCTCAATGGGCTAGTCACTGTCAGACCTAAACCATGAACACTATTTCACAGATTACTGGCACTTTTACTTGTGGTTTAATTGCAGTTTGGAGTAGCCTAGTGTGTGTGAAGAGGGAATGAGACGGCCTGCAGAAAGTTTCCTTAAAAGGTACACTAGCAAACAAAATGTGTTGCGTTTTGAATTAAGGAAGAATTTTCCCACTTCTTGTTTCAGTTTTCATGTTGCTTAATCAAAGGTGTAATGTGAGGGGGGTACAGCCAACGAAATCGCACTGTTTGCAGAAGCTGAAAATTTTGAAATTGCAACCATTTCTTTAACATTCAGATCCTTGTTTTCAGCTCGTATTTTCTTATGTATTGAAAGGTTTCCAATTTCTCGTTTTTGTCCTCTTCCTAGCATTCCATTCTAAAAGCTTTGAACAGTGTCTGCAGGTTCCGCAGTTTGCATAAGATAACAGTGTAGACTACTGCTGCATGATCCATCATAGTCGTTCACGAGTTGTAGATTCGCTTACCCTCCTACATAGAGTAGACATTTCTTTTGACAAATCCTCTAAAAAGAACCAAATACTTGAAATTAATTTATGAACTAACATTTGCGTATTTGCAAGTCCAACACCACGGCTAAAACATGCTATTGCACTATGTATTAGACAAGAAAATTCCGACAACAAATGTATCCATCCCATCTTCAACCCCGCCCCTTTCTCTCTCCTGTTTAACCATCGTCTAAAGCGGAGTTGCCCGTATCGACAGACTCATAAAGGTAGGCTTTAAACGATTTTCCCTTACCCATTTTTCCCTAACTGGTAGTTGGCGAATAATGATGCGATGGACTACCGTGTCTGTTACGCACTAACTGGGTGTTGATTCACAGGTTTTATGTTAAGAACCCTGGGACATTTGTATTCGTCTGGGATGCTCTGGCAGGGCTGCATTGTTCCATGCGCTCATTCACTTGTTTGAGCTTAGATTTATGAATGTCTACGATATGCTGAGCTACATTGTAAACCTTTTGTTGGTGTCTTGGTCCTTAAACGTACACACATTCTAATGCCTTTCCTTTACCAGTGAACCAGTACCCTATCGTAATATAGCCTAGGTATTATGACAAGTCATGAAATGAAATCGATTGTTTAAATTAGGCTACTCTGTTGTGAAGCGGATTTTTGTAGTGCAGAAATACAAAATCCCATTATTATTATTATTTTTTTTTAGAAATTGGGTTAATATGGAGTAGCCTATGCAGGCCACAAAAAAAGCGATGACTTGTAGGCTGAGCTTGAGACGTGCCATCCATACTGATGATGCTAAGCAGAAATAACCCACAGCATTGGACCAGCCACTTCACAGACGACCCTGTCTCATAGCTGAAAAGGGAATCTTTCGCGCACTGGACAATGAAAATGCATTACGGAAATTGTGCAACCACATGAGCGTTTGAGGTCTGGGCGCCTAGTTCAGTCTTTCAAATGACTAGTTGCACACGTTAAGATGTCCCATAGCCTAGTTTAATGGCACACATTGTAACACGTTTCAGGTTGGCTGGTTGGCTGACCATGGCCACATTGCCACTCCGCGGCACTTGACGTCATATCAGTTCATTACAGTGGCCTAAAACAATTTTTCATTTAAAAATACATAGGCCCAACCACCTTTATGTCAGTGTTATGATAATCTGAGAAATGTATAGCCGATAGCCTATACCTAAAAGGGTGGAAGTGTTTGTCTTGGGTACATCTTCATCTTGATGAACTATAGATCTGTGCTCTTGTTTGATCGTTGCCACTGACGCCATTTGTGTGTCTGTCCTTTGTAAGCTCTTTCATCAATGTGATGAGATTCGGTGGACTGCGGGTGATGTCCTGACATGGGATCAAGGCGGTTAGATACGCAGTCAAGGTCATGCGTAATAGCGTACCACCACGAGACAGTGAATGCTTTTAAATCCTGAGTTGACTCACCTCTTAATTCTCTGGGTGCGGAGAGTGGAATGCTATGGTTTTACTCTTTGGCGATGGATTATATTGCCCTTGGCATTTAAGTAAATTGTGATGAGGTGGAGCAGGCAATAGGAGCTGCCCTCAGAGGTTTAAAAAGGACACTGCTCTTCTGTGCAAGTAAATATTTCATGTACCCTATCTGACAGACTTTTGTGCCTGTGGCATGCATCAGTTGCTTATTCGATCTAAAAAAGAAGACTGTATCTCTGCAGCACCCTGTGACATTTGCTAGTCAACCTCTCTTGGCATGTGTCAAAATCTTTTAGCCTACTTACGTAGTGATGCATCCAGATACCCTCCCTCAACACACACACACACACACACTTATTATTTCTTGCACTCTGCATCTGCTCTGCCAACAGCCTTCTGTACTGTCTCCACTGCATTGCACCCTGACTAAAGACACCTGCGCCCTCGTGGTTCGCCTCAACAGGTGGAATCAAACTCGACCTGCAGATGGACTGACACACCTGTGACACACCTGCAGTGCTGCCTGCTGTATCTGAGCCACCTGCTCGCTTTCTCACTCTTCGAGGACACCTGCTCCGTTTGCCCCCCTGTCCCAGTCATGGCTAACACAGACCCTGCTTCTCCAGCCAAAGCCCAGCTGGCTTCCACACAGGCTCCCCTCAACCTTTCCTTCCCCTTCTTCAGGGAGGGGAGCCGTGTGTGGGAGAGGAGGATACCCAAATCCGGAGAGTTGCCCAGCCCTCTGCCCACCAAACGCACGCGCACATACTCAGCGTGAGTCTTGTTTACAGACCCTGTACACACTCACTTTAGACGTCTATCTAGAGAAGAGGGTGCGATGACACCCTTTTTAAAATTACCTTAAATAATCTCACCCTCGTATTGGTATTACTTGTGTGTGTGGTTGTGAGCGTGTGTGTGTGTGTGTATTTGTACTCATGTCTTAGAACATTT
The DNA here is from genome assembly GCA_027497455.2 of Sardinella longiceps. Taxonomy (NCBI): domain Eukaryota; kingdom Metazoa; phylum Chordata; class Actinopteri; order Clupeiformes; family Clupeidae; genus Sardinella; species Sardinella longiceps. Next base: position 10,924,162 of record JAODXP020000032.1, on the reverse strand, counting down.
TAGGGCAGTGAAGAGCTCCATCAAGTTTAGTTTATTAGCTGTTGAGTTTATAACAAATTCCAAATGATTTTTTGTTCATTTAGCCTGTTTGTGTCTTCTATCCAGCACGGTGCGGGCCACATCAGGGCCTATCTTCAAAGGTGTCTGCAAAAGCTTCTCCAGGTCACAGGGCCACGGCTTCATCCGGCCATCCCACGGTGGAGAGGACATATTTGTCCACATCTCAGAGTGAGTACCAGGGATTGTTGGCAGGCAGGCCTGGACTGGCCATAGGGCATACAGGGCAATGCCCGGTGGGCCGACGGTCATTTTTGGGCCGGGGCTGTCATTTACTCATTATTGTCATGAAGAATATTGGGCCAGTTTAATTAAAGCTCTCATGTTCATGCGATATGTCCAACTTACAGTGTTTTTTTTATCTAGCCACAATGTTAGTATTATTGAGTAAAATCATGGTGGGCCGCCATGTCCAAAAATGCCCGGGCCATTTTTTGGTCCCAGTCCAGCCCTGTTGGCAGGACACAAAGTTCCTTGCCATACAACACAGTGTTACATAAGTCCTAGCTCCTCCATTATGCAGGATGATGTAACTTTACACAAGTTTATTACACAATGTATAACAAGCTAATTACAGTCAATGGTGAACTCTCAGTAGTCCTCAGTTTTGCCAGTTTTGCCTTCAGTTTTACTGCAGCTCTCAGTGAGGTTAATTACTCCAAGCAGGGCCGTTTCAAGGTACTTAGGGGGCCCCAAGCAAACTAGACATGGGGGCCCTTTACCTCCCATAAATGCCTATGTGAACCATATTGTTATAACATTAAAGTATCTTCAATATAATTATTTGTATTGTACAGATGTCTAACTCCAGTTTGAAGTCATTTTTCTTTTGAAAAACACCAAAAAAAATTTAACCAGTCAATCTTGGGAGCCCATTTCAGCCTGGGGCCCCAGGCAATTGCTTGGTTTGCCTGTCTTGTTGCGACGGCCCTGACTGCAAGCGTTTAATACATCTCTTTCTTGATTAGCATTGAGGGGGAATATGTGCCCATGGAAGGGGATGAAATGACCTACAAAGTCTGTCCTATCCCACCGAAGAATCTGAAGCACCAGGCCGTGGAGGTAGTCATCACCCACCAGAACCCAGGGACGAAGCACGAGACCTGGTCTGGACAGATCATCAGCTCCTAAATCCACCTCCCTGTGTAGGGAGGGGGAAAGAGACACTATAGTCCACACACACAGAGAGAGACTGCAGAGGGAGAGACAGAGAGGAGAGAAGAGGGGGATGAAGAGGGGGAAACATTGAGAACAAAAGATGGCCGGGGGGAGAGTAAATGAATATGTAAAGTAGTAGTGGTAATGAGGACAGGAACTGGGATGGGACACTGTGAAAGAAGGTTGGCTGGTAAGTGGGTTAGAGGCTGGAGCTAGAATTAGGCTTATGCAAGTTCAGGGTTTTTGTGGTATGGTGTGGTGGTGGGAAAGTGGCATGGTGTTGGCGTTCGTTTGGAGGGGGGGGGGGGTTGGCAGGTTTGTGCTCAAAGGGACTCCAACAGAGGTGTAATAGATGTGTGAATGTGTCAACAACACGCTGTGAAACAGACAAAAAAAGACAAAAAATTTCTTCCAGATGATCTGTGTTTATATTTATTTATTCATTTTTTCATATATTTATTTTAATTTAGAGTAATGGTATCTTTGTATAACGGTAAACTATTGAGGTAAGAAAAAAAATGCCACGATCACAGCACTGTTCACTCCTCAACCAAATCATATTTTCATAATCATGTATGTTAGTGTTAAATAGGTCACATGCCTTTTTCTAACTTACCAATAGATCAATATGACAGTTTAAATCATTGATTTACAATTTCTACTGAGCTAACTTGATCCGATTATACGACTTTATCACCTTTTCCTCTCGTCTTTGTACTGATGTAGTAGATCACTTACACACTTCTTCACTCTCACAGAAGCATTTTGTCTTTTTTATTTATTTTCCGGTTCATTTGTTTTTATATGTTACAGTGGATTGTCATAGAAAAATGTTTAATAAATAGTTTTATGATTCATTTGCTTCTCTGTCTTGTAAATATGTCAATCTAGTCTTGATCACAAAATGGTAGCAGTGTTTGCAATTGTACATGAATGATCAAAAATGTTTTGGAGGAAATAGTTGCTCAAAAATATACAGTTACAAGTATGTGCAAAATAATAGTAGTCTAACATCACTAATATGTTTAAATACAGATGATTTTGGGAGAAATTATGAAACAACATGGGAACCAATTCATGACCAGGTGTAGCAGAGCAGTAGCCTGACATAGCCCGCCCATAATATGAATGTTCATCCGTATCCATGGTCTGGGAACGGTCTTCTGGGGCATGTTTACATCGGTAGAGAGTCTACCGGCCAATAAGCGAAGCTGATTAGACGAGCTGTCCAATCGTTTCAAACCAGAAGTGAATGCCCTCCCCCCACAGTATAACCGTGTCAGGTTAAAGAACCTCCAGACCATGAATACGGATGAACAGCAGTATTATGGTTGGGCTATGTCAGGCTAGCAGAGCAGTAGCCAACCAACAGACTTAACAGACATGACATACACATGCAGCTGATTGGGGGTAAATTGCATGAAACACTGACATTGAATGGAAGAGGGGTGTTTCAAAACAATAGCAGTGTGGAGTTCAGTTAGGGAGGTCATTCAGGTCTGTGAAGAAATGGGTGTCAAAAACAGTGTTGGGCAAGTTACTGCAAAAGTGTAATCCATCATTTATTGTGACATTTTAAAAGTAATCCCTTATATTACAATATTAGTGCTTTGAAAATGTAAAGCGTTACTGTACATTACTGTTGCATTACATTTAGTAGTTTCTTTTCGGGCCCTCTGGTAGCCTATGACTTTCACTAATTAATTTCTAATTAAGTTCTACATTAATTCCGGCACAGCAGACGTTTTACCCTTGCTGACCTCTCAGTGATTTTGGGCGAATTTGTATGAACAAAAAAACCACCACTTCATTCCAAATTAAAAATGCATTGTAACTTGAGTTACTGACAATTGTACTGAGTAAAATATTACCAATTTTTCTTCTGTAATGCCTCACATTACCAAGTTACCACAAAAAGCAATGCATTACAGTAGTTAGTTACTTTTGTAATCTCGTTACTCCCAACACTGGTCAAAAATGGCCCATATTAATGAAACGATGATAGCAGCAGGGCCGGTTCTAGCCTTTTCACTGCCCTTGGCTGGATTAGATTTTTGCTCCTTCTTTTCTACAGATACAAATGAGAAACTAAAGAAAATAGAGTAATCAATGTATTGTAATGCCCCCTTGATATTTGGTGCCCTAGGCAATTGCCTAGTTCATCTATGCCTAGAACGGGCCCTGAGTAGCAGATGTTGTTCCTGCTGGTTTTAGCCCTTGCTCAGCGGGTGAAATGGAGTACTACTATCTGCATAGATCAGTGTCTCTCAAACTTTTTAATTTTCCAGACCGAGGACCACTTTGTGCAATAAATGTTTTTCACGGATCACCTTCCTACTGCTACATTTGACCCTTTAACCAAATCAGTGACAGTTCAGAGGCACTTCAAAGATACTGTAGATAGCCTGAGGTTTTTCATGTAAATTAAATGCCAGCATCATAGTACTCAGTGAACAACAGCTTTGGCCTTCAAATAATGTTAGTGAGAGAAACAGACTAAATTCACATAAAAAAAATGCAGACCACTTGATCTTGGTCGCGGACCACCAGTGGTCCCCACTCCCCGGACCACACTTTAAGAACCACTGGAGTAGATCATAGAATAACAGGAACGGCAGAGAAGCATTCGATGATCAGCTCCAGACTGATTGAAGAAGATATTCAATTACCTGTGAGTACTTCAACAATCAGAGGACGCCTATGTGAAGTCAAACTATTTGCAAGAAATCCTCGTAAAGTACCGCTGCTGAAAAAAGATGTGTATTGAAAAGGTTACAGGTTTGCCAAGAGCATTGGTGCAATATTCTATGGACAGATGAGCACAAGAGTGTTCTTATTGGGTCTAAAGGCCACAGACAGTTGGTGAGACGACCCCCAAACACTGAATACCCACAGTACACCATGAAAAATGTAAAACATAGGGAAATACCATCCAAATCAGAATGACACATGACATTTACAACACACCCACACAAACATTTTGAGGATGGGCTTCTTATCTAAAGCTGTAAATTTGTGGGTGCCCTTCAAGTCCTTTCACCGCTGCTCTTAGTAAGAGTACAATCAGTTATGCAGGGACTTTTCATGTAAACTCTTACACTACCCTCTCAGACATTAGTTCCTTTCTGTTACAGCTCAAATGTAAACACTCCCCAAACTAAAGGATTTTACAAAGTCTCCTAGTCCATTTCTGGAATATTATAATATAATGTTATATAATGAAATATTATGGCTTGTATCTTCAATATTTGTATTTCCAGTTGTATTTTCAATTCATACCTTCATGAGAAATATGATATTTGGGTTTAAAGGAGAGGTCTGGTGTGATAATGAGAGAAAGTATATTGCAACATCATAAAAAGTTAGAACGTTTGCTGGGGAGCAGAATTTTGGTTCGTTCATGCAAGCCATAGAAGACCACTTAGTTGTAGCTTCTGGGGGCACCAGGAAAGGTGGTAAGGAGCTACATTTACTAAGTTGCTATCTGTATATTTACTAGGCCACTAAGACCTAGCCCGGTGCTCCTGGAAGCTACAATTAGCATGTGGTCTTCTCCGGCCTGAATGAATATGAAAATCCTGCTCCGCGGCAAACATTCAAAATTCTTATGATGCTGCAATATACTTTCAGTGTTTACCACCACACCATCTTTCTCCTTTAAAAGAGTTTCTAAAATGAATAAATTGGAAACTTCAGTAGAAAAGCACTCAGAGAGGGCAGAGGTTCGCCAAGGCAATGTGGTCACAGACATATAGCACTATAAATTCCTGATCGTGTTCTGGATCACCACCAAAATCAAATTGTCAAAATCGAAGTTGTTACTTTTCCCAATACACATATCCGAAAATTTTATCCAAATCGGTGCAGTGCTTTTCGAGTTATTTTGTACACAGACAGATAGACAGACACCGACAAAAACATACATGTAGGCCTAACCTCCTTGGCAGAGATAAAAATATAATTTCCTTTAGTGGCTGAGAATCTGAATATCTGTAGGCAATGTTTTGACCTGAATTGCTACTGATTTCTATAGAAACTATATTCAATTGTAAATTACCTGATTTCTCAGGCTAATCTCACATTGTGACATCTTTACAACAATGTAAGGTTACTCAAAAGACATTAGCCTACTGAGATATTAGTTGTGTGGCCCGGGGCTCCCAGTATTTATTTAGCCAGCCCCTCCTCATAAATGTCACAGTCCATAAACTTTTAGGAATGAGTCGAGTAATGGGTATAGTATGCAGCAGCTAATAGCAATCCAGGCTTACAGGTGTTCACATTCTCCACAAGATGGCAAACAAGGACTAGACAAGATTCTGAATTAGTACATGATTTATGTGAAGTGATTCTGTGACAACACTTTCACATATTTGTGTCCTTTTCCTGTCAAAGAATTGAAAAGTGAGAAGGAGTTTAACAATACAACATAATCTTGCATTATCTCTAAGCAGAGCCCTGGATTACCCTGTTCCTGATATTTAAATTGTGGTGGTAACCCTAAAGTGTCACACTGATATATGAGGTTGTTTTAAACAGCAGTGTTAAAGGGTGTGTGGGAAAACAGAACAGTGAATGTGTGACCTGTTCCAATTAGGACGGAATGGAAATTAGACCAGGCCTATATCAATTACAGTTTGTAACGTGAGGTTTGGAATAGTCTCCTTTGTCATGTGGGGTGTTTCATGAAAAAAATCACAAGGGGAAATTATTTTGATATGCTTTAATTTCTTTCACCACTAAACAAGGTATAACATCTATACATACTTCAATCAATATAGTTGGCTATCCATTAGGAATTCACATGATAGTCTTTTAGCCCATTTATGTTGCCTTTGCTCAGATAGACGTGATTGTGAAGTGAAACACCACAAACACTTTTATTGCGCAAGTTCACAATCTGACTGCTTTTATAGCAGTTAAATTTATCAGCAGACACAGGTCATTCATTTTATGGCTGCTGCAACCTTTGTTCTTTTCATGAATTTTGTTCCCTCCCTTCGGCATTTTACTGGATTTGGGATTTTCTTCAGTGTTGTTGTCTATCTTTGTTGTCATTCCCCCTTTCACTGGAGACATAATTGCCAATAAAATCATGCTGGGTCTCCACCAGCTGTATTCTAGTAGCCTATCATATGGTGTAGGCCTAGTAGGCTATTATCACATGGTGTATCTATGAAACCACTGTTTTACTTTGAACAGACTGAATTGGTTCAAAGAATTTCTTGAATATCTCTTGTAATTTTGTACATGTGCATCTTTTCATTTTAACTTTCTATTCTGACAGAGAAAGTTGCTTTCTCTATTTGCATATCCAAATTATGGGGCCCATTATGGATTAGGCTATTGGAATTTCTAGGCTAATCCAAGTGTTTGAATTCCCGTGTAATAACATTTTCATCTTTTATCTGCTAATCAATTGAAAATAAATCTCAACCATTTTACAGCAAGATTTGGTAGCCTATTCCGTTTTGTTGTTTACACAGATTGCCGATGAGCTAGAGACTGAAAGCTGGCGAGAGGCGTTAGTCTGTTGTTCATTAACGAAAGAAAGCCAGGGGGAAGAACAGGTGAGATATTCACTAGAGGTGAAACACAGGTAGGCTACGCAAAGTGGGCCACCAAAGTATCGACGAATAGGTGATCAAAGACTTTGGATTACATTAAATTTGATACCTGTTTCAAAAGGATGGATACTTGTTATGGTTTTAAATGCTCATAAGAACCTTCTTGGATTCTGGGCAAAAATGAAGACAGGTGGCAAAATCAACTGCATAGGCTAAAACAGGCATGTATTGAATGGCTGGACGACGGTGGAACACGTGAAAAGCAACTCTTGTTAGCTTGCGTTAAGGTATGAGTTTTGACCCAAGTGCCCTCAGAGCACATAGGCCTAACCTTTTTGCTATTGGAAAATGACATCAAAAGCATTCCCTGTGATACCAACCATGAAAGGGCAACTAGGATATCAGCTGTGGTTTTACATCTCCATGTTTATCCTTATTTTGGATGGCTGTGACGGCTCTATGAGCATGTCATGTCTCAGAGGCCTCTCATCCATTAATGTCGTATTACTGAACGACTCGAATTCACCGTGGAGTATTGATTTCGTGAAAGGAGAAGTGGAAAAAGCACGCCTTTACGTCAACCAGAACGAAGGTAATTTTCATACAAAACACTCACCTAAGATTAGTCAGTAATATGGAGTGTGTGTCAGTAACTATATTACTACTAGCCTACAAAAATGTGACTCAATGTATTGGCAGTGAAGTGTTTTTAATAGGGGAACTATTTAATTTTCAGCCCTAAAGGTTAGACCAAAAAAAAGTGTATGCCTATCAATGTTTTCAGTCTTTGTGCCATACACTAGTCCTTCAATAAATTAAAGTGTGAAAAAGTGCAATTTGCAGTAGCCCAAATTGTTTATCAGAACAGGTTGCCACACTTTTGCCTGGCAACTATTACAAATTGCCATTGATTTGCCAAATCAATTTCTAAAGAAGTTTTTGCACTTTCCTCAAATCCCACAACTTTGCCAGGAGTTTGTGGCAAGTTTGTGGCAAGGTCATATGTTCATATGTAAGACATGCAAATTAGTTTGTGGCAGTAATTGAATTACAGTATTATTGCTGCAAATGTGTGGTATTGTTTGCCAGGAGACCTGTTGCTCTCTTTAAAGCAGCCCATCTTGAAGTCTGAATACAAAATGTAATATGGCCTATTGTTACATTAATCATAGCGCATCAGGATTTAGCAACATTGTCATAAGGCCATTTTCCATCAAAAAGCTTAATAGAGATGCCCATCTTTGTGTGATAGCCTACAGCACATTTGCCATTAATATTAAGCATTATAGCATTATAGAATATATGGATTTTCTGATCTTAACCACAGTCTTTTCAGTATGTGGTCTGCAAACAAAGTTTGGCCATCCCTTATGTATAGTATATAATTCTGTTAAGATTAGTGCTTGCAAAACTTTACAAATATGATGGCCTAGCTCCTGAATGTCCAATTCCAACAGCAGAGGGTTGATGTTTGGGGAATCCATGGGGGCAGGGGATAGGCCAGTTATTTAGCATCAGGGTCTTTCCAGAGCAAAATAATAAGGATCCAACATACAGAATCCAAAGGATCCAAATTCTTACTGGAGGAAATGATAATCATGATTAATCATTGCACAATTTTGTGATTAATCAGATTATTTTTTTAATTGTTTGACAGCACTAGATACTACAATGGCTAGCATATATCACATTTTGAATTTCCACAGACCAACCTACACACTTTCCTAAACAGGATTTTATTTCATGTGTTATTTTTCAAGACTAGTTTCTTGATCTTGTATAATGGTCCAGACACACATTATAGCCTGGTTTGTATATCCAATTCATTTGATACAACTTTGCATACTGTTCTGTGTTTTTCTGTGTTTTTCCAAGTTCTGTTTAAAATTTTCATGAAACCTCTTGGTTGACTGATGGACTTGAGGTACTACAGTACAACCTTCCAACCTGGCTCATTCCATCTGGCTGCCTAATCAATAATAATAATCCAATAATTCCCTCACTCTCCACCTCAAGCTACAGTAGGTGAGCGTTTTGGCACATACAGTAATCCCAGTATCACCCAGGTGGGTGCTACACATTGGTGGTGGTGAGGATGTCCCCCTTCCACTGAAGCACTTTGAGTACTAAAGGGTAGAAAAGTGCTGTAGAAATGTAACTAGGCCTACTTACTTACTTACTTACTTACAGTTTTATGATTTATTTTGATCAGGGTTTTGACTCTCTTTCTAGAATCCAAGCCACTGTCCTGAGTCAGTCAACCTAGCCTATATGTTTCATGTAGATTTATACAGAACAAGGAAAGACACAGCAGAACAGTATGCAAAACTAGTATTGAGCTGTGTAGACTTATCCATTGCGGTAATATTTGATCAGAGGTATCATCAAATTAGTCCTGTATGTTTTACTATTATTTGTTTAGTCTTCAATTATTCAGTTATTTTATAACTGGGACAGGGTGATCTCAATGGACAGAATAGCAATTGTCATTGTCAGACATTTTCAATGCAAAATCACAGCGAGTTAGTGTGTCATACTGCAAATCCGGGGACCCGGGTTCGATTCCGACCCGAGGTCATTTCCCAATCCATACCCTTCTCTCTCTCTCCCACTCATTTCCTGTCACACTCTCTACTGTCCTATTGAATTAAAGGCACAAAATAAGCCCCCAAAAATATCTTAAAAACAAAAAAATGTGAAAATTACAACCTTCATTTTTTTTCTGCTGTATTTTAAAGAACAATGGCTCTACCTGTGGCTTTCTTTGAAGGTATTGGCCGTAATCTTACTGCCAGCTACTTTGGGTTCCAGACAAATTTTTACAGACTGAAAGGCTGTCATAGCAGCAGTTGTGAAGGAGTCCAAATCCTGAAGACCTTGACCGTAGGTGTCCTTCATATGTATACTGTACATTATTTTTATCCTGACATAGCCCGCCCATAATACGAATGATCATCCGGATGAACAGCAGTATTATGGGCGGGCTATGTCAGGCTACATTATTCCATCAGCTTTGACTTTTCTTCTGAGATGTTCTCATGCGCTGCATGTCTGCTTTGATGTGTCATGTGTTTTAGGAAAAAGGAACAGTCGGTTGTGTCTTGTTTGGACCCACTTGCACTTATGCAACCTTTAATATGGTGGAGTGAGTTAAAACATTGTGTCAAAAGTTCCATTTCTCTACCCTGTGTCTATGCTGTCATTTGGCAACCTTGACCCTAATGCATGTTAACTGATTTAAATCACTTCTGCAATTGATAGTTACGTCACAGTGTAAAGCTTTGGTGTATAACTTATGTAGTAGCCAATAATAGCATGGTAATTAATCTGGGAAATAGTTAAGAATCTAAAGATGTGAGATTTGAGTAAAGTAATGCAATATTGTGAATCTGGTCACCTCTGTATCTCAGCTCAAACGTAGGGCTGCAGTTGACTGTGCCGGTCATCTCCGCGGGAAGCTTCGGCCTGTCCTGCGACAGGAAGGCCAACCTTACACGCATACTGCCCCCAGCACGCAAGATTAGCACCTTCTTCATAAATTTCTGGGAACATCAGGATCATCTCAAACCAACATGGAATAAGACGTACATCTACAAAAAGGCAGACAACTCAGAGGACTGCTTTTGGTTTGTCTCCATTTCCTTCACTTTTATGTGTGTCTGACTATTAAGTTTGCAAAGGGGAAGAAAATTCCCAGTAATTTTCCAGAAAGTTTGGTTCAGGAACTTTGCAAATATTGAGAATTTAGCGCTTAAAGTGAAATGCACAGTTTTTAACCAGTCTCAATTGAAAAGGTGACTGCGTTTTAGATATCAAAAAACCCTGTAGGCCATCTAATAATGTTACACTCTTTAACTCTATTGAATAACATCACACAAGTGCTGAAACTGTGATGCACGATGAACATAGGCTAATGTAGCTAGAATGCTTGTTTGGCCAAATTCCTTGAAAGTGCACTAAATATGCAGAATGAGGTTTTATAGCGTTTACTGTGGAAAAGAAAACAGTCACTTGCTCATATTTTTGCTCGTAAATTGTTCCCAAGTTGATCACGGTAGGAACATAGAAATACAGCTTTTGATATTTCTTTGATTTCTTCTTTGTTAAGTTTAAAATAAAGGATCCCTTTGGGAAGAACAAGAAAGACAAAGTAGGTCAATGAAAAGTTTTTTTTCTGTCCTCAGGTATATTAACGCCTTGGAGGCTGGGGCCCAATACTTTTCTAAGGGTTTAGAAAAACGCAAACTGATTCGCTCAGAGGAAGAAATGAGGGAGGCTTATCATAACTCACAGAGGGAAAGCAATCGTAAGAATATTTCATCATACTATAACTACAGTCATTATTCCTTATTAAAGGGGAAGTTTAACTTTTTTAGCATGTTTAACCCCTTTTCTGGAGTGTCTAGGATAAAATAGAATCATTGACACCAAAATTTTGACGATTGCTTTTGTCTCTGATATTTGGGTCATTTAGAATCCTCTCTTTTCTGTCACATTTTATGTGGTATTTTGAATATTCTTTAACTATTTTTTCGGTGAGTAATACCAACTAGCACAACAAAAAGATAAAGCTGGATAGGAACTGTATTTCGCTATGATAATTGTTTTGGAACATCAACGGACACCACTAACCACTTGGTGAGCTGCACATGTTTTAAAACAAAGGTTTAAGGTTGTTTTAAGGACATTATCGGACATGCACAAAGCAAGCCATTCTGAAGCAGAAAAGGGGGCCTTCTAAATGAGCCAAATATCAGAGACAGGAGCAATCATCAAAAGTTTTGTGTCATCCTAGACACTCCAGAAAAGGGGCTAAACATGCTAAAAAGTGAACTTCCCTTTTAATTCACATTTCTGTTATTCCTCATAACTTTACACTTTAGTTATGTTTTGGACTAAATGATTGATGAATGAAATTACCAACACCCATTTTGAGTGTGTTAATGGTCCATAGGTGAAAGCAGACATACAATATATTTAATGTGTGTAGAATCAAGAAAATCTTAATTGATTTAACATTTCATCCTCCAACCAACTAAATATTTATGGGATGTATGTAGTTAAAAATTACATTTTATGCGTTTCATATATAGCCTACACAGTATATCACATATCGCAGCGCTAATGAGGAATCACCCGTTTTGTCTCCTATCTCTCCATCCAGTCTTTATCTTGTGTGGAACCCCTGCTGATATCATCAAACTGAAGAATAATACTGATAATACATTTGACAAGGATGTTGTTATCATCCTCATCGACCTCTACAAGTCAGTACTGAATATTTAGCTTTCTTATTCTCATCTGTCAGTAAAGGAGAGCAAACAAGAGCAAACCTAGCTTTGGCTTCTTTATTTGCATTGAGTTGAATAGCTGCTGGAAAATTAAACATAATTAAATGCAGTGGTTGTACACAGTTTTTTATTACTCAGGAAATAATTGTCTTGTAAAGGAACCAGTCTATATGTTTAGTGTAGGGGGTAGCAGTTTTAGACAATGCTTTGTGATGATACTGTATGTAGCGAAGATTGTCACTGTCCTAGAAAATAAATGTATAGAAAGAAATATTAAACTGACACACAATGCACTGAAGTATGAAACATGCTAATGGCCTTCAACAGTGACCAGTACTACAGAAATGCAACCTCTATGAGTCTTATGAAAAACGTGCTGGTTTTGACAATGCCCGACTCAAGAAACTACACAATTGGAGTCAATGAGAGAAATGAAACGGTAAGAGTTCGGGCATGTCATCATGTTTTCATTTCTAATTTTGGTCTGTCTTTCCTAAGTTTGTCACAATGTCTTTGCCATGCCACAGTCTGGCCACAGCTTATTCTATATTCTGTTTACCTTTGAAATGAACTCATTTCAAAATTGGGCCTTCTACCCCTTAGGAAAATGATTACACCGCAGCCTACCATGATGCTGTACTTTTGGTGGGAAGTGTGATGAGCAACATGCTTAACTCAACCAAAACAGAGTCTGGTATCAATGCCTTCAGCAACGTGACATTCCAAGGTAATGGATTTCAATGTATTCATTCGTTGATATTTCAGAAGAAGATATTTTTGTTTAATTTGAGTCTTTTTGTATGTGATACTGTAATCGCACAAAATGAAAAAGCTATCTATCCACCATTACAAATGGGAATGTTAGATCAATACAAATAAAAAGACACCCACTATGTCCAGTGAAGACAAATTAGCTGCTTCCTTCTACTGTACTTGTTAGGTTGTAGTGACGACGGGTCCACACCTAATTTACAGTAGCAATGACTCACCCTTCCTGCACAGGAAAAACATTGGCAATGAGGTCATAAACAGGGGATATCTGAGTTTGGTAGCATGTTTTACCTTAATAACATGAGTTAATGATTTATCATACAATTTCAGCTGAAAGAAGCAACTAGAAACTTAGTCATATTAAGCTACTAATGGTCACAAAGTCTGAATTGATGATTAGGGTGCAATAGATGTGAAATGGTATCAGCTTCAGAAGTTAAAGGAATATTGCACCTTTTTATGAAAATTTATTATTCACCTCCTTACCTGGATTTACATATGTGGGTAAAAGCATTTTGGTCTCAGTGCTTGCGTTTTCCGAGTATGGCATCCCCAATTTCCCCCATTTTTAAGCTTTAGCTTAGCATAGGCGCTGGAATGTAATGTTGCCAGATAGCAACCCTTTGGCAACTTTACTTTCCAGCGCCTATGCGAAGCTAAAGGTAAAATTGGGGTTGCCAGACTAGGAGAACGGATGCACTGAGACCAAAATGCTCTTACTCACATATATAACTCCAGGTAAGGGGGTCAATAAGCAATTTTCATAAAGAGGTGGACTATTCCTTTAAACTCTGTCAAACACACTGTCAGGTCCCTGAGAGGCTGATTCATTCCCTTTTTTCAAATTAATTTAATATTTTGTTTTAAATGTGCTGTGTGGACATTTTCTTTGTACAAATGTGCTGGAGGTGATAGTGAGCCATTGTAACCTTTCAAACTTTTGTCGCATTTGGCAAATATCCCTTTGGAATCATTCCAAGTTTTTCTCTGGGGTATAAAACAGTTATTGTGTTAATTATTGTGTATGGGTGACTGTTTACAGTTGATCAAACCTGCCAGACTATGTGGTACAGCCTTCTCCAGTTTACCTGATCTTATATTTGACATGATTGTGTATTTGATGTTGAATTGCAAACAAGTGGAAGCTGTGTTGTCTATCCTGTGCTAGGCCTACATTAAAGCACTTACTGTACTGTGCTTTGTAAAATGCAGTCTTCAAAGTATGGCAGTCTTTCAAAGTATGGCAAGTGTCTGTGTTAAATATCACCCCAGGTCTACAGAATTCCACATAGCTCATTTAAAAATACTTCAATGTCATTTTTATGAAGCGGCTGATCTGCATGATAAATCACAGTTATTCCCCAGAAAGCCACTAGGAGGTGCTAATATGCATGGGGTGAAGTGGTGTTTGGGCTTGTCTGAAAAACCTCTGACAAAGGTACAGAGAGTTCTTTTATATGGGCAATTCAAGCATTATGCATGTGACAGGACATGAGGAAACAGCGTTGTTTCAATAATATGTGCCTTTTTTGCTGAATACAGCAAATCATCATAGAAAATATGCCACATATATGTGGAAAAATATATGCTTTGCGTAGAATTCCTGCATGCAATTGAGAACACATGGTCATAGAATATCTAATGTAAATAATGTAAAATGTTATACACAATGTGGTGAAAGTGAATGCCTTCAGGTGTTGGCCTTTAAAGGAATATTCCACCTCTTTATGAAAATTGGTTATTCACCCTCTTACCTGGAGTTACATACAGTGTGCGGGTAAAAGTATTTTGGTCTCAGTGCATGCGTTTTCCTAGTCTAGCAACCCCAATTTTACCTTTAGCTTAGCATAGGCGCTGGAAGGTAAAGGAGCCAGAGAGATACTATCTGGCAACTTTACATTCCAGCACCTGTGCCAAGCTACAGCTAAAACAAAGCTATAATTGGGGTTGCCAGACAGGGAAAAAGTATGAACAAAATTCTTTTACTCACATATGTAACTCTAGGTGAGAGGGTGGATAACCAATTTTTATTAAAAGGTGGAACATTCCTTTAAGGCTATCTTTGGTGGAGGAATGACCTATTATGGATATAATGCGGTAACTGGCACACATCTGTGAGTGTGCATTTTATTGGGAGCACAACTTTTGGAGTGGGCCCATATCATCATAAGGTTCAAAGGGCCTAAGATATTATTAATCTTCATAAGATAACTAATAGATGCTTCCATGCGTCATCAAAGCAACCGAACCGAAGAAGTGACCCACTCTTATCCCGGCATTTTGTCTCTTGAAAAGCGGGTCATTACTCCTAATTATATGACTTGCTTTTGTTTAGTAATGGTTCACCAAAATGACTGACATGAATGAAAATGACCAAATCTGTGAGCTGTGAGACACCACAAAAAAATAAGATAAGTTTTTGTTTTGTTCAAAGGGAAAGCTGGAGAATATCACCTGGATGAGTATGGTGACCGGGATGTAGACTTTTCTGTGATCTACACTACACTGAATGAGCAGGTTCAGTAAATTTTTATTTCATAATGATTATTCAATAATTTTAATTTTCATAACTCAGCTGAATACAGTATACACCAATATTGTTTGTGCTGTGCATTATTGAAAGTTCAGTTACATATGTCATGTTTATTATCGATCCACTGTCATAATCAATCCATCCCTTTGCATGTGCACATCTGCAAAGGTTTCCAGGTGTCTTTGTCTGTATGATAGCCTGACTTTGGCCATCCCCTTGGTCTACGCTTTAGCTTCGTACAAGGATCTGGTATTTTCACCATTGACAAACGATTTCACCATTGACAAACGATTGCAAGCTGGAGGTGTGAACAGTAGAAGTTTGAAACTATTCAATCTAATTTCACGCCATCGCTAACGTTATGCACCAGCTTGGTTGTGAAGTAGATAAGCTACGGTACAACAACAGAAACCCAACTTTATCTCTCACAACTCCCGATCCTGCTTGTTCTGTTAGCGCGAGCTAGAATTGATCTCTGCAAATGATGCCAATGGCCGGAATGCCAGAAGGAGTCGTGGAGGGAAATCATTGTTGAGCGGAGCTACAGTGCGTAGGAAGGCAAAGCCAGGCTATCTGTATGAGGGTTTTACAGCAAACTTCATCATAAAGTTTTCCTCCTTTACACCAGTATGAACTGCTCTATGTATTGAACACCACTACAAACAAGACAAAACTCCTCCAGAACGCACCCAATTTCATCTGGCCTGGTCGACTACCTGAAGACAGTCCAAAGATTTCAGGTACATTCCGAATCTCTGCCATGCACACTGATGCACCACTGTCAAGTCAAGTCAATTCAAGTCAATTTTATTTGTATAGCACATTTAACGCAACAGTGTTGACCCAAAGTGCTCTAATACAAAAACTAATAAGAATAAAAATAATAATAATGAAAATAATAGCATAAATAATAATAATATATACATTTGAATCATAAAAAGACAATAAAATGAAAACAATAACATTAAAGAAAATAATAATAACAATAATAATAACATTAATTAATAATAATAATGACAAAAGAAAGGGGTGGAGGGGTGGATACTGTCATCACTGGTGCCCATCACATCCATCTTGTGTTCCTGGGACAATCACGCTTGGGTGTTGTCCTGATAAATCTGATAATGCATCAGATAAGAATTTGTCAGTGATGATAACATTTTATTGTTATAGTGCTGGTTGTCACATGGTGCTGGTAGACACATAAAGAACTAGAGTCTAGCCTCTAATTTACGTAAGAAGACTGTCCCTAGCAGAATTGTGAATGAGTAAGGGATGGGCTGAAAGACATTACCTGTATTGCATAAATTTGAGTCCTTGTTGTGGTATGGTAAATTTTTAATTTATATGGCACATACTCTTTGTCATGCACGAATTGCAACTTGAAACCTTTAAAACACAAATACATTCAGCCAATTACTGTAAGACAATTAGACATTAAGGATACGGAGTAATACAGTAACAACAAATACCGTAATTTCCTGACTATTAGCTTATTGGCTTATACATTGATTTTGCAAAATTTCTTCCCCTATGAGGTTAAAACAGGGGGGGCAGTTAATATGGTGTTAATATGGTTTTGTTTTTTTTAACTTGCATAAAACACTGTCCTGCGGCTTATACACAATGCGGCTTATAAGCAGAAAATTACTGTAATAGGCTGATGACAAAAAAGAGAGGTTTGACTGGTTACGTGATGTTTAACATGAAAGAAAGACTCTGCCACATGAGAAAAAGGGTGGGAGCTACCTTGTCACAATTTTATTACCTGTTTTTTTGTGCGTCAAACTGTGAACTTATCTTAGCTTTGCCTCACTTTGCTCTCTTTGTAGTACCATTGTAAACATGATTGCTAATGGCATGCTGGTGTGACTGTATAGTGAATGAGATAAGGATTTGGACAGGTATGAATAAGACTGATCAGCGGAGGTTTCCACAGGTTTGCAGGAGCGTGACGTCATTGTGATCGCTCTGGGTTCCACCGTGGTGGCAGTCATGGCTTCCGTGGCCTTCATCTTTTACTGGTGAGCTGAACCCCCACTCACTTTTTTTCTCACTTACCACTTTTTTTTTTTAGGCTTTTTCCTCCTTGTATAGACGAATCCGAGGAAACTCCCGGAAGTAAGCAGGCGCCATTGTTGAGCTACCTAGATCGCCAATCTGTCCATAAGAATAACGTGATAGCACACCATAAAATGCCATGATTTACGAGATTCATTACTACCTGTATAATGTCAGAGTATTCCATGGTCTTTGCTGTTAGTTGTCATTGACTGTGCATTGTCAAAATGTTTTGTTTACAGTCCAACAATGGCTTCGCCACAAGATGGCAGCCTACACAAAACGCTCGTCGGATTCGTCTATAGGACAGTGTAGAGAGACAGGAAACGAGTGGGAGAGAGAGAGAGAGACGGGGTGGGATCGGGAAATGGCCTCGGGTTCGACTCGATCCCGGGTCCCCGGAGTAATGGTATGACGCTCTAGCCCACTGAGCCACGGTGCTCCTCACTTACCACTTCTAAGTTGCTTTCAAGTCGAGAACGTCTCCACAGGTCATTATCAGGCCACAACTATTTGCCCACTAGCCCCATAAGGAACCCAGATACTAATCATAGTCAAGGCTTAACAGTAATAATGAATTGGCCCTCTGGCAAGGGTCAGATTTGGTCTGATGGAGGCATATCAGTGAGTGATAACTACCGTAATTTCCCGACTATTAGCCGTGGCTTATATATTGATTTTGCAAAAATTCTTGAGGTTAAAACAGGGGGGCAGTCAATATGGTGTTAATATGGTTTTTTTTTTTTTAACTTGCATAAAACACTGTCCTGTGGCTTATACACAATGCGGCTTATATGCGGGAAATTACTGTATAATAAGGGAACCTCTGAAACTGGAGTTTGAGTGTTAAATTGGTCAGTTGCTGAGTCATGAATTTGTTAGATAAGGATGATGGGCATGTCTGCCCTTGACTATCTGTCCCTGTGCTGGCCTTTACCTGTCGAGGGTTAACCAGTCATTGAATACAAGGCCAAACAGGCAGAATGCAGTAATATATGACTTTGCTTAATAAGTGTTGTGTGACGCCAATCTAATTTGTAAGCAGACAATAATGTTGTGTGTAATAAAGTTGTGTGTGTGTGTGTGTGTGTGTGTGTGTGTGTGTGTGTGTGTGTGTGTGTGTGTGTGTGTGTGTGTACGCACGCTTGTGTCCTCCAGGCAGAATAGGTCTTATCGTCGCATTCAGAAGAAGTGGTCCCACATTCCCTCTGACCTAGTCAGTCCAGTGGAGAACAACTTGCGGAACGCTGTCTCCTTGAAGGTGAGGCTCTATGATAAGTGCTAATGGATACTGCATTACTGTAATGTTGTGGCTGAAATCTTTTGAACAGCAGAGAACCTGCCACCTAGTGGTAAGAGGAAGCAGAGGATTGTTGTGTAGCTCAATATTTTTTCCTGTGGTGTGCTTTTCAGATTGAGGAGGACTCTCGTAAAGAGAAGAGCTTTAGGATCCGGCGAGCACGCTATGACAAGAAGGTGTCTTTGACTCTCTCTGCATCTCTGCGTCAATGTTCTCTGTACTGTGTTCCTGTAACTCAAGTGAACCCCAACTTGCAATACAACAACTGTTTTTACCCTTTCTTTTATTCGTTTTGTTTATCAATTTCTGTCTGTCTAATGAACTGCTTTTTGTTTCAACTTTCAGATAGTAATCTTGAAAGAGCTTGCTCATGCTGATGGCACCTTCAGTGAGAGCCAGCGGATTGAGCTGAACTCTGTAAGTAGGCAAGAGCCCACATACTCTTCAGCAATCGTGTCTCTCCACTGTGTCAACCTGCTAATGAAAATCTGGAAATAATTTTTGAAAATCAATATACTGTAGATATGATATGACTAACCCTAGGTTTAGTCTTGGTTTTGTAACACAACCATCTTAAAGATGCTCTCTCTCTCTCTTAATCTTTCAAGGCTTAAATATTCCTGTTCTTCTCAGCTTCTTTGTATAGATTACTACAACCTGACCAAGTTTTATGGCACCGTCCGATTTGGCCCAGAAGTGTTTGGTGTATTTGAGTATGGGGAGAGAGGGTCACTGAGGGTGAGTGTCTTCTGGACAGGAGACTTGATGTTTCACATGAATATTTTTTTCTTTTTGTGTTTTTAACAAAAAAGCCAGATTCACCGCGCTCTCCCCTCTTTTTGTGTGTCCGGGTGTGTAATCAGAGAATGTCCTTTCATAGCAACGGATGATCGCACTCCGAATAGAATAGTTTTTTAGTTTCTCCTTTTTTTATTTTCAAATTTGACAAAACAAGCTGACGTTTCGGCTTCCTGCCTTCATCAGTGTGGTTTCTTTTTTGTGTCTCAAATAAATAGTTGAAGGTTTTGAGATTACATTCATTGAGGTTTCATTCTACCAATTACTCCTCTCCACTTCAGTATGTGCTCAATGACAAGATCTCCTACCCTGAGGACACCTTCATGGATTGGGAATTTAAAATTTCTGTCATGTATGATATTGCTAAGGTAAGATTTACATCACTTTTGCATGTGCACTTTTTGCACTTACATCACACTTTGCATGTGCACTTTTTGCATGTGTATATTTACCTCTGCCAAGGATGTTATGTTTTCGCTGGCATCTGTCTGTTTGTGTGTCCGTCTGTCCGTATGTGTGTCTGTCTCTGTACAAAAATAATTTGAAAAGTAGTGGATGAAATTTTTGGACGTGTATATTGGGACAAGTAGCAAGTAATTAAATTTTTGTGGTGATTGATGATCCAGAACACGGTCTGGCATTGATATCGTGTCTGTGACCATATTGCCTGGAGGTCTGCGCTCTCCGAGTGCTCTTCTAGTTTTTTTGTGTCTGTGCTGGTACCCACACAAATAAAACTAATGAATTGGCATAGGAGGAAAGATGACAGAGGGCGGGACCTAAAGATGATATTCATACTATTTCCATCACACTATTTTATTTCCATTTTTTAGAGACAGCGCACATTAATCTCTTGTTCTCGTCACTCTAGGGCATGTCTTACCTTCATGCCAGTAACATTGAGGTCCATGGCCGTCTGAAGTCCACAAATTGTGTAGTGGATAACCGCATGGTGGTCAAGATCACTGACTTTGGGATCAGAACGATCCTCCGTCCCGGACGAGGTAAGGGTTCTTCTTTTGAATCCAAAACTATTGTCCGGGAGCATCCTATGGAATTCCAGAAAGGGAATGCTGCACTGGAAATCCTTCCATGAACTTTCACTTGTGGTCATGATAACCTCTTGCTGTGTTATCTTGGTGGCAATTGCTCTATAATATCTTGGTTGTAAATCTGTCTGATTGCTGTTATCTTTTTATTTATGATTTTATTTTTGATAATCTTCATCCTCCTGCATGAGATGCATTCTAAGAAATGCTCTTTCTCTCAATGTTTCTCTCTCTCTCTTTCATCTTTCACACGTTCTCCCTCTCAGACCTCTGGACGGCGCCAGAGCACTTACGCTTACCGGGCTTCTCCCAGAAAGGGGACGTCTACAGCTTCGCCATCATAGCCCAGGAGATCATGCTCAGGAAGTCCACCTTCTACACAGAGGCCTGCTCAGACCGAGCCGGTGAGGAGACAGTCACTAATCATATGCTTAGCAGCTAAGCTAATAATGCTTAGTATCAGCTTTTCCAAAATCTCAGCTTTTTTCCAAAAGGATGGGAGGGAAGGAAATGGAAGATAGATAGATAGATAGATAGATAGATAGATAGATAGATAGATAGATGCATAGATAAATAGACAGGACATATATTCCTTCATTCCTTCATTCATTCATTCATTCATTCATTCAATTCCAAAGGATTTAATTTCCAGGATATGACGTCCATACCCACCCATTGTAATAGATATAAAGAGCAAAAGTGTGCAACCGATAAAATGCATAATAGAATGATTGCGGTCCATAAACTGTACACAAAAACACCAAAAGTCTCTGCATAAAGATTGTTACGAGCTGGAGACAGAAGGGCAAGTTTATTGTCCCGTAACGAGATTAATGACCAGACAAACATTCATCTTCAAGGCTAGAACTTGACTGCCGGAAATCTCCATAAAAGTCAAATATGTTTAATTGGATTGCAGCAGTTTTATTTTCCTAGAAAAAAAAGGCACTACAGGGGTTAGGTTTAGGGTTAAGTTAAGGTAGTGCTTTTCAGACGGTGTTGCCTGGAAGCAGGGGTTAAAGTGGGGGGGGAATGCGGTGGAACGTAGTACCTGCAGCTCAGATAAATGAAGAATATCACTCCATTCTCCTTCTATACATTTTTCTATGTTTGTGCCGACACAAAATTTGAGAGTTCCTCCTCCTGCCAAAAAAAACACCTATGTGTGTTTTGTGTATACTGTACCTAGGTCATTGAGTGTTAAAAGAACAAATAGGGCAGTAAGCAGTGTTTTGGCCGTGTGTAATTAGCCTCCTGTTCCCCTAATCCAGAGAAACTGTCCAGGGTGCAGTATCCTAGTGTGTACTCCTACTTCAGACCAGACCTCAATTTTGACACAGCTGGTGAAAGAGAGCTAGAGGTACGTGATTATACCCAATACATAATATTATGAAAAAAATAATAATAGAAATTTAATAAATACTTAGAGGAATATTGTTATTAGAGGTAATATTTTTTCTCTGGGTATAGAAATTATAACAGGTGTCGTTCATAAATTCCATTTGTGTATTGTTTGTCACAAACATTACTTTTTTCACCCGCCGTACCTCAGGTGTTCAAGTTAATCAGAAGCTGTTGGGATGAGGATCCTGAAAAGAGACCCGACTTCAAGAAGATTGAACTCGCGCTTGGCAAAATTGTCAGGTAATATGGCACCCATCTGTGGCACTGGCACCTAAATTAGGCCCTGTGTGCCGAATCATTTTGGCCCCCAAATGAGTCTCTACTGATTTGAATGTGAGGTGCCTCTCCACGGTCCCTTCTCTCTATACCCTGATTATCAATCAGTGAGATGGCTGCCCTCCAAATGGAGCTGAGAGGGAGATCTCCATAAAGCAGGAGACATACTGTACATGTACGTGATCCACATTATGTTAAGGGGCCGTGTTCTTAAAACATTCATTTCAAATTGGCCTTTTATTTTATGGTAGTAATACAAGGTTAGCTTTACATATTCAGCTCATAGAATAAGTAAGTAATAAGTAAGAGTACACGTTACTGCACTCACCATGTCATTATGTATACTTTTTGTAAAATATTTTTTTTTACAAAAAAGTGTTTTATTATTTTAAACTATGTATATTTGCATACTGTAGAAAGTACATTATGCTGTGAGTCATATGGTTCTTGTTGTGTCTATTCAAAATAGCCTGAACAACCAGGCCAATGAGAGTTACATGGGTAACCTGATCCGCCGCCTGCAGATGTACTCACGTAACCTGGAGTTCCTGGTGGAGGAGAGGACAGCCCTCTACAAGGCTGAGAGAGACCGAGCAGATGACCTCAACTTCAGACTCCTGCCTGGGTCAGTCCACCACTAGTTAGATCCCATAGCTAGATGTAAATAGGCACTCAGAGCATCTAAACCAGGGGTGGGCAATTATTTTGGTCGAAGGGCCACATTGGCGTTTAGATTTTCAATAATTGGCCGGATGTTAACAGGCAACAGGTTGATGCCGGTAAATTGGCAAGTCTCGAACCAGTAGCCTCACTTTCTTCAGAGGACATGTTATCATGCAGGGTTAAAAGGGGGGATTCGTATTTCATGACTACAACAAATTTGATAATTTAGGCCTATAATCTAAGTCCCCTTGGCTAAAAGATAAATTATTCTACTCTGGGAAGGATCTGCAGGCCAGATTAAATAGCTCAGCGGGCCGCATGTGGCCCCCGGGCCTTAGTTTGCCCAGGCCTGATCTAAACAGACACTCAGGGCATCTAAACAGTCCATAGCTTATACAATATACAAGCATAGGGGAAACATTTCATGTTAGCAATAGCAACAACAATATGCTCATCATCTCATAAGTTTGCATAGAGAGGATTGATGACAAATAGTTGAGATGATATGGTTGGCAGAGGCTGGCACATTACACATTACTATATTTCAGTTTCCCAAGAGAGGTCACAGCATGTCCATCAGTTATCATGAACCATGGTGATTTACATGAATTAGCTTATCTGTATATGGCTACTGTAGGTGGGGCATTCAATACACATTCTCAGTGCAGGGCTTTGCATTGTTAGACCCCAAGCTTGACTAACTGAGACACCAATAACTCACCAAGTTGTGTAGTCTTGGAATAATTCTCTAAATGCTAATGCTAATCTGACCCCCCCCCCCCCCCTTGACCTCCATCTGTGACCTCTGACCTCACAGCCCAGTGGTGCGCTCCCTGAAGGAGAGCGGCGTTGTGGAGCCGGAGCTCTTTGACGAGGTCACCATCTACTTCAGCGACATCGTGGGCTTCACCACTCTCTGCCACTACAGCACGCCCATGGAGGTGGTGAACATGCTCAACGACATCTACAAGAACTTCGACAGCATCCTGGACAACCACGACGTCTACAAAGTAAGAAGGCCACACTCAAAGGCTGTTGTTTGACTTTAGGTTTTTAGGTGATCATATTTGTAGATTATAATTAAAGCATATCCTGGTTACCCTTTTGTGTTACTGCCCTGAAGAAGGCACTCATGCCGCTACGCGTGGGCCTTGTTTTTAAGATGTCCATGTAAGGATTTGTCATTGAAATAAAGACTTTTTAAACTGGGAGTGCCTTAGTCAATAGAATTTCTGAACTTGGATCTATATCTAAACACCTTGGACTAAAAGAGCACCCAAAATCCAAGAAACTGAAAAACCTGGATAAGAGCACGCCATTTTCTATGAAGTTAAAATATCCTGGTTATGGTGATATCCTGGTTATCCTGTAGTCCCAGGCTTCCAACTCAGTAGTTAGAATCAGTGGTTAAAGTGGGATGTGGCAGGAGGGGGAACACTCAAATTTTGTGTTGGTTGGCGTGTCAAAGAAAAATGACTCGCCCATTTCTGCAGATATCTCATCATTGGAAGCATGCAAGATATATAAATATGAATTTAAATTAATCTATCTATTTTTTCATTTATCTGAGGTGCCGGGACTTTCCCACGCTTTAACCCCTGGTTAGAAGCATTCTTAAAGGAAAATACCGGAGTAAGTTTAAGCATAGCCCTGCTGCACGAGCCTTCTAACAGCAATATATTTCGCATGAAATGAAAGAATTTCGAACAGCATAGACCTAACGCGAACGCGAAACACTTTACATTGAGTCTATGTAACCTCAGGTCTGTTTCCAACAGTCAGGTCCCATTGATTCAGTGTAAAGTGCCTGTTCGCTTCTGCGTTCACGTTCGGTCTGTGCTGTACCAAATTATTTTGTTCCACTCGCTAACTAGCGCATTTAGCAAGCTCTTTCAACCTCTTTCAACAGGGCTACTCTTGAATTCACTCCGGTATTTTCCTTTAAGGTTTTGGGGATTTAGCTAGTTGGCATCTGTTACACTTGTACACTGCCATGTCATCACCAGGTGGAGACGATTGGCGATGCCTACATGGTGGCCTCAGGGCTTCCCAACCGCAATGGGAACAGGCACGCCACGGATATCTGTAGCATGGCACTGGACATCCTGGCATTCATGGGCACATTTGAACTACGCCACCTGCCTGGCATTCCTCTCTGGATCCGGATTGGGGTGCACTCAGGTAACCCCCAGTGTTAGTCTGACCATCTGACACACACACACACACACACACACACACACACACACACACACACACACACACACACACACACACACACACACACAGAGAAACAAAAGACTACATAAAAGGAAGTTTTCTTTCAAGTTAAATTCTTCGTTCAAGCGTTTTAAGCATTTTAAACATTTAAAACGTTTATACGTGGACAGTTTAGTATAAATCATTGGTTTATGTGTTTGCATGTGTAAACAACATGGGAGTCGTCTGCCCATTCCCATGAGTTGCCACATGACTGCTAAAGTACCCAGTCTTGTTTTTCAAGTCAGATTATTAGTCTTCTGTGGGTACTGCAAGCTCAAGATTAATGTGCAGTGTGTGTGTGTGTGTGTGTGTGTGTGTGTGTGTGTGTGTGTGTGTGTGTGTGTACGTGCGCTTGTGCATGTGTGTGTTTTTGCAGGCCCCTGTGCTGCTGGCGTAGTTGGCATTAAGATGCCAAGGTATTGCTTATTTGGCGACACTGTCAATACCGCCTCCAGAATGGAATCCACAGGATTGCGTAAGCTTTGCTCAATTGTGTTATGGTCTGATGAAAGAAGTAGTGACGAAGGATATCACCTTGTTTGTTTGCACTTGCTCTCATTTAGCGCTGGCATTTATTATAGCAATTAACCATTGGACCTGCTCGTGTTGCCAGTCTGGTGACAAAATAAATGGACAAATAACAGTACGAGTTTGAGTGACAATCATTTAACATCATTAATACTGTATGCCTATTTTCCCTGCCACTTGGAGGCCTTTTTTGAAGTAAACAGGTTGCAATTTGGCCAGGCGTCCGTTTCCCAAAAGTATAGTTGCTAACTTAGTTGCAACTTAGTTGTCAATGGGAAATTGCATTGCAACCAACATAGTTGCTAACTAAGTTAGCAATAATGCTTTTGGGAAACAGGAGGGAAACAGGACGCCAGGAGGCTTTGTAGGCTAAACCAAGCTAGATGACTAGTTTCATGAGTGTTATTGGTGATCAGTGGTAGTTGATGGCCTTTGCGGCTGTGTCACTGTCTACTGTATTTTTCCTACAGCTCTTCGGATCCATGTCAGTCAGTCAACCATCAATATTCTGGAGCGCTCAGACAGTACCTTTGAGTATGAGCAAAGAGGGGAGACATACCTCAAGGTCTGAACCAGCTCCTCCTTTAACCTATTACACTGCGCATTATACTGTACATAAACATTACTGTGCATTAATGCATTACATGTACTTACATTACATTCTACCGTACTGTATACAGTATATTCACTTTACTTGTGTACATGAGCACCATGTGTAGCAACATGCATTATGTTGTATGATACATATTCACAGTACATGTGTAGTCTACATGTATATATCAACAAATGAGATAGAACTATGATGTCCATCTCAGGGCAAGGGGATAGAGATGACCTACTGGTTGACTGGAGTTAAAGGACTGGACTACAACTTGCCAACACCCCCAACAGCGTAAGTTTATTTCTGATTTTTAATGAATAACCAATTCTCAGTTGTGCATTTTGGTTAAGCATATACACTAGTACTCTGATATTTTGGGAAGCAATACTGTACATACAGTACCTGAATACAGGACCTGCTGGGGGTATTCCAAGAAGGTGGTTAAGTGGAACAACTGGGTATGTTAAGCTGAAAGTACAGTAGCTGTAAACCTGCTAATAGAAAAGTATGGAGCTGTCATTCTCTTAACTAAACATAGACCATAGGCACCTCTATTAGCAGGTTTACCATGTTTCCTAAGTTTAGCACTTAACCACCTTCTTGGAATACCCCACTGGAATACTGGTAGCTAGCTAGCAATGTGACGGCCTTTGGTATTTTTTGCCCTCAACGGTGCCTTCCAGGCAGCGCTGCCTTCAAGGCACTACTCCACTCAGTTTAGGGTTAGGATGAGGTTTGAGGGGGTTAGGGTTAGGAATAGGGTTGAGGTAGTGCCTTTTAGGCTGTGCTGCCTGGAAGGTGCCGTTGGGGACAA
Organism: Sardinella longiceps; assembly: GCA_027497455.2. NCBI lineage: Eukaryota > Metazoa > Chordata > Actinopteri > Clupeiformes > Clupeidae > Sardinella > Sardinella longiceps. The sequence continues at coordinate 10,897,032 of JAODXP020000032.1, read as the reverse complement.
AAAAACACCATTGAGCCAATGTGACCCTTGCTGGTAAGAATCTACTAATCTCTACTAATGTCACCCTTGAACGCTTCCCTGCAGGGAGAACTTCCAGCGGCTGCAGCAGGACTTGGCTGAGATGATCCGCACGTGTCTGGCCAAGAAGCTCCAGGGCCCGGAGAAGAGGAAGACCCTGTCCACGCGCCAGCGGAGGGTGGAGCCGTACGGCGAGGATATGGAGGAGGAGCTGCAGCCTGAGTACCTGCACCTGGCCACGGTGGACGACCCCAGTACCCACCTGTAGAGCCGTCTATAACCCTCATCTTAAGAGATGGATGGATGAGTTGGATGGATAGATGGATACATGGAGTTATAAATGGAGAGCTGGACAGATATGGACAGATGGATCTACTTGATGGAGATTTCCACTGAAAAGCTCAGCAGGAAAGGAACGGCTTTCATTTTGCACTTGCTCAAAGACCCAACAGTTTCCAGTGATTTGTAATGACTGATCACTGCATTGACATGATTAATTAACAATGTCAGATATGCCTGCAGAGAATTAGGACCTACAAAGACATTTATTCATGCTGCTGAATATTGATAAGGTGCCCATTTGGATCTTATGAACAGAGACCGTTTTCAATTTGTTTATTTGGCACCGAAGACCTTTACTCGCTGGAGCATCTCTTGATGGAATAATTTTGAAACTTTTTGAAATTTTGCTCTTATGTTTAGTGTATGATGGGTAAAATCTAGACTGGGTAAACCCAGATAAGTCTGTGAGTGCATTTAAGAATGGCCTGGTGCTAGCCAGGCTTGATAAAAAAAAACAAAAAAAACGTTGAGAACATCTTTTACAGTGACCGATACACTGTAACACTCTAAACTGCCTACATTAATCTTTTGACTTTTTCTAATGGCACTTTATGTACTGTATTTTTGTTCATGTGAAGTGTAGTGCCATTTATGGTTTGTGCAATACACACATCAGTCCTTAATACTAGTCCTTTGGTAGCATTTGGTAGCAATGTAGCCATTAAGTTCTGCTTGTAGGCTACAGCTGATCTTGTCTTGTCGCAGTTGCTGCCACATTGTTTAGAATCTTAGTGATTGTAATGTACTTAGAGTAGACCTCTCATTTGTGAATTTACAATTATTTCTCAAAAATGTATATCTTGTATGACCTGTATGATCATGTATGATGCAAGAGTAGCTTACATAAGTTATTTAATTTTATATGTAACCGGCTCTGAAGAATTCAGACCACAATCGCCCAAAAAATACTGGAAAAAGAAAATTTTATTGTAACTCTACTCAAGAGATTTGGTATTTACACGACTAGACCACCAGTGTACAAGGTTATGCCATTCAGCTCAGCATGTTGGGATGCTGATGGTACTCTTGGGACTAGTTCACAACTCTTTCAGCATGTAAAACAAAGTATGAAGAAATATTGCTAAACCTTTAACGCAGATCAGTTACATATCAAATGCTGCAGTTACACTGTTTAATAAGTTTGGTGATATAAAGTATGACAAAGCTCACTACTGTAGGTGTCAACAGTATGTACACTTGGAAGTAACTTTATCTTACATCATTTATCAAACTGTAAAACTAAAAAGAGTATTGGATGGTAATGGAAAATAATCTTAACCTTAACAATTCATTGGTAGGTAGGCGTTAACTGTAAGGTACAACAATGTATAAATAACTTAAGGACTGTAAAATCAATAATGTGGATAAATGCTACCACATACTCTTTCTCTCTCTCACTCACACACACAAACACACACACACACACACACACACACACACCTCCCAATGATTAGGACAGAATCTGCGTCTTGGGTTTATGAGAAGGCTAAGGTCTGCAATAGGATGCAGTAGGGTCTTGGGTCAAAGATTGCTAATAAAGATTACGGCTTTCGTAGGTAATTCTAAGATCTAAATTAATAATTCATTTAAATTCATTCCTGAACTTAAATACTGCGTCATGCTGAAGATAAATGGGATACTTTTCAATAAATGAAAACATACAAAATATAACAACAAAAAACATACAGTATGCAACACAAAACTTACAAAAATATGATCAAAGACTGTAAAAAAAATAGACATTTAATGACCATGTTTTTTTTTCCGTGTGCTATGAACAGCATTCTTAGAAACACAAACAGAATATCCACCAAAAAAAGAAGAAAAAAAACTATGAATAACAAATGAAACAGTATATCCCTACACCAAAATCTCAGTCACCACCTACAGTAAATCCACTGCATTTGCCTGTTTGTAATCCACACAAAACCATAATAACAAAAGGGATCATGTTCAAACTCCTCAATGTTTCTCTTCTTCCTCCTTCTTTTCACTGTCTACTTAGGCCTACAGTACATGCTAATTTTTTTGAGGCGCTGTGATTGAAGTAGCCTTCCTGAGGACCTGTCTGTGTACTGGAGTCAGCCAGCAACACAACGGCCATCTGCTGGACCCGGAAGCTTCCAGTATTTCTTTTAGTCTCCATGTACAGCAGTCCATTAGGCATTCATTCCCCTCCCTTAAGCCAGTCCAAATGAAATGATGGCAAGTGCCATTTTGTGTGCTTTGCCACTGACCGCTGGAACTAAGGAGGCAGGAGCTTTTTTTTTTTTTTTTTTTTTCTCCCCTCCCCGCCTCTGCACAGATGGCATAGTGGTCTGAGCGGAAATAAATCCCGCCTCTGGTCAGTGGCTTACACACACACAGACACTCTCGTGGAGGTCAATGCATAAATACAGAGGCAAGTTTATGTAGGGGATGAAAAGCTCTTTTCCACAACTCTTTTTCAATCACATAAATTTGATAAATCTTATTTTTGGATTGGCTGGGATGTCATCTAATTAGATGTTTATTGTAACTAAAAATCTTTCATTTTTGTATTAACTGAAAAAAAGTAGCCTAGAAAACTGGACATACCATCGGTTGCAGGTGACCAATTACAACGGCCTAAATTTGTTAAGAGTGGTTGGACGGGCACAGTGGTCCTTCTGTCCTCTTGCATGCAGAGGCAGTTTGAAAGGCAACACTGATTCAGCCTCTAGGATTGAATTTTGACTACTTGTTATATGTTATAGTCTGGATTATATCAGTCTAGAGTGAAATACAATAAAGACATTTTTTGGAATATTTTTGAAAGTGGAAATGTGTTTTGGAAAAGAGCTCTTCAGATGATCATCTGTGACATATGGGTTATCTTTCAAACAAAAGGAATAAACAAAAATCCCAAAGTGTTCCATTTATATCGAGACTACCTACAAAATTGTGCAAAATGCAAACCTTTATTTTGTTGTAACCTTACAAGTACGCACCTAGTAATAAAACGATTTTGCCAGTTAGATAACCTGCAACAAACATTAAAATAAAAGCTTCAGAAAACACCATATCAGACCTTTGACACAAATTTAAATGTTGGGCAAAAGGCAAATTCAGTCGAGTCAACATACAAAAGCGCTTGTACTGTCGATACTGTGTGGCTTGTGGGAGCACTGAGCCGTCATGTCAATGCTTGTGCTTCAGTGTTGTAGTATTAGTAAACGAGCTACGCCTAATTATTAAATTAGCTTAGACTTTGCCCACTTTGCCCATCATTCAAATTAGAACCGGCTATGTCCTTTTCACAGCCTGCTGCCACCGCCATAGGATCCTTATTTGAGCTCCATTTTGTTTCCCTTCAATGAAAGGGAGCATCCACCCCTCGACACCACTGGGACTGGACTGGGCTTGGCTGGGACCGTCCATAGTGATTTTACTTGGCCTGGGACAGTGACTGATTCCCAGCTCACAGGAGTATAATGTGAATTGATTGGCCCAGTGGCGGGTTTGGCTGACAAATGAATTATTGCAGCATGATGAGGGTGTGGAAGGACATAGCCGCACACACACACACACACACACACACACACACACACACACACACACACACACACACACACACACACACACACACACACACACACACCAAATTGAGTTTAAAGATCTAAAAATCAAATCAACTGTGTGATCAATTAACAAAATTCTGAAAATACCCATTTCTCAGATAATTACAAAAAAACAAAACTGTAAATACAACCAAATGAGGCAAAATAAACAATAAGAACAACAACAACAACAGTAAACAAACAAAAACCTGCCACATTCTCACAAAAAAATCTTCCAATCATATCCTTAGCTCCCATACAACACACAAGTCTACCATTCTGACTAGCGACTGACTGTGCTAGTCTCTGAACACCAGCATGCAGAGGCCTGAGTGATGAAGTGGGGCTGCTAGCGCTTTGGTGTAGCGGCACAGAGACAGCTGTCTGTGCCGTCAGTCAACCAGCTCAGGGCTAGCAGGGTGCTAATGGTGCTAATGGCGCATCACATCAAGGCCTGCGACCCGCCACGGAACCCCCGCTGAGCGAGCGAGCGAGCAGGTGGACCAGTCGTGATTGATGTGCTAAACGATCCCTACAGACATGTCATTTCCTTTTCCTTTTCAGAGTGGGAAGATTCTTTATTTCTTTAGACAAAAATTTTCACACAAAACAAGCACTGATTGCTCTAGCTTCTGAGCCCTTGAGACTTCTAGGGAGAACATTATTTATAAATAGGAGGATGAATGAGATGTCTGTTGTTCTGGAAGCATTAAAATAATAATAAAAATAATAAAAAAAGATATACAGTACATGCCAAAATCTATAAATAATGAAGGCGATTAATAGCTTTGACATCCAGTTCATGAACCCATTCTATGTTGTGCCAACAGACACCATCTGAAAGTAGAAGTGTGTAGAATATCGGAGACCCACTGTCACTGACAGCATGGGTACTCCTTCAGTGTGCCATATGACCAGCTTTTCTGATGACACAGAGGTGAATTTCTCCCCCAATGCCAGTGTGAATACCTGAGTCTTAACCCAGCAGAGCACTATCATGCTCCCTAACCTCACACTAATGATTCGGACGTTGCTTAGAGAGTAACTACAAACTAAATTAGTATTAAACAGCTGCTCGACAAAAAGATATTTTTCCAGGACACCCAGCTATTGACACAGACTGAAAGGCTCAGTCATACAGTAACACTCAAATTATGCAACTCAGTATACGTCTTGCACCTAGTACGCACTTGGGTATTATAAGGGGCTGGCGGTCAGACAGAAATTATGATTTTGTGCTGTGATATAAAAACACAAGGGGGTCGTTTTGTGCTTAAGTGGATCTCAAAAAGTCAGTGACCTTCAGCTAATGTTGTCCAATAAAAGGTGTGTGTCTATCATGCTGAATCTGTGGCAACTGACGGGATCCTCAATCCTGGATAGCTGTCAATCAAGATAAATATTCATCGGTCTTTGGTTGAATAAATGTTACTAAGATGTGTTTGCCTCTTAGGCAAGAATTGCAAAAAAACACACTGCTCTGCAAGCTGTTCAAACGCACCAATTTTAGCGTCACGTCTTCAATTCCGATTCATACTGTATTTCTAAAATCTTTATAGTGGACAAGAATGTTTTACTAAGTCTTCACACAGGTCATTATATAGATTTTGTGACTGTTGTTTGTTTGAAATAAAAAGCAGGAAAAAAAAGCCACGGCAACAAGACATCACTACAGCTATTAAACTTCGGCACACAAACAGAATAGGCGTTTAAAAAAAACAAAAAGCAAAGAAAAAAACAAAAAATAATCAAATATATGTCTTCTCACATCCTGGATCCGTGGATTTGAAAAAGCTGCAATACAAAAACAAAGACAAGAGGACATTTATCAGAAAAGCTGTGCACCCAAGCACAGAGGAAAACAAATTCTTGGTTCAAATCTTATTCAATAAATCCTAAGAAAGACAACATTTCTCTACAGTAGCCTACTCCTACTGCTCCAAAGCTGTTTGTGTGCGTTTGCTATGAATCAGATGGCTGCATACGTCACTTTTGCACAAACAAATGCCACGTTTTGGATGTCGGTGCAGGTGAGAATGGCAGATGGCGAGAATGACAGAGTTTACAGGGCGCTTTGATGTGTGTGATCCGGTTACATCACTGACCACCCCCCCTCCACACACACACACACACACACACACACACACACACACACACACACACACACACACACACACACACTCTCTCTCTCTACCTATCCTTTGGGTAACTCCTGTGTGTACATTCACACACAGGCCTGGCTTCCCCCCCCCCCCATGGGTCTGTCTAAATCCACAGGGAGGCCATATCTGGCATGCTGAGGACACACACAAAAGGACTAAAGCTGTGTGTGTGTGTGTGTGTGTGTGTGTCCCAAAGGGAGTTCTATTAGCAGAGACGCTGAATATCTACCACCTGGGTCTGCAAGTTTGGCTGATACCAGACCTGCTTTTCTGTTATGTAGGAATGTGTGAAATGTCTCTCTCAGTGTGCGAGTGTGTGTGTGTGTGTGTGTGTGGGTGCACAGAACATGCCAGAACACTCCTCTGCAGAGGCGTGTGTGTGCTACTGCATTTCACTGGCAGTCTGACTGCAATCTTCCCTTCATTCTACGTCTTTCAAATTTCAATCCTTCTTTCAGCCACAGTCTATTTCTTGGCAAAATCAATCCCCCCAAAAATACTCTAAGGAAATATTAATACGAGTAATTCAAAATGACTGAATGGAAATATTAACAACAATCAGCAACTTGTGTTCCAATTTCCTATATACACTAGAATCTGTGCAATGATGTGTTAAAGCCATTGCCCTATTTATGATTTGATCTATTAGTAGGACGGGAATGTTGTGTGCAGAAGAGAGCCTCTTCTAGCCTAAGGGCAGATTGAGATCAATGTCACACTCACAATGGGGCCAAATCAGCTGAGTGCCAACACAGGCGAAAAGAAAAGCCCAGAGAAAGAGACAAACAGAGAGATAGCAAGAGAGAGAGAGAGAGAGAGAGAGAGACGAAGAGAAAGAAAGAGAAAGAGCTCTCTTTGTCACCACTTCTACGTATCTGCTACAAGAAGAAGTCTCTCAGATGTAATCAACAACACTCGAAAAAGTCATGAGGGAGACAAACAACTGAAGAAGGAAACTATCTTAGTTTCGACTCGTCTTTTCTACTGAAGTGGTTCTGGCTCATTTAGAAAGGTTAACAGTTCTAAGAGAGATTTGTCTTTGTTAATGTGATATATGGGACAGATGAACATGTACTGTGTATTCACTACATACAGTATGTGTAATGAATGTGTTTTGCAATTGCAATAAAATCAGCTAATAACATGAACCAGGGACAGCAAAGATATCAGTGAAATATTACTCTCTAGTCAGCTTTCAGATAAGGCTTGAGAAAGCACATATTTCCCTATGTCTTAACCTCGTTATAGCCCACTGATTGAAGCAGCGCAAGGCCTTTCAGTGCAATCTTATGGAAGGGCATCAGGCTAAACACAATGTAATCTAATGACAGACCGAAGCCTAGTCGCCAGCACCCCCCCTTACCCCCCTACCCCCCCACTCACTTCCTACTGCAGTGGTGACTCATCTTACTCTCGGAGAGATGCTCACAGCTCCTCCCCACACACACACACATACGCACACACACACACACACACACACACACACACACACACACACACACACACACACACACCAACATCCCCCATCCCCACTCGAGTGATCAGAAGGACTACTGATCACAAGTCTGTCACTCTTGTGTGAGACTCTATACTGAGTTTGTGCGGTAAGAATGTGTATTGTGCAGGAGCGACATACTGTAAGCAACACACAGGTGTGTAGCAGTAGTGCTATCTACTGTATCTGAACGTGCACAAATGTGATGGGATTGGATGTTTTTACAAAGAGACATATGGAAAGGACAGTTGTGGTCTCATGCCTTGTGTGTTCACATCACTAAGATGTCAGAGGTTTCTGAGCCAATCACAACATCTATTGCAACCTCTGTCAAATCCTTTCTTTACAAAAATCCAGTTTATGTCACTTGGTTGGTTAGATTACTGTAGTACTCTCATTTTACTATTTTATTATTCTTTCAATGAGTATTTCTACAAGGACTAGAACATATGTGTGTGGATCTGCTGACTGGGAGGAGGGTTGACTGAAAAGCCTACAGTATGCAGGACTACGGCGCCATAGATAGATAAGACTACATCTACCAATAGACAGAAGCAGAGGGCAGGGCACTGCAAGCATGCTGGAGTCGGGGGTTCGGTCCTCACCCATCCGCCACTGTGCGGAGAAGCGCCAGTGGCTCTACAGTAGTCTGCTAGTCCCTAATCCACTCATTGCGGGGCTCATTTCGCTCCCCTTCTTCCTCCTCCACCTCCTCCTCCTCCTCCTCCTCTTTTGCAGCGTCCTCCTCCTGGACCTCCAAAGGCTTGGCACACAAACACACAGCATGCATGCCCACACACACACACACACACACACACACACAGATGCACGCACGCACGCACACACACGACGACAGGACAACAGAGAATGACGACAGGACAACGAGAATGGAGAGAAGTCGAATGAGAATTGCGGACAGTGAAGGAGTGTGGATGTGTATGTTGCATGACTGTGCGATGAGTGGTGGTGGTGGTGGTGTGGCTGAATGACACATTGATGTTTTTGTTTTGCTTTTTTCCAAGTCATGGGGAACAGTCATACAGCTCCTCCTCACACAGAAGGCCAGACAGGAGGAGAGTAGGTGAGCGAATCATGATGATTGTTGATGATGTGTGGAGGCGAGTTGGTTAGACCAACTGCCTGTCTTGATGTCTTAATGTATGACTGATTTTGTGTGCAAATTTGACTGAGTGCAACTGTGTGTGTGTGTGCGTGTGTGTGTGTGTGTGTGTGTGTGTGTGTGTGTGTGTGTGTGTGTGTGTGTGAGAACTACACAGTCTGTCTTCCTCACTTCAATTCTTCTAGCAGATTTGAGGGGTATTCATTCAGTGACTTGGTTTTAAATCACCTTGCTTTTCAGTAAATAGAAAAATAGTTGCTAACTTTCACACGTATTTATGCTAATTGCATACATAAGATAGTATTGAAGTATAACTGTAAGTATTACTGTATTCAAGTAAGGTAACCGCAGTACAAATACACACAAGAATGTTACAAGCCCATATTTCATAAGTGTGTGTGTGTGTGTGTGTCTCTGTGTGTGTGTGTGTGTGTGTGTGTGTGTGTGTGTGTGTGTGTGTGTGTGACACTAACCTTGGTCTTGTGGCTTTGTTCTGTCCCCAGGCCTCCCCCTGGTGTGTGCAGCTCTTTGGACACAACACAAAGGAACTCGGCCTGGTCCTCTGTCCCGTAGCTGTACGATGAGCCGATGTTCACCATCTACCACCGGGCGGGAGAGAAATAGAGAGACAGAATAGAGGGATAGAGAGAGAAAGGATAGAGTGATAGAGAGGGAGGGGGGAGAGTGAGAGAGCAAAGGATGAGAAAAGAGGCAGAGAGAAGGAGACAGGGAGAGAGAGAGAGAGAGTAAGAAACAGATTGTTCCTCATCACATAACTAGATTTCCTTGTCAATGATGTATAGTTTTGGGGTCGGATTGAAAAAAGGGAATCGGTTTACATTTAGAAATGAACAGTTCACATTTGACAGCACATTTCTGTGGGGTAGGCCACTCAACGCAATGGACAGCTTGGAGACCACATGTCCACACCAAGTGTACTGACCACTGGGTAGGGTTTGGGGGGTTTGGGGGAAGTGGGTAGAGGTGGGGTGGGGGATCAGGTTGAGAACGACGTCAAGGACGTGGACGCAGAAGGGATAACGAAGAAATAAGGCGGAGAGGGGAAAAAAAAGGAAAGGGGTGGTTGGGGGGGGGGGGGTGTTAATCAACTCAGCGTCAGTCCAACCCACAGTCCAGAGCAGTCCGGGGCGGGGCTTGCGGCAGGCGCGCACGCTGACCTGCTCAAACTTCCAGCCGTCGGACATGGTGGACACCATCTGCGTCAGCTCCTCCTCCTGGCACTGCAGCACGCGGTACACGTGTTTGGGGGGCACTTGCTGCTGGATGGAGGGACAGAGAGAAGAAAAGGAAGAAAAAAAAAAAAGAAACACAGAAGATGAACAATGGATGAAAGGAAGGAGATGAAGGGATGAAAAAGATGAGAGGGTTAATGCAGAGACAGGTAAATAAACGACAACATAAGAGGAAGAGAATGAAAAAAGAAGCAAAAAAAAAGAAACAGATTAGTAAATAAGTAGATGGATGAATGTGTGAAAGAACAGATTGGTGAATGGATGGATAAATGGATGGATTGATGGATGGATGAAGATAAAGACACAGAAAGAGAAAGCGCTCCCAAAGGAGCAGAGTAGAGATTGGATTGTGGGAATAGAGAGATTAGAGCGAGAAAGGAGAGAAGTATGGATAGGAGAATGATGCCGGAAAGGGAAGAAACGGCACCCAGCAGGGGAGGAAGACAGAGAGAGAGAGAGAGAGAGAGAGAGAGAGAGAGAGAGCAGGAGGGAGCGAACGAGTGGGAAAGAGTGAGAGAAATGAGAGAGGAAAAAAAGAGAGATATTACATAAGCTTGAGTTGAGATAGAAACACATTAATACAGTTTATGAAAAAAAAAGGTTGAGCTGATCCCTCTGTGCAGTGCACAAAGACACACACACACACACACACACACACACACA
>JAODXP020000032.1:10706401-10883901 GCA_027497455.2 Sardinella longiceps | reverse complement strand
TGTGTGTGTGTGTGTGTGAGTGTGTGAGAGAGAGAGAGAGAGTGCCGCGAGGGCCGAGTCACTCTCCTAGCCACTCAGAACCTGATGTGCACCACACGCCACAGCACTTGGGCTTTTCTCAAGGAAGATAAGAGAGCTTGCCTTTCTCTCCTTTCACCCTCTCTCTCTCTCTCTCTCTCTCTCTCTCTCTCTCACACTTAGGGCCAATCGCTCGGCCGCTCTCTCCATTATCGCTCCAGCGAGTGCCTTACACAACTGTGCCCTAGGCACCACTCTTTCCACTCAGAGAAGGCGAGAGAGAGAGAGAACAAGAACAGAGGACTGAGAGGAGGAGGAGAGAGAGAGAGAGAGAGAGAGAGAGAGAGAGACGTGATGAGGGGACGGATGGATGGAATTAGAGATGGGAGAACTGCTGCAGTCTACAATCAGCTCGCTGTGGCAAGGACTGTGTTGTATCAAATTCCATGCATCAATATTTAATGTGTAAACATTCCATGCTATCCAAAGGATTTCAACTATGTCATCCAGGGGTTCTGGAATGTTCTCTTATGTTTAAAGTAGTAGCCTAGTCATCCACTAACAGTAGTTTCTGTTGAGTCCTATTAACAAATCAGAGATGACACGTTTGACTGAATGATTCCAATAGCCATTTCAGGAGTGTTTAGTGATATAAACCTTGATGAATGAATGCAGCAGGGCAATATGTTAGAAAATAAAAGACACAAATAACGTTGAATCTTGTCAGAGGTGCTGCAATGTGCCCATGACTTAGAGCTTCGGAGACAAATAGAGAGAAGAGAAGATAATGGCAGGGCGAGAAAGAGAAAGCGAGAGAGATGGAGAGTGTCTGACAGAGACAGACTGAAACTTAATGGAGATGGAGTTGGGCGTGGGGAGGGGAGGGGGGGTGATGAGAGAGTGCCTGGGGAGGGGAGTGATAATAGATGGCCTATTCTTGAAAAGAAGAGTCTAGAAGTCATATGGACTGTGTTGTAATGGGCTAAATTAGCGGCTAAAGGAGAACGAGGGACAGAGAGGGGCAGGAGAAAGGAGAGATAGAAAGGCTAATGGTGGAAGAGGGGGAGATGGAGGAGGAGAAGGAGAGGGAACAGGGGACAGACACTCAGGCTGGGAAGAAGAAGAAGAAAGGGTGGATCGATGAGAGACAGGCGACGTGAGGACACACGCTGGGGCTTAGTCTGGGCTTTCAGAATGCCCATGAAAACACGCTCTGTGCAGCAGTACACAGCAGAATCTCAAAAGAATCTTTTTTATGTGGATGTGCACAAACATACAGTACACACACACACACACACACACACACACACACATACACACACACACCCACAGACAAGGACAGAAAACATAAATATGATTCTTGCAAACAAGAGAATAAAAAATATCTTAAATAACACTGCAATATACAAGGCCTATCTTCTGCATGTCTTTCTATAATACATTAGGCCTATATACTGCAATCCTATACATGCAAAATTACAACAAACAGCAAACAAGTAGCCTAACCTTTGTGTGACCTCAAAAGATTTCTTTCCTGATTCACTCACTGACTCACAGACAACACGGTCTTACTCCTCAGCAGCACACACCCTGCACAGAGATGTCTCATCTGACGGACTCTGCTAAAGCTTCCTCTAAAGTCAGGTGATGGTGACACCTGTGTGGCATTCACACAGCCAGCTCAGACATCACGGACAGTCAGCCGCTTGTTGGCTTTACACTCCTGCATGTCTTTTGAGCTGGGGAACTGAAAAATGTAGGGACAATTTGACTAGCAAATCAGCATCGCCCACCTCCCCTCCCCTCCCCTCCCCATCCCCATCCCTCACCAGCTCTCCTTGTTTAAATAGGAGTGCTGGCAATGGCGCGTCTGTTTATGAAGCGCATCGGTTAATGATGGAAAATGGCACGCCCCATGTCAGGTTAATGCTCCACCAGGATATGTGGACAACGAGCCCCTATGGGGGAACTAGTACTTCCCACAGGAAATAGTCGCCTGACTCAACAAAACAATGGCCTTGTTTATGCTGTACACATACACAAAAAAAGAGCCCTGCTCTTGCTCAGCTCTTGCTTTTAGAATGTCTCCTTTGACTTCAATTCATGACCTACTGTAGGCTCTTAATGACAAGAGCAAAAGTAACATCTCTGGCCTCCCAAGCTGGGAAGAGTCTTCACACAGCATCTGTGGTCCAACTCTCCCACACATAAAATCACACACACACACACACACACACACACACACACACACACACACACACACACACACACACACACACACACACACTCCTCCTAAAGCAAAGTGTAGGCCTTATAGCCTGTAATTAAGGCGGGACAGATGCAAAAGTACTGGCCCCCTGCACGTCAGCAAACACCTGCCACTCAAACACCACCCTGTGTTTACACTCTCTCAGAGAGAAAGAGAGACAGACACGGAGAGAGAGAGAGAGAGAGAGAGAGAGAGAGAGAGAGAGAGAGAGAAAGAGAGAGAGGGGTGGGGAACTACAGGCTGGTTTGCCAGATTCCATTGTGCTGCCTACACGCTTCTGGCGTGATCGAACATATCTTATCTTCTCCTCGAGTCCTGCAGGATGCGGAGGAAAGATGAGTGGGTGCGAGTAGAGACACGTGCAGGAATCTACCCATAAAATCTAATAGCCACTGAAACTGCACACTAGTGCTTAACTGACGACGCTCGGTGTATGAGATGGCAGCAGCAGCAGTAAAGCAGTAAAGCAAAGCCTACTGCTGCAATTCTTCCTGACCTTTCTCCAGTCCTGTTTAATAATGGATGACGCGGATGTATGTTTTAAACTGGTTCAACTGCCCCCTGCTCCACAGGAGGGAGGCAAGAGTGACATTTCAGATGGCCTGTTTGCGTAGAGCTTGTGGAGAGGGGAGGAGAGAGATACTCACACACACACACGCACACACACGCACACACACACACACACACACACACAAAGATACAGGGCACTACAAAAACCCTCAAGACAAAAACAGACCAAAAACAGAGATGTTAGCGAATCTAATCAGAAATAGAACATAAAATGGAACAGATCTATTTCTGGATCTCAAGGAAGATGGCCACTGGTCAGATCAGAGAGGCAGTGTTATCAAGTTATCAAGCATGCACCTCTGTGTCTTAAGTTTGCATGTGTGGCTGTGTGTGAGAGACTCTGCGAGTGCAAGAATGAAGGTGAGAGAACATTTTGAGATAGAAATATGTGCTGAAAAAACAAAAAAAAACAAAAACAAAATTAATGCAGAAACCAAACTGCAGTTGTCCCAACCAAGGAACTTAACAATGCCTCTACAGTGATACAAATCAGCCTCTCTCCAACTTGGCTGCCTGAAACGGCACTGGCACTTGTTGACTCTATTTTGGGTCTCTGTGTGTGTGTGTGTGTGTGTGTGTGTGTGTGTGTGTGTGTGTGTGTGTGTGTGTGTGTTTTAGCTCGTGTGACCAAGTCACACTCTCTGTGATACGAAACAGAAGCTGGCTTTTCCACAAACACTCACACAAAGCATATGATGCTTTTATCAAGAATAGGCCTACTCAGTTTGAAGAAATCTGGGGCAGGGAAAGGTGGACCTCAAAGAGACGCACGCGCCAGGGGCCGCAAGGCACCTACAACGGCTCATGTGGTTAAAAGTCATTATTAGAACGCAATTAAGAGCAGAGGATCAGGCTGAAGAGGACAGAGCCAGGCAGGCAGGGTGAGGGAGAGGAGACAGGACTCGGCACTGGTAATATTTAGGCTGCCTCTGTGAAGGTCATATGTACACTAACCAGTCTGTCCTATGGTCCTATCCTTGGCTACTCATCGTTTCACCAATGCACTGATGTACGGGAAACCAATTTGCGCAAGATAGCATAAAAAAAGAACCCCTCTCTATACACACACACACACACACACACACACACTGACATTTCAGTTTGTGCACGCTCATAAGTCAGTGTGAATCCGACAGGGAGAGAGAGGAAGGAGGTGACTAAGAGTAAAGGGAAATGATAAGTTAGCAAAATTCGCGATAAATAGTCAGAATTAGACCGAAGCACGGGGACATCTGATGCATACTGAGCTAAAGCGGCATGAAGCTGCACCGTGCACGTGTGCACCCATCTGACTGACCAGCTTTATTTGGGCAAAGTGATGCAGTTGCTAGGGCAACTCATCAATTAGCCTAGACCTTGGTCTTCGTTATGGAGTTCACATTAGACCAGATGGCGGTGTGGTTTTGTTAAAAATAAATAAGCAGAGGGCAATAAGCAGAGGATGGGGGGCAAGAAAAATCATCATACGATTCTTGCCTTACCGTGTCAGAATGCAAGTCTTGCTGCTGGCATAGGCGATAAAGGAAGGAAGTCTGTTCTTTAAGGAGTGTCTGTCGTGTTGTGAGGAATACTGTGCCGCCAACATTGAGTCGGACCCATTTGCCATTGTTTCCGCTCGCTGTGTTGATTCCGGACCCGTTGCCGATGGTTTGGGTTTCAGCACCACTGGTTTCAGTCGCCGACGAAGAAGCTGTAGTCGTAGTGTCGGTCCCTTCGCTGTCTTTGTTGTTATTATTGTTGTTGTTATTATTGTTTGGGTTAGCAGGGAGCGATGTGGATTCTGATGTAGGCTGGGGCACCGCTATTCGTTTTTCTTCTGTTGCCATGAGGAGAGAGAAATAGAAAAGATGCGATGTGTACCGAGACGAACTGCTTCTATTCTTGTCAGACTTGCAACCTCCTCCAACGCGGAGTCCTCTTCGACTGTACATCACTCCGCCTAGTTATCCTGTTTATGCGGGGCCGTGGTGCATTGTGGTTGTTGAAGTTCTATCACATAATTCTTTACAAATGTTCAGTGATCTGAATCTAACCTAAATTGGTCTCAAATTTCATGGATAAAAACAAAATGCAATGACACGTCTTTTTAATTTGAAGTGCAATCTCATTTTTGCAGTTTAATATGGCAAGATTAAGGCTGCTGTCACTGATAAGTAATTCAGTTTCATGAGAAGGAATCAAAATAGTAGCCAACAAAATGTAGCAGAATATTTCATTTTGCCTATGCAACAGCAGTAAATAAATTTGTTTGAAATTCAGAAGGACAAAATCTGGACAAACCAGCCAATTTTAAATTCTAGAAAAACCTAATCCACTTACACAGCAGGGCCCTTCATACTGGTGGATCATGTACTCCACAGCATATGGTGGATAATCCCTGATCTACAAAGCAGTATAAAATTCAGCAAAAACATCCTGAGTTTTTATCCTACAGTGTAGGCTATTCCGTACAAAACTAGTGATACAGTACAACCACATTAAAAAAAAAAAAACTAAACTGATCTACACTGAAAGAGCACTTACAGCACTTACAGGCCCAGTTATATTTTACTAGCAATGTCTTTGTATTCCCTGAGATGGGCCATTGGGAGTAAAGGTAGCTCCAGACCAAAGATCCGCGACGTGACGGGCTGCGACGTTCTATAAACCTGGACGTTCTAAAACTCTGAAACTGCAATTTGACATGTTAAATCTTTTGCGACGGCTTGCAACTGCCTGCAACAACCTGCGACGATTCATTTACACCGCCGCAACGCCGTTCTAAAACCGTTTGGTCTCGTCGAGGATCTTCAGTCTGAATTGGCCTTAAGAGGCCTGCAATGGACTTGGTCAGGGGCTGAACAGAATGGGCTGCATGGTGATAAAGCTGAAGTTGTATATCTGTGGTAGGCCCATATGGGAGGTGCGATTGAAGCGTTGCCAGGAGAAGGGGGGAAGTCCCTCCTGGGTAGGGGGTCCGTTTACTGCTTCTGCCACGAACTTCTGAGCATGGCGATAGTCAGTCACCTGTGAGGATAAACAGGGACGATTTAATATCGCATATGGTCTTTCTTTATTAATCACAGTGTGTGTGTGTGTGTGTGTGTGTGTGTGTGTGTCCAAATAAACAAATTATATTCTGGAAGAATTAAATCAAGCAACTGCCTTTGTGTCATAACAGCCTGAAGGATGCGGTCTCCTAATCCTTAAATCATTGCGGCAGCAGATGGTTTTGCAGGGGTGCCCCTTGGCATACGGCTCTCTTTTGTAGTCTGAAAAGAGACAAAGCAATAGCAATGGTAATGAAATCTCATTGGACCTATTTAGGTCCCTGAAATGCAAAACAGAAGACATTACATTGTTATTAAGATAACTGGATAAAGTGATCAGTATGTGATAGACACACAGTAATATTGAGCACTTACTATTGTACCGCATGATGTGTTTCATGGAGGCCCAGCTGAGGACACGTCCTTGATCCCTGCGGAAGATCTTGGCTCTTGGGCAAAGATCATAGGAGTAGTCTTCACCTAGCTGCTTCCACATCAGCTCATAGCCACTCAGGTTGTAGATGTCCCGATGAAAAGGCACATTGTAGGATGCCCAGTATCCTATTTGGAATATGTTTAAAAAAGTAGTATTACCTTGCAAAACAATAGCTCCAAAACAGATAATACAAGACTGTTCCAGAACTATCCAAATGAAACATGCGTAGATCATTTATATGAAAATTATACTATACATTATATTATATTATGTATTTAATCAATAAACAAGGGGAAGAAAACTAAAAAGAAAAGAAACATTGACCCACCTTGTCTAAGAGCCTGGGTCTGATCTGAGGAAGCCACCAGACCAGGGATCTGCTCAATCACAGTCAGGGCCCCCTCATCAATCTTCCGTCCCAAAGTCACTCTGTTGAGGTCCACCACCATGTACTGGTTATTGTAGGTGCCTTTGAGAGAGAATCACAGCTCATATGAGGACACACTATGCTAATATTTAAGTAGCTCTAATCTTGACTAAAGCTTAGTTCAGGAATATCCAGACAGACTCTTATCTTTATATATAAAAAAGTCGTTCTTACACAAGATGCAAATATATAGTCTGCTTTATAGTTATTACAACTTTCAGTATTATACTTTTGGAGGTAAGGAATATTTATTTAATTTTCACGTTTCTTGGCCTACATTTTGTAGTCATTGGTTAATCATTGGGAAAGGGTATTATGCTGACATCCATAGTACACATACATATACAGTACATATCATGCGCTATCACTCACCGGAGTTATACTTTGAGAAAATATTAGCCCACTCTTCACCAGTCTGGGCCATGGCATTTGCTAAGCGTACCCTCTGCCATGCCAGCAGGCTCTGTGGCGTCACTGAGGCGAAGAGAGAGGAGTTGAAAACGCTGTTTGTCGTCTGGGTCATGAGCAGCCCGCTGCCCAGCAGGTAAAAGTCATCGAGCGACGTCAGAAGGCCTGCGTTGTCAGAGCGCATCGTTAAAAGGCCCACCAACATCCTGCAGCCTCACCCGCACCCAATGCATCCAGTCATCTCCGCTTAATTACCAGGGTAGCTGCTGAAGGACATCTTGCCCGTGGCTATGGCTGCGTTGGACAGCCTAAAGTCCCAGTGCTTGTAAATGCGCATGGAGGCAGCATAGGTGTACCAACTTGAGTGGGCAAATAACAGGTTTTCATAGCCTGGCAACATCTGAGAGTAGGAGGATATGTTCAGGTAAAAGAAAACTAAGCAACTCATCTGCCACATCATGCATCAGTAATATATGGAATAGTTATTCATTATATTACATTATAATCATAGGCTTAGCACATAATTACATGCAGGGCATAAGAGGTGCATCAATAAAACATAAATACAAACAGTTTCCACTTGAATGTATGCAGTTTTACAGTGTATATGCAGTATGTACAAAGTACATGATAACAAAATATTTTCTCTTAACAAAAACTCTTATAGATGAATCAATAACACATTTTTTGACAAAGACTGCATACAGAATGTGATATGGAGAAAATGCAGAGCTTCTGACCTTGATTAGAACGGAACAGTGACCCATGGTTGGTTTGCTGAATAAGTCAGAGAGGTTAAATCTGCGCGATTTCAGGACTGGGACCAAGTCCAGTAGGTCTCCGACTGCATTGAGGAATTGTATGGCAAACATTGACAGCGACTACAAACATACAGAAAGTTAAGAAGCATGTCATCCTCAAACACATGTATTAATACCTGCCAAAAAAAACACTGTAATTAAATGTAAACAATGTAACTTTTATTATAATGTAATAATATAAGTGAGTAGCAATTAGTTCAATGACATGATTGCTCGTGGTGAGTGAGTGAGTGTGGGACAGCTGCCACACCTGTTTCTGTTGGCTTTTTGCCCAGTCTGCTGCTCCCGACTGCAGCCCGTCCAGCTGGGCAGTAACCAGCCCTGCATATTGCCACAGGGGGTCGTGCTTGTTCTGTTTCACTTGCTCCCTGGTCCATGCATCCTGCTCTCTGACAACAGAAAAGAAGTAAAGGGTTTACTGATGACATCTGAACTGCAAGATGAATATGCATGTGTTTATGTGCAAGTATATGAAATAGAAAATGTAAATGTAGTGAAACTGAACTGCTCTTTCTTTGAACCCAAAGAGACAGAGGGGCAGTTCGCTACAATATATCCTCCAAAACGACATCTGACAAAATATTATCAGACAGAAACGTATTGGTTGGATAGGAGAAAAAAACTAGAAACGCGCTCAGAGAGCGCAAACCTCCGCCAAGGCAATATGGTCACAGACACAATACGAATTCTAGATCGTGTTCTGGGTCACCGATCGCCACCAAAATCGAATCAGCTCTTGCTTGTCCCAATATACATGTCTGAAAATGTCATCCAAATCCGTGCAGTACTTTTCAAGTTATCCTGCTGACAAACAAACAAACAAACAAACAAACAGACAAACAAACAAACCAACAGACAAACCAACGCAACCGCAAAACATAACTTCCTTGGCGGAGGTAATGAACTGTATTTTTATTTGAAGAGTTCAGATGCAAAACCCCCTAACTCCACTTGACCACTTTTTGAGAAAAAGGCCATTTTTTATCAGGCGTTTACAGTGTTTTGAATGTAAACAGATATTTTAGACACGGCGGGGAACAGGTTTTATTTTATTTTTTCACAAAAACATTTTCATTTACATATTCTAGATTTATACGGGATTCACACAATATCATTAACTCAGTAGTTATTTACATGCATGATGCAATCGTTACATTTCCAAAGAGTTTTGGTGACAGTTTGACTTTGGTAACTTCAAATTAATGTGCTGGTTACATCCCTGGAAAAGGGAGATCAAGTCAATCACTCATTGCCAGACCCTACAGCTTGATTAATGTGGGTCTGGTCCCCTGGTTAGTGCATTGAGGAAGACATCTTACCTCATAAAATTTCTCAAGGGTGCCAGAACACGCTTGTCCTTTATCAGCTGTGGGTACATGTTGATGTAGTGACTGAACATCTGCCTGAACAAAAGCAAAACCAGAAACCTGGAGGCTGAATATGTTAGAATCACAGCTAAAATAAATGTCTAGGGGAAAAAAATATATACTTACTGTGCTGTGAGGTAACCTTCCAGGTATCCAGCTACAAAAAACGTGACCTCGTCTGGATGGTGGCTCTTGCCATAGCCAGCTTTTATTTCTAGCACACTCCAACCAGTGATGGACAGGGTGTTATTGAAGTATCCATACGCATCCCCAATGCTGTCTATGACACCTTCTCTTAGATAAACGGTCTTCTGGGTAGCATCCCAGTATGCTGTGGCTCTCTCTATGTCTTGTAGATGCAACAGTCAAGAACAAAACAAAAAGACAATTGAAGTTGACTTGTTAATGTCAGATGGTGATTAAAATAATATCACCAATTTATCACTGCCCTTAAGCCTAGGCTACTTAATATTATTTGCAATGAGACAATACATTTTTGTGACTGTACAAAATGCCAACAAAACTTAGTAGAAGAGACAGCAGGCCTTGGAATGCAACACCACATAGCCTACCATGAACTCCATGACAGGTGGCAGCAGCCAAGACGCATTGAATGATGATCAAGTTTTGACCTCGAAAAGTCCCCATCCTATCAGTTTTGTTTATCAAAAACTAATAAGTCTAAGAAAACTATACTGTAGTCTAGACTCGTGCCTACACCTATGCTGTCTACAACCTAGTGATATCAAATTGTGTTCATGCTCCGTAAACCCCGAGGTCTAGGCTATAAAGTAGCCTACAACGAGGGCGTATTAGGATTTGTTACTGTAAGATGATTGGAGGACCTGAAACCTAGATTCATTCAATTGGCTGGCACTCGGCGAAGATTTCATTATGGGCTTCACTGTCGTCATCTGAAGGAATACTTGAACTCTGATGGATTCTGCACATAATCTGCTAACTTTACAATTTAGGCTACTTCTCTTTCTGTTCATTTTAGTTCCAAGTAGGCTACCTAGCTTCCTCTGAGACCGATGCAATCAGTGCAATGAAGCCTAGCCAACATGCGATGCGATGTAATTCTGCGTACCTTTGCAACATTCCTCGCAAGGATCCTATACTCTTGTGAAAAGGAATTTCACCCCAGATGGGACTCGAACCCACAATCCCTGGCTTAGGAGGCCAGTGCCTTATCCATTAGGCCACTGGGGCTGCATAAGATATTATATATACGCATAACAATTTATAAGAATACATACATTCATAACACGAAATATTTAGTATCATTCTAGGGATCAATCGGAAGAACATTATCAACAATCATTGAAACGTGCAACTAAATGTAACATGATGTTACAATGTTGATGCTTGCTTGGTCGCTACCAGAGCGCCTCGGACATGCGCTGTTAGACCTTGGCACGAACGCACATGCGCTGTAACTAAGTAGCGGTTGTAGTCGTAGCGACCGACCAATACTTCCGTTTTGTGAATGTGTACACAAAACGTTATCCCTATCGTCTTTACTTTAGAGATTTGGCACAGTTTTTTTTCCCATCAGGATGCAAATTATCTCTGCTACTCCGTCAAATGAACAATTGGAAAGTGCTTAATAGTTTTGTACTTAGTTTTCCCACCGATTCAACAATAAAACGTAAGGTAAGACTGAAAACAATGATAACTCAGTTGTATCGATACTAACGTTATCTTATCTGTAAACAATTAACGATAATGTTGTCTTGTCCAAGTGACTACCATTAAAAAAGTGCAAAGTTGGTATGTTAATCCTAACGTTTATCATATTGCATATAGCTATGATGTTATACTACCTGGGTAGGCATCGGTAACGTTAACGTTACGGGTTAACGTTAGCTAACTAACTTTAACACCAGTCTGTCTGTCGTAATTTTGAAATCAGTTTCCAACGATGCCAGTTTGTATTAACTTATAAATGTACATTTAAGATCTGGCCAACAGTGACCTTTTCATTCTGATGAGTTTTGGCTGACTGTCGACTGTAACGTTAACTTACTTGGGGATCAGAAATCATGCCGCTTTTTGGAAATACATTCAGCCCCAAGAAGACACCCCCTCGCAAATCAGCATCGTTATCCAACCTCCATACGGTTAGTTACATGGCTTATCATCTTAGAAACATCTTCTGATGGTCATTCATTTGTATATTAATAGCGATTCATCAACTGACTGAGATACAACTAACCTCGGTGTACTCCTCTCCTCACCCCATAGCTCGACAGGTCTACGAGGGAAATCGAACTAGGCCTAGAATATGGCGCCCCTATAATGAATATTGGAGGCCAAAGTTTAAAATTTGAAGATGGGCAGTGGATTGCTGGTAAGTGCCACCACAAGTCTTCATAAAAGCATTGGCTTTGCAATGCATTGAGCTTCGTAGCTGTAATAGGTTTGATGTTTGTTGTTTTGATGTAACTTTGCTAGTGGAAACCTTTTGATTCTTGTTTATGTCATGTCTAGAATCTGGAGGAAACGTTTCAGGAAAGGAACTGCAGAGGCTGAAGAAAAGAAATCAGCAGCTGGAAGAGGAAAATAATCTGTTGAAACTAAAAGTTGACCTCCTTTTGGACATGGTGGGCAACTAGTTGTATAATGCATGCTTTCTCAAGTTGATTTTAGAATCCTAAAAAGTTTTATGTTTCTGAATTTGATCTTTTACTGTAGGTATCAGAGAGGGAAAGGACAGGAAAACAGAAAGGAAAGAAGCATAAGAGCATAGACTGAGGAAATGCAAGGAACTGGCAGAAGTACACGCAGCATATTAAGCAGCTTCCAGGAATAGGCACTGCTATGTTAAAAGTAAAACTGAGATGTATCATAGGTTTATTTATTTATTTTATATAATCATTTTTCTCTTGCACAGTTGTCTGAGTCGACTGCTGAGACCCACCTCATTCAGAAGGAGTTGGAGGAAGTAAGGAACCACACCCGGAGGAAAAAGTAATCGGAGGAGAGTAAAACAGTGATTTTACTAGATTACAAGGACGGTTTTGATATGTATATATGTATATGACATAGCTTTGTATACGTGTGAAATGGATTTTCATTAAGCAAGTTATGTTTAAAAGTTTTGAATTATGATTAATTGAGTTTTTTTATATACCTTTTTCTTACAATTTTATACGTTTGGTTTATGGATTTTTCTTTCACATGAGTGTGTCAGTCAATAAAATGTATTTGTTAAATATTTACCCCACTTTTGATGTATTTCTTAAATGTAATACTGTACACTATTTAATAAGCTACATCATTAGTGTACTGTAGGTAAGCAAGGCTTATATTTTACTAATCTAGCTTTTCAGGCAAGCAAAAATGGTGCATTTCTAAAGAATTTACTCCTGTCTTCTTGATGTTCTTAAGCAGGAGTGGCCAAACTTTTTTGATTGCGGGTCATATATATCCTACTGAAAACCTAAGCGGCCAAGGGCCAATGCAAGCTTAAGACCATGCAGTTTTTAACCAGTTTCAAGTGAAAAGGAAACTGGATTTTAGATAAGTAAAACCACAGACCATCTAATGCTACACAGTTTAATGATACTAGTTAAAAACATGTCACACCAGTAATGAAACTATGATGTGTAATGAATATTCTGTATAATGTTAGAATAATGTAACAATGGGCCACGTTCAATTACATTTTTTGACTTAAGAGAGCTGCATGAAAGACAGTAGAGGGCCGTAATTACCTCTGTCATAGTTTGGTAAAAACAAAACAACAAAGAAACCTTGATATGTAAAGGAAGGCCATGCTTAATTCATGAGCATTTAATTAACATGTAATTAATTAAAAGAGAAAATCCTTATTCTCTGTCAACCTACAGATGAGCTTACAATGGAGGCAGTAAGACATTTTCTATGTTCTTTAATCGTATTTTGATTACGTAGATTCACGTGACCGTTACACATCCATCATGCCCATATGGTTTCAGCATCAGCTTAGGTTCCTGTATATCAGGAAGTGTTGCTGGTAATCCCAGAGGACCACGTACATGTAGTTTCACTAAAACAATCAGGTTCATTATTTTTGCTGTAGTGGAATGAGCTTACAAAGGAATTTTGTGTGCTTGAAAATGTACACACAGATTTACATGGATTTCTGCATGTGGTTGGAGACACGTACTAGGGGATTGCACAACATAATGAGCACTTTATGCAGGCTGCATGTACGTGGGGCAGGTTATCCAGTTAACCCCTCTTGCTGAGGTAAATGGAGAGGGAGGTGGTACATTTCTCTTTCGCTTCTTGACAATATACCTAATTGAACGTTGGTTCAGAGGTGGTACATGCCTCAATAGCTTGTAATGTACTTTTAATCAGTCACGTTTTCCCCTAACTACCTACATGTATGTGTTAACCGTTTGATTGAATCAGAAATGGATATGATATATTTGAAATATAACATTCATCAGGGGTGCAGCTAGAAATTTTGGGCCCTATGACAGAAAATAATTTTGGGCCCCCCACACATTGATTTTAATATTCACATTTTCTCTTGGGCCCCCTTTCTGTGCCCTCAGAATCATCCTAACTTTCCTCCCTTTCGCGGCGCCAAGGCATGGACTGGCCATAGGGCATACAGGGCAATGCCCGGTGGGCCGACGGTCATTTTTGAGCTGGGGCTGTCATAATTTGCTCATAATTTTCTTGAAAGTTATTATTAAGTAAAATCATGGTGGGCCGCCTTGCCCAAAAAACGCCTGGGCAATTTTTTTTTTTTTGTCCCAGTCCAGCCCTGGCGGCGCCCCTGACATTAATATTTGCAGCAGTATCAACAGCATGTTAGACCTCATCAAGTAATGTTTGTTTCAATTTGTTGCATTTTTACATCTATTTTATTCATGGTGCATTTTTTTTTAATTAATGTATTAAAAAGGGACTGTACACTGTGCGTTGTCATGCATATACCGTAAAAAGGAAAAATGTACTTAAAAAAAAATTAGGATTCCTAGGATCCTAGGAATAAAAATAAAACAAATAAAAACACAAATTAAAAACACATTGCATGCAATTATGCTAGTTTGATATGGAAGACAAATTCACAGACAGACTGAAAATGAAGAGTTCAGATGCAAAACCCCCTAACTCCACTTGACCACTTTTTGAGAAAAAGGCCATTTTCTATCAGGCGTTTACATTGTTTTAATTGTAAACAGATATTTTAGACACGGCGGGAAGCAGGTTTTATTTTATTTTTTCACAAAAACATTTCATTTACATATTCTAGATTTATACAATATTCACACAATATCATTAACTCAGTTTTCACAAAAATGGTGTTTAGGGGGTTTTGCATCTGAACTCTTCAAATATATATTTTTTAAATTAATGTTTTCATCCACAATACTAAGTTTAAGAAAAACAAAGAAACTTAGTTCAGCTTCCAAAGTCCTGTATTGCAAACTTATCTGCGGAATTATTTTTCATGGAATAGAACTGAACACGTTTTCAGGCAAATTCCTTATTTTGACACATTAGTGGGAGGCAGTCCAGCTGCAGGGGGGCGGGGTAGTAGTGGCTATAACTGGCAGATCAGCAAAGTCACAGGCAAGAAAAAGCAAGAGACCGTGTCGCACATTACCAGAATAATCAGTTTTCATGACTAATACAGAAATTATTGAGATCAATGAACGCCTAAGAAGGCATTCTTACACCGAGTTTTGAATTTGTTCTTGAGCGCATGCAGCACCTACTTTATGTTGTACAGATGTAGTAATGCTGTTCATTTTTATTATCAAAATGAACCAAACTAGTATAGTGCCTGTCACTTCAACTACCTGGAGGAAAATCTGATGTTGTGGAATCAAGGTGGATGTTGAAAGTTCTTCAAGTGGATACTTGGTATCACAGGTAAGGTTACTTTACTCTATAAACACATGTGACTCTAAAACAAGCTTGTATGTAACAATATTATTTTGCTGTTACAGGATATTATTTTTGTGACTTACAATTTTAAAGCAACAGGTTATTGTAAGAACAAAACAAAACAAAACAGACATGTGGATAATGTAATGTTGCGATTATGATATGTCGTTATGATATGCGTACCACCAGTGTAGCAAGTGATTTGACTTGTTGTTTAGTGCATATGGGGACACATGTGCGAGTTAAGGAGAAAAAAGTGTTTTGAAGCAGATTACCTCTGTTCTGTGCAGTACCAATGAGGGATTAGGGGAAATTCCAACTACAAAGAAAGCTTTTTTTTCCTTACGGGAAAGCCTGTACAGATTAGCATTGAAGAAATCAGTACACGGCATAGAGATTTCACGTCCACATCTTTGACATGCACATTAAGTTAAGGTTTGCATCATGGCCAAAGGAATGGAGAAACAAATGACAGATACTGTATCTCTGGGCCAGTTGTGTTCTCAGACTGATTAGTCACAGTCATAGACGGATTACGATTAATAAAAGGTACCAGAACAAAAGGCGTAAACGTGAAAGCAAAAATTAGGAATCTGTGTCAGTATCACAATTCCGCATGAACTCTCATTTGAGCTTTTAAGTCTAAACCATGATCAGAATCAGGCCTACTTGGCCCATCGACTCATGGAATAAGTTAGTGGAATAAGTTGGAATAGAAGTTAGTTGGAATAAGATAGTGTCTAGTTCTTCAATCCTCCTCAGCCCTGGCCACTAATCCTAAATCTTCCATTGCAGGTGACTTGTGTGTGAGAAGAGATGGGATCCAGCTCGGTTGAACGAGAAGCCCCAAGACCCCCAGATGGTGGCTGGGGCTGGGTTGTGTTGATTGGATGCTTTGTCATCACCGGCTTCTCCTACGCTTTCCCCAAAGCTGTCAGTGTTTACTTCAAAGAGTTGATGAAAGACTTTGGATGCGGGTACAGTGACACAGCATGGATTTCATCCATCATGTTGGCCATGCTCTATGGTTCAGGTCAGATTGTCCACTTGTTTTGATTGAGGTTTTGGTTGCCCATATGACAAACAATAACAACAATGAACCCACCCAAAATCACATATTTTGTCACAACCTCAGGTCCGGTGTCCAGCATCATGGTAAACAAATTTGGATGTCGTCCTGTGATGCTGCTGGGAGGGCTGCTGGCGTCGGCAGGAATGATCAGTGCTTCTTTCACCACCAATATCATCCAGCTGTATTTGACTGCAGGAGTACTCACAGGTCTGTCTTATCAAATACGTTTCCTTCTCTCCTTCTGTCTCATAGGTTGTTTTTCTTTTTGCAATATATTTTAGATATTTTAATAATGTCCGATTCAAGCACCATCTGACAAAAATACCAAACATATTGACGACATACAGTTTCTATGTAGTATTTTGAAACAATGAAGCAAACAGTAAGTGGAAAAAAGTTTTTCAGAGATGCCTAATAATTAGATATGGTCCATCTGGTCTCTTCCCAGGCCTCGGTTTAGCCCTGAACTTTCAACCTTCTCTCATCATGTTGGGGACCTATTTTGATAAGCGCCGCCCTCTGGCCAATGGACTTGCAGCAGCAGGGAGTCCAGTATTTCTCTCAGCCTTGTCTCCTTTGGGTCAGCTGCTTGTGGAGCAGTATGGTTGGAGAGGAGGGTTCCTTATAATGGGTGGGCTGCTGCTCAACTGCTGCACCTGTGGAGCCGTGATGAGGCCATTACTGGGGAAGCTCAAGAAGGTACCGGCTGGGGTGGAGGCCGACGCCCAGGAACTGAAAGAGATGCTGCCGTCAAAGGCGGGCAAGCAGAACAATGTAGCCAATAAAAATAAGAAACCTCCCAAGAAAAAGCTGCTGGACTTCAGCGTGCTTCGCGACAGGGGCCTGATCATTTATATTATGTGCAAATTCATTGTGGTCTTAGGCCTGTTTGTTCCCACCATTCTCCTGGTTAACTATGCCAAGGATCAAGGAGTGCCTGACCGTGATGCCGCCTTCCTACTCTCAATCATTGGCTTTATTGACATCTTCGCACGACCCACCTGTGGCGTGATAGCTGGTCTAAGCTGGGTGCGACCAAAGATGCCGTACTTCTTCAGCATCGCCCTGATCTTTAATGGCCTCACAGACGTGTGTTCAGCGAAGAACACCAGTTACATGGGGCTGGTGATCTTCTGTGTGTTCTTTGGCATTTCCTATGGCATGGTAGGAGCGCTGCAGTTTGAGGTGCTCATGGGGATAGTTGGAACTGGCGGCTTCTCCAGCGCTCTTGGGCTAGTGTTGCTCTTTGAGGCTGTTGGGGTGCTAATTGGACCGCCCTCTGCTGGTGAGTAGTGTTCACGGTATCTCTAGCCTTGATATTATCTGACCTTTGACCTTAGTGTCCTATAAAATACAGTAGCCTATGCGTATGTAATTCGATTTGTTTGAGAAAGCTGAAAATTCTGAGATTCTGTAGCCTAAGGGTCTAACAAGGTATCATTCTTCCACAGGACGGTTGGTGGATGCTTTCAAGAACTATGCACTGATTTTTTACATGGCTGGAGCTGAGCTTCTAACTGCTGGGGTGTTCCTGGCTACAGCATCTTACTGTTGCATAGGGAGAAAGAGAAGCAAGAACTCACCAAATGTTGAGGAACCAGAGGTGGAGGAGGAGGTCAACCATGCCAATCATGATTCGGACAATTCTCACCAAACTGCTCTGAAAGATGAGGAAAGCTAAGATTCAAGTAGAAATCCATGAGACCGATGAAACAATGAGAGAAAACACCTTTTATAAACAAACAGTAGTCTGCATTTGGTAGGTGTTGGCTTAGAATAGCCTAATTTGTCCTGGATCTGGAGCATAAAGTGGTGCTTATTTTGACAGTCTGTAGTTGGAGTCATGTTTTGTGTATAAATCTTATTTGATGTGTCCTGTGTCTGCCAAACTAAGCTAAGTCACCCACTTACTGGAACAGTAGGCTACATTCCGCAAGTTTGACACTGTCAAATCTTTTTAAAAAGCAAGTGTAAATATATTTGTGTTGAGCTAATGTATTGATGAATACAACATCACACTGCACAACAATACCTCCTTTCAAACAACCTGATGTTTTGTATCTCCTTTCGGCAATAAATTCCTATCAAGCCATCCTCAACTTTTTCTTCTTATAAATAAAAAGTTTTTTTTCTTTGATAATGTGTGTAATGTGAGTCAGTGTGAGTCAAAAGCATAGTTTACGTCTTTGCGCTTGATGACGCGTTGCGCTTGATGCCTTCTATTGGTCAGTTTTGTTTAAGATCCAGCCCACTCATTATTTCTGTTGGATTTGATATCTGTCATTCAAAGCATGTTTTCTTACTCACTTGCCTAGTGAGCGTGCGCTTCTACGACAGTGAACATTGTATTGTCAAGCGAAGGCCTAAACACCCGCTGAAAATTATTTTATCCAAGTTATAGCCCGTTGGTCTGAGTGACTGCCCTGTCAATGTGTAATTGCTCATAAAGGGTTTTAACAAATTATTTTAACTTTTAAGAATTCTTCCCAGCAAGTAAATATGCCGCGAGGTGGTAAGTCATGTGTCTTTTCCGATAGCATGTAGCTAACTTTAGCTTGTTAGCTAGCGATTTAGCCTTGGTGGTCGGTAGTTAGCCCATTGAACATCATCTAACATAGCCTTTGTGATGGAATTTAGTGACTACTTTTTCGATAATTTCTATATATATTCTCTATTTAACTAAACTGTTTTATCTGTTAGTGTTTTCTTTACCTTATTAACCACGGGACCTGAAACCGGCATGTAGCTAACATAAGCTAAGCTCGTGGCGTGAACAGTTAATAGTTAACTCTGATCGTAAGGTTGTACTTCACCATTACAGTTCACACCAACATAATATTTATGGACATTATATAGTCGGCGTCCCGATTGACTAGATTTCTTGGATATATTTCTCTGTTAGAGTTACATGTAGGTGCCGTGCCAAGAGCCCTTTTGGTTGTCGTGGCTGGCTGTAACACGCTAACAAGTTATCTTGCTAAGTTGTCACCGGCCTTTTCACATTTCATATCAACATTTGACTGGGCGTTTTAGTTCCGGCGTTGCCCGCAGGCAGCCTTCGGAAATCATAATTTGGCCGATTCAAATGTGTGGAACACTCTTGTTTATTCTCTCTCGGCTTTCACAATATGAATGATCAGCTGGTCATATTGTTTTCCAGGTAAAAAGGGTCATAAAGGCCGTGGAAAGCAATTCAGTAATCCAGAGGAAATTGACCGACAAATGAGGGCTCAGAGAGAGAAGGTAGGCAATACCATATTGATCTTTTGTAAATGAGGTATGTTGCATGTTGATTGAAGACTTGTCAGAGGCAATCTATCACTAACGTGAAGTAATCCATATGGCATGCTTGTATAGGAGGCAAATGAAGGTGTGGAGAAGGAGAGTGGCTCAGACTCGGATGAGGAGACAAGCAGTAGTGAAGACGAACTTGTGAGTATCCTGGGATTCATGCACATTCCTTAAGGCTCCAAAGTGTCTTTGAATGTAGCAGTTGTCCTGATATGTTGTATCTTTGCATGCTTTCAATCTTGCAGCCAAAGAGAAGGGGAGTGGAGAGTCTAATTGAAATTGAGAATCCCAACCGGGTCTCTCAGAAGAGCAAGAAGGTGACTGAAGTGGATGTCAGTGCACCCAGGGAACTGTCACGTCGAGAGCGGTCAGTATCGCATTGTCTACCTTTTGTCATAATCTGCCCAGTTGATGGATTAGCAATGATTTTATGATTCCATCTTTCTTCCAGTGGTGCCTCTCATAGGTCATAATCTGTCAACCTGTTAAGGCCAATTCAGACTGAAGATCCGCGACGAGATGAAACGGTTTTAGTGTGTAGTTGCGGTGGTGTGAATCAATCGCCGCAGGTTGTTGCAGGCAGTTGCAAGCCGTCGCAAAAGATTTAACGTGTCAAATCTCAGTTTTGGAGTTTTAGAACGTCCAGGTTTTTAGAACGTCATAGCCCGTC
Source organism: Sardinella longiceps (assembly GCA_027497455.2). Classification (NCBI taxonomy): domain Eukaryota; kingdom Metazoa; phylum Chordata; class Actinopteri; order Clupeiformes; family Clupeidae; genus Sardinella; species Sardinella longiceps. The sequence continues at coordinate 10,863,628 of JAODXP020000032.1, read as the reverse complement.
TCGTCGCAGATCTTTGGTCTGTAGGCACCTTTAGACCTTAGTTGGAATTGAAATGCAGACATTCTTTTACCGGTATGTGCCTGAATATTTTTATTTTTTTTCTGTGGCCAGTGAGGAGATTGAGAAGCAGCAAGCCAAGGAACGTTACATGAAGCTGCACCTGGAGGGGAAGACGGAGCAGGCAAGAGCTGACTTGGCAAGGCTAGCTATCATCAAAAAACAGAGGGAGGACGCAGCTAAGAAGAGGGAGGAGATGAGAAAAGGTGAGAAGATCTGTAGCATCAAGGCTGCAACTGCCTGTTTTGACTGGTGCTTGGAATGCTTTGTACACTGAATGGTGACGTATGGTGCTCTTAAGGTGTAAAAAAAAGAAGAAGAAAAAAAAATGGTATTGACATTTTTAAAAAATTACTAAGCACAGTGTAATCAAGATCCTCTTGGAATTTGCATGAGAGCTGGAGCTGGATCTCCTATACCTTCATTTACTACCATGTGAGGGGGCTGTATATTTATGGAAAGTTTTGTTCATTACTACTTGTCACTGAGAGCATTCCATGGAAACTCGTATTAGCGGCTCTGAAGAAGGTTTTTACCTGTAGTTACATTGGGGAACCTTAAGGTGGCAGCTACGATCCCGTTATGAGCAGAAGAAGTGATTACTGCTAGTTTTGACCTTTTGTCCTTTTTTTTTCTTCTCCATTTCAGCTAAAGAAGAGGAGGCAACCAAGTCTAAACGTTAGTGACGTTAGCCCTCACAGGCTGATCCTGCCTGGGCTGGACTGCTTAATGGGGAAGGGAGGGGAGGGAACCAGTAACTATGGAGAGAGACAGCTCAGGGCCCACACATCCTTAAACCCCCCCCATGCCCCCTTTACCTGTGAGCAGAGTGGATGGGGCAAGAGGGGAAGGGGGAGTGGGGTTGGGTGGGTTTTGTTTTGTTTTTTGTTTTTGTTTTTTTTGTTTTTCTGCAGAAGTCGTGAAGGGAGTGAGGAGTCTGGTTTGAATGGCATGTCGTGCCAGACAGGATGATCCAAGTCGGTGGGACGGTAGCAACTATCCCACCAATTCTGGCCAATTCTGAAGGTTCCCTCATGTTGCTCTCGCCCTGACTCTTGACTGTGCTCTGATTCTGAAGCTGCTGGGAGTTCATCCTTGACTTTTAAATTGTTTTCTTTTCCATGACACAAAAAGCGGTTTATGTCAGGTAGGGGTAGGGACATTTTACAGGGATGGGTCTTGACTATTCGGTTTCAAGGCTCATGAAGGCAAAAAACAGTATCAGTGGGTCTTTGAACGTTGAACAGAGGAACACTATAGAGTTATATAATCTCTTCCTGTCATGTTCAGGCCTTTTACATCCACCTTATGTGTCTTTGTTTCCTCATCTATTCACAAGCTCACCAGTCTGAAGTTTAGGTAATAAAGTTTGAGAACCGTTTGTAAGTGATGGGAACCTTGAAAAGCACTCACTGCTCTCATGGCATGCGCTACTTCATTTGCGGCTAGTTGGCTTCAGGGTGCTTAATTTGTTTACCTCATTGCACTTAAAAAAATCATCTTCTGTTTTTAAATTTCATTTCATTGATAAGCCAATCAGAAAGGATCCCGTCATCAGAGTTTACATAAGGATTGGAAGCGTGTTGCTTCTCGGCCTTTTGGCTAAGATCAAGTGTAGTCAGATGGTGAGTTTGAGGCATAGGTTGAGGGTTAGAGTAGTGCTAGAATCTGAAGACCTGTCACTGTATTGTCTCAGGGATGTCAAAGATCTTGGTTCAGAAATGTCATGCCAGCAGATACCATTAAGATGTGAATTGTTGGGTTCAATCAAGAATATACAGAGAAGAGAGTTGATGTGGGTGAGGTACCTTAATTTACAGTAATTCAGACTCCACACTTATGTTAAAATGGTGCAGAGAGAATAGACAAACCCCCAAATCAACATTGCGTGTTTTTCAGCAGCAGTTTTCAGCAGTTTTCTTGCATTTTCTTCAGCAGTAGTTTAAAAAATGTATCTAATCTGCTGGAGACTTGTGTGGGTGGATTGTTCAGATTGGCCAAAAGTCATTTTCCGTTGGAGGGTGGTAGTGGGACATGCTTGTTCAAACCCCAGAAGCATTGTTGCTAACCAGTTAGCAACTTGGTTGGCAATGGGAAATTGCATTGCAACCAACAAAGTTGCTAACTAGTAACTATGCTTTTGGGGAAGAGACCCCAGAGTAGTTTGACAGGAACACACACACAAAAGCAAAAGCGAGTGCACAGACTCACACACCTGTTCACATGACCCATCTTTACCTGACCGATGTAGATTTTCTCACACATGTATTCTGCACTCCGCATAAGTGCATACACCATTAACACGCTGATATTTACCTCATTTCCCAAAAAATAGATGTGGGTTTCTTTATAGAACAGAGTAATGGGCAATCACATTTTTTCAGTTAGTCAGCTAGTAAACAACCATAGGTAAACAACAACATGGGATTGCTTGACGTAGTCATGGCAACAGGGTGTACCTGAACCTGTCACTTTGTGATTGTTTAGGAATACAAAAGTCAGCCTGCCCACTTTGTCATTCTCGGGACAAAAGTTAAAAGCACCAGTTCCATGTTTTTGTTGTCTAATTCCCTTTTGTTTCTTTGTTATGTGCTTATCTGGAAACGGGACCATTTGTCATTATTATAGTTTGGTTGCCTTTGGGAGTCTCTAAGGACCAATTCACTGCTCGTCTCTACCCTGGTCATTAACATACTATGCTTTTGCCTGTACAATAGGTGGGACCTTAAAATGCCTTGAACAATGAGGAAAGCAATATTCCCTTAATCTAACTAGTAATTACTTTGGAAAATATACATATATATACAGGTCAAAGTGTTATAAAGAACATTTATAAAAACTCAAGGACTGAATTGTATACTAGAATTGTTGGGAATTGTAGGAAGTGTAATCTTTTGGTCAATATGTTGTATAGAAATAAATCCAGAAACTCATTCAAAGAAGTGTTGTTGTATTTATTGTTTGCAGAATTTAATTTTAATTTTATTTATTTGTTTATTGTTGCTTTGACTACTTCTGCTACTACGGTTAATTTTGTCTCTTATGCTGCAGATCACTAAAGAAGCTGTGTAGAATACAATATTGAACTCAAATCTCAAATTAACTCAAATCTGGCCTAGGGCACCAAAAAGACTAGAGCTGGCCCTGCCTCACACAAACCATACACCACCTTGGTTTGTGCCACCACTCTTAAAACTGGGTTTTGCTGCTGCCAGTCATAGCCAAGTCGGGTAAATGTAAGCAATAAATCCCGATCGGCCGATGGTAATTTTGGTAATTGTTGTTAAGGGTTCCGTATCATAGGTTTGACATCCCATTAGTCTGAAAGTGATCCATTGAGGAGAGATCCCACTAGTACGACGATATACATGTTGAGATGCATGGATGACTTGTAAGGAGGTTACCTGGGCTATTGTTTCGTGTGTGTCTTCCTTTGCTGTTAAACCGAAGAAAGGGACATCGTTTCATAGCCTATCATTAAGAGACGCACTCAGATTTGTAGCCTACCTTGTACTTTATTCTCAGAATTATCTGTTTATTGCCATTCATATTTAGTCATTCAGAAGAACCCCTTGTGCGTTTAACACAGCTGAAGATAAAAAGTTGATTGTTACAACAGGCCGGCACTTTTCCACCTGTTTTTAGACACACAATGCAAAAAAGACGTCGTCTCTTTTCTGTGAATTTTGCGTCTTTCATTACAAGTCATCCATCCATCTCTACTGTGTATGGTCGGACCAATGGGCCTCTTTTTTACGGACTAATGGGATCTCTATTCAATAGTTCATTTTCGGACTAATGAGATGTCGGACCAATGGTCCGTCCCTGCACGAGGCGTAGCTTAAGCAGTTTAGCCAAATCTAGCTGAATACCAACAAGACATACTTTTTTCAGTTTCAACATTGCATGTTTTTGTCACTATTTTAGAACATGCACGTTTTTGGAGGTGAAAACCGTGTTCAGTCTGAACGACCCCTTATGTAGTCACGCGTCAAATAAAGTGTTACTCATTTTTGTAACCATGTAAAATGCAGCATGGTGCACTAGCATCTCCACCTCAGCTGGATGCTGGTGCAGTGCTTCCTGGGCCTCCACCTTCAGCTGGCTTGTGGGCAGGGTTTAAAATTAGCACCCGCCACCGGCCAAATGCGGATAAAAATTTGGTTTGGCTAGTAACAAAAACCAAGTTACCTGCCACTGGCAGACTACTGAGATATGACTTTCGTCATTAACATGAAATGAAATGAGCGGAGCCAGTAGGCGCGTGTAGTACGTTGAGTTTAGATGACCATCTGCTATAAAATACATTTTGAACCTGGGTAGTATTATAGCTTTTGTTACAGAGACACCTGAGAGAAAAGTAAAGTTGTTCTAAAAAGCACCCTAAATCTTTTTTCAGTGGCCAGTAAAAATATTGTTTGGCTGGTAAATGATCAGGCCTTACCTGACCATTGGCAGGTGGGTCAAACAGTTAATTTTATACCCTGCTTGTGGGTATAGCTGGTGCACTCATTGCAGTGGCCTCTAAGCCCTCCTGAACTCTCTTGAGCCAGGCAGCTGCAAGGTTCTCTGCCGACTCCTGGTCCAGGGTTGCCAACACTCATGCATCTCGAGTGACAGTCACTCTATCAACGCCAATCTCACGGTCTCACTCTGAAGAAAAAAATGTCACTCTAAATTTTACATTTTTCGGAGTATTCAAATGCAATACATTCCGATTTAAAATGCACCAGATTGCAGGAAATGGCAACTAATTTTTCAAAAATTTCTTGGGGAGAGCCCACAACCCCCCTTCTACTTCTCTTTCTTTACAAATATTCATATTTTTAATTGATTGACAAGGCTTTACTGTTGTTGTGTTACATGTATTTTGTATTTTTTTTTTTTTGAGCGATAGTGTTGGGCCCCCGTCGGACCATGTCACACTCCAAGCAATTTTGAAAAGTTGGCAACCCTGCTGGTCCCTGGGCTCGGAGGGGTTGGCCAGTTTGACCTTCTCTTCTTGCACCTCTGGGTGGATCTTAATGGTCTGCTCAGGTACCTGGAAATCAAAGTCCTTTTGGGTGAGTGGCAATAATGTGGCATCACTACGAGCTTCTTCACCCTTGAGTGATTTGAGTGCCATTCTCTGGACACTGAGAGAGAGAACAAGCAATACACAGTCAGTGTTGTAGCCTACAGGATACATTGACTTTTTAGGTAAACACTTTCCTTGATAGAGGGTATAACATATTCATAGCAGCTGTCATAAATAGTTCACAAAGCATTCATGACTGTATTATAAGACACGAGTCAACATTCATAGCCCACCTTTCATAAATGTGGAAGTGTGTGTATGTGTGTTACCTTATCATCTCGGGATTCTTTATCAGACTTGGTTGGTGAGTTAGGTTTGGCATCAGGAGAGGAGCTATGCTTAATGACACCATGGTCAAGGCCATCCAGCGACTGCAAACAAACAATTTATTAACTGATCTGAAGTAAGATGAGACAGTGTAAAAGAAAACATTTGTTTTAAGTAACATTGTTAGTTACATTGTTAGAACTCTTCTTGGTGGTCTGGCACTTGAGATTCTCATCCACTAGGTGGTCGAAAAGAGCTTTGGCAGACTTGTTGTTAATGTCAAAGGCCTCTTTGTCTTGATCGAGCCACTTGTGCTCCTCCATTGGCATTTCTGTCAGCTGGAAGGTTAAGTTGATGGAAAAAATATGATGCATCAAACATAGTCTCAAATGTAATAATCTCAACTGTAATGAATGAAGTTCATCTCTAAAGTTAATAATGACGATGCAAACATGACACTCTCCAGCCTTCTATTAACCTAGCAATGTAGACATATCCTAGCAGCATGTCTTGGCCTTGCAGACTAGCCTTCCATAACTTTATGCTTCTAAATAGCTTATTTTCTTGCATGCTTTGGAAAACAGTGAACTGGTACAACTATTAATTCATTTAATTGTAGACACCAACTGAACTCACCTTCAAGCACCTACTGAAGTCATTTTAAAACTTTCTGGATGCTTTAAAATGTTCCATCACTAGGTGGAGCACTTTTCAAATGTAACCTGCCCACATGTTATACATCAGTTATATTAGGGAGATGTACAATTCAAACCCAGTGTTTGTCCAGTAAGCCCCCTGAACTGGATGACCTTGAGACTAGGGTTGGGACATGATTTTCGAATATTCGAAAATCGACAGTGCGTTCGAATATCGAATAGTTAAATCGAATACTGTTTCAGCCATATCATCATAAAAATAACAAAAAACGTTTTGAAAAAGACGTTTCCTAACCAATGTTTCATGCAACGCGCAATTTAGCCTGAAGGTGCCGCTAACAATTAACCTACCTGTAGCCTACAGCGGTAGTAGCAGTCCTATACAATAACAGGCGGCCAAGGAACAGAAATACCCCCGTTTGGCAAAGTTAGCGAGAGCTTGAGTGTGCCTGCGACGTCAGTGCCATCGGAGCGAGTAGCCTATTCTCCGCAGCTGGATTAATTGTCAATAGACTGCGCAACCGCCTCCATCCTGAGCATGTGGACATGTTATTTTTTTAAACAAAAATTTGCTGTTCAATTGTTGTCATTATAATTCCAGCCTATTAGGCTACTGGTAAATATTGTAGCCGTCCAGGCAGTTCATTCAGGCCGTTTCAGTTGCGCAAAGAAGGAAGCCGTTTATTGAACTTTGATTTAAGATAGAAATATGTTGTACAGAAAGTCAAAGTCTAATTAAAAAGTAGGCATACTATGCTCATAAGGCTAAAAACCTTTTTGTAAGCACTTATGTAGCCTACGTTAAGCAACGTGTTTGATAAAGTAGATACTTTGAATGGTTACGATGCCTCTTCATTTTCTCTATTATATCGTGTGTGTGCATGTGGTGGGCGGGGCGGGGGGGGGGGTATCGATTTTCGAATAATATTCGAATACTTGTCATCGATTTTCGAATAGTGTTTTTACCCAAAATTCCCAACCCTACTTGAGACAAAAGCCTGCAAGTTTGATTTGTTTCTCTTTCTGGTGGAATTAACAGCACTGTCTTTTAAAGGAAACCATGATCACGGTAGATCCCATAGTGCAGCTACTAAGTAGAATTGCACTTGTTTCCTCTTTTCTCTCTCACATCCTGCCATGGAGAATGTATTTCTTGCAGCCATTTACAGAAGCAGCGACCCCACACACAGGCTATAGTTGGCAAGAGGTTAGATTTTTTGTCTATATTAAAATACAACCGTGTGGTTTTTCACAGTTAAGAACACAAGTATTATGTTTAGCGTCAAAACCACATTCAAGTATGCTGCTGACTGGCCTGCTGTCATTTTGACCTCAAAGGGTCATTTGGCTTCTCAACAACATAGCCATGTAGATACTAAAGCGTACAGTCACTAATATGAAAATGTAGGACAAATCTATGAACATAAATGTTCAGTGAAGAATTTTTCATTGGATAAAGCACCTAATCTAAATGTGAAACCTTGAGTAGTTTTTAAGCACCTGCTTGTAGTTCCTTTTCACCAGAGCTTTTTTGTAGTTTCTGACAAATGATCTCGTTCTCATGAAAGGGGATTTCATGTATTAAAACCACAAAAACACTATGCTCAATTACCTATTATCATTTTCATGGCCTTGACTGTTTGGAGTTTCACAGTGTGATGCGAAAGCCTCTTTCCCCTTTTGCAACTTCCTCTTTCATCGATGAGGTATGTATGACAGTCGACGTCTAAAAACGACTTGCAGATACGCCTTGAGTTTAAGTGTAACGTCTACTGTTGAGCCTGTGACTGCTGTGTGCTGTGTTTTGGAGGTGTCCAGCACCAAGGGGGGGGAGATATCAAATGAGACCGGTTACCTGGTGCAACTGACCTGGAGATACACAACATAAGATCTAAGGAGTATTGTTTTTTTCCATCAACTCTTAACTTTAGGTGAACGCTCAGAAAGCAATGTTGAAACAGTTCAACCTTTTAAAGCAGTTTGGATCAATATCAAAGTAAGTGATTTTTTTTTATTTATTTCAGTTGATTTGTTTAGTTTCATTTAACTGTTATAGTGTGTTTATGTGATTTTGATGGAATGGAATCCCTTAGAAGGTCGCTCTGAATCAAATTTCAGTTAGTGGGGATGATTATGCATCTTTTCTTGTGTTTCTGTTTTACCTTTGTGTCGCCCACGAGTTGAGAAAGGGGTGAACAAAAAAAGACCTCAGTCTTAACTTTTGACAACTCAAATCTTTTTTAAAAATTTTTTTTTTTTTCTTCCAGAATTGCTTACCCAGTCTTTTGTTATTGTTGTTGTGGTCGTTGTCGTTGTTTTATTGTTTTATTGTTGTATTGTTGTTGTTGTTTTGTGTTGTTGTCTGTCCCTCTCAGAGAGGCAAAGCAAGTGTAGGTGGATTTTTCTCATGTGGGTCTTGTGTGAATGTCAGAGTTTTGTGACCAAACCACCTGCAGTGTAGCTGGCACCTCCATTCAGTGGATCCCACTGAACCTGATCACACACTTGATCATATTCGTTGAACCTCTCTAACTCATAATCTGTATCTCACTCTGGAAAGGGAAGGAATATAATACATTTACTGTCATGTGCCAAACGAAGCAATCCTACATTGATAGATAACTAGAAATCATTACATATTCACATGTACCACAACCAAATTGTTTCACAACAATGATCTTCAGATAGTATGAGATGTGTTTAAGTGGTGAAAGAGTGTGACATTAGGCCTCCGTAGGTGTGCATGATACGCCTTTCTGCAAGTGCTGGAGCAGAGTGCAGAGCACACGACGCAAAGAGTTTTGCAAGTGCCATTCACACACTGACGTGAATGCGGGGTGTATGTATCAAAACAATTCACACAGGCAGGAGGAAAGGGCAGAGACGCACAAAAAAGCCCCCATACGCCTCTGTAAACCTGTTACAGATAGACAAAACTGTGCATGGATGCATGAGCTCATGTCTACCTGTAAGCTGGGATACAGTGAGTATTGGTGGCTCAGAATGCTAAGCCCAGTTTTCTTTTTAGACTTTTTTTTTTTTTTCGTTCTGTTTTCTGTGTTCGTGTGAGCTGGAGAGGAGTGTGACCAAAAGCTGAAATGAGAGTGAGGGCTAAAGAGGAACACGCTGCCATTATTAACAGATTTGTATGAGACACACACACACACACACACACACACACACACACACACACACACACACTGAGACACACACACACTTAGCTCAACTGAGAGAGAGAGAGAAAGAAACTGAAACACAAGCATTCTATTTCTCCCCATGAATCTGCATGTGTACAAACTAGTGCTGTCAAATGATTACAAAAACTAATCTGGTTAATCACAAAATTTTGCCATGATTAATCGTGATTAATCACTTTTAATTGCAACTCATTTCCTCTAGTAAGAATTTGGAATGCGAGGGTATGTTGGATCCTTATTTTGCCCTGGAAAGACCCTGATGCTAAATAGCTGGCTTTGTCAATGGGGCAGTTCACACCTATCCTCTACCCCCACGGATTCCCCAAAAATGAACCCTATGCTGTTGGAGCTAGGGCATAGTCTGTGTCTAATTTGACTTGATAGCCGAACCGTTTTCTATCTGAAATTGAACATAATACATGCCATGAAAGTGGAACCATAGCCATCAGGATTAAAGGATTAAAGAGTTAATTTTTTTAATCTGAGTTCAATTTTTTGGATTAATCACTTGAGTTAATCAGTTAATTTTGCCAGCACTAGTACAAACCTGACAAAGACTATCTGTATAGGATGTCCTAAAGCTGTGTGAGGGAGTGGCACCTTCCTCTGATTCTGCGGTTAGCTTTTCAAACAGTCACATCACTACACTTGTACCTACCCAGTGCCACACACACACACACACACACACACACACACACACACACTGTTTTGGGCTATTTATCATCACCTGTGGTGGCGTGGGTGTTGTCGGCCACACAGGCCATGTGATCATAATGGCTAATAGATTAGATATGACCAGAATAAAGTGCTTGTACTGCTGTATGTTTCAGGTTTGAGATGTATGAAGCACTCCACACTATGGAGTATATAGTCAGTCCTTGTCATTCGCCTTGGATGTAAACTGTCAGGCAAGGCTTAGACTGATTCCTAACTGCACTGTAAAATTACTGTAATTGTGTCCAAGGTGAAAGTTCAACACTATCCAGATGCAGGATCATTCTTAGAAACTGTTCAGGGAAACAAGCCCTGAAAAGCAGTAGGCCTTTTAGTAGCCCTGTCGTGAGTCTCTGTTGAGCCTATCATATGGCATGGCGGGAACAATGTGTGTGAGTGTGATAGAGAATGTGTGCTTGTGTGTGTGTGTAGTGTGTGTGTGTGTGTGTGTGGTGTGGTGTGGTGTGGCGTGGCGTGGCATGTGCACCGTGAAAAGCAGAAGACCTTTTAATACCTACGAGCTCTGTCGACCCTGTTTTATATGTAGTTTGGAAGGAACAACGTGTGTGAGTGTGTATACCGGTATGTGTGTGTGTGTGTGTGTGTGTGTGTGGTGTGGTGAGTGAACCATGAAAAGCAGTTGGCTCTTTAGTCTAACCAAGGAGCTCTGTCAACCCTGTCATAGGTTATGGAAGGAAGATCGTATGTGTGTGTGTGTGTGTGTGTGTGTGTGTGTATGTATGTGTGTGTCGTGGTTTGGTGTGTGCACCATGAAAAGCAGTTGGCTCTTTAGTCTAACCAAGGAGCTCTGTCAACCCTACCATATGTTATGGAAGGAAGAACGTGTGTGTGTGTGTGTGTGTGTGTGTGTGTGTGTGTGTGTGTGTGTGTGTGTATGTGTATGTGTATGTGTATCATGGTTTGGTGAGTGCACCATGAAAAGCAGTTGGCTCTTTAGTGTTATGGAAGGAAGAATGTGTGTGTACTGTGTGTGTGTGTATGTGTGTGTGTGTGTGTGTGTGTGTGTGTGTGTGTGTGTGTGTGTGTGTGTGTGTGTGTGTGTGTGTGATGAGGAAGAAGTAGAGAGGTCAAAAGAAAGTGTATGATGGCGTGTGCATGCTCCCGCCCACTTCCCCTCCTTTCTCTCTTGCTCCCTCCTGACCACAGCTGAGCTCACTAGCTAAATTTGGCCATGTGCTCGCCTCGCGCCACACACACACAAGTCACTAAAATAATTTGTTGTCTATCAGATATGTCTGTGCAAGTAGGAAGCAGTAAGATTCCTATCGGTTGTTGTCTCAATGCTCCCTAGAAGCCAAACATGTTTCTCTGAAAAGTACATTTCTATAGTCAAGATGAGTTAAAAGTTAAAACTATCTGAAATGGATCAGTGTTGGTGTTTATTCTGAATTTATATGTGCAAAAAGCTGAATAAGATTAACATCAATCAATTAACATCAATTAACATCAATCAATTAACATCAATTAACATCAATCACCTCGTTCTTGCAACTCACAGGTCACAAGATGCAACAGATCTTCTGTCTGAGGATTTGGCCCTGGTAAGTAGCCAGGGATGCAAGATATTGATATAATATGATGAATTGATTTGGGCACCTCTGAGGCCTTATAACATCAAGCCCTACGTACATTAACACTTTCAGAAAATCTCCCAGATCCTCTCTCTTTATCTTCCTCATTAGAATATATCGATTCTTCCATCTTTAAATCCTTCTCAGTCAAATTAATTTGCTCAATAAGTAGGTTTTATACTTCTACCTCTTGTTAGTGTAACGGAGGCCAGCTAGCTCGGCTAGCTTGGCAGCAGTATGTGTAAATCCTCATCACCCAATTCCTTGAGCGCTTCTAACGGCTGAGTTAGTAGCTTGGGCTTTCAGCTCAGTGGTTAGAGTACCCGAGTCCCACGCACAGTAGTTTGTAGCTTGTTGGGTGGCAGGTTCGAAACCCGTGTGCGGTGCAGACCGCCACCGGCTAAACTATTGTTTTAACTCTTGATTTGATTGGCTAAAGGTGGAGCAGAGGGTGGAGCCCACAAGGAAGGCTGCGCAGATTGTCCACAAAAAACTCTTAGCCTGCCTGCAGAGTCAGCAGGGTCTGGATGCTGAGAAACGCATGGTGAGGAGAGAACACAGCGTTCGGCAAACACTTATCATGCCCAATATGTCACCCAAGCACTCCCATGTCTGATGTTTCAATATCTTATTTCCTTCTAGAAAAAGCTTCCTCTCATGCTGCTGTACTTCAGTATGGCAGACTGTTTAAAAGATTTAGATGCTGAGTCCTCTATCAGGTACAGTAGGAAGTTTGGTATTCTAACCCTCTCATAGACCATAGGTTTGATTGATTTCTACCTTTAAGTCAAGCATTGACAGTACAAGTACAAAAACAACAGCAAGAACATAATATTCCATCTTGTCTGTGATGGTGGAACAGCAGGAAAAGAATGACTTAAAAACATACGTACACACATATCCCAGTCATGGAAAGACAGTTGAGTCAGGCCTAACTCAAACATAAAGACATAAAAATCATATGGTTATGTAGCCTAGAACTGTAGACGTACCCCTAGCGGTAGCAAATTTTAATTTGCACAGCATTCTTATGATATAGTCTGGCGTGTCAGGCTAATGGTTATGCATATGGTTATGTATGTAAATATTACAATCTGACCCCAATTCCTTCACTTTTACACTACTTATGTTTTGTATTTGTTGGTTGGGTTGTAGAAGGGTGCTGGAGATGTGTTGCTCTGTGCAAGGATTTCTGGCACAAACACTAGCCGACTTTGAGCTGAAGTTGGAGAAGGAGGTTCTGGAACCTCTCAACAAACTCAGCGAGGTGAGATCCAGCTTTGCTCTGGAAGTTATCTGTGCTAGTATTGAGTTTTATTGTGGTGAAGACTACACGGTAAACGCTGATGGCCGGAAATGACGTTGAAATCTCACCGTTATGTAGGTTGCCTAGTAACAATGCCAAACGACCTACTTACTGTATATATACCTCTAAACAATCTAAAAACATTTTTAAAACTCTAAAAATTAATACTTAAATCCCCCTCTAAACCGCCCTCTGCTATTGTTTTTATTTGGTTTTGTAACTGTAACAGTACCCTCGAGATTCTGTGAGAATGTACGGTAAAGGTTTACCGTCTAGTTTTCACCTTTTATTGTGACAGGCAGTCTTTTGACCTTTTGACCTTTCACCCTGTCTTTACAGGAGGACCTGCCCGAAATCTTGAAGGACAAAAAACAGTTTGCCAAATTCACAACTGACTGGCATGCTGCTCGCACGAGGTGGGAGTTAAATTCAGTTCCCTGTTAGCGATCAGTCACTGCTATAATGAAGCGGGTTACACTCACAATGTTACATGAATATGCATCATTAATGCTTTCACCAATTTGTTAAACATGATTTTTTAAGTGGAATTAAAACTTCATAACATTATTTAAGCACTTCTCCATACACTGTGGATCTTGTAAAGTGTCAAGGTCTCTCTCTCTCTCTTCCCTATTACCAACCCCCCTGTCCCCCCTGTCCCCCCCACACATACACACATACACACACACACACACACACACACACACACACACACACACACACACACACACACACACACACACACACACACACACACACACACACACACACACACACACACACACACACACACAACCAAACACGCACAGGTCTCAGACCAGCACAGGGCCTCAGGCTAAGCAGGATGGGCTGAGGGAGGAAGTAGAGGAGGCCTGGAGGAAGCTGGAGAATATCAAGGTCAGCTCCTCTCCCAACACTCACTCACTCACTCAGACCTACATCACATGACCCCAATTCACACCTCGAAAGGCCTGCTTTCCTGTTCTAACTTGTTTTAGTGTCTATGTCAACGTACAAAATGCGTTGTGTTGTGGTGGTACATGAACCCATGAGATTATTCTTGACTTGCAGGACCGCTACTCAGCTGATCTCTACCTCTTTGCAACCAGAGAGGATGAATACGCCAACTACTTTACACGAGTAAGCTTCCTGTTACTTTTTTTTTAAACACTATCAGCTACAGAACTTCTTCATTCGTTGTTGTCTGTGTTTGTGTGATTGTGAGTGTGTGGGTGCTGCACCGGAATATACAGTAACGTACACTGACTGTACTGTATGTATGACTAAGTCACATCATGACGCATGTCTCTGTCAGTTACTAGAGCTTCAAGCTGAATACCACGAGGCATCACTGGCCTTCCTGAAAAATAAAATCACTGCGGTGAAGGAAAACCCCAGCCAACCTGGTAGGATTTTTCACATCTCTGTGCGCTATACATTACATTTCACATGTGAATTATATACCAGTCTATACTGACATTGTAGGAAGGTATTCATTCATTCATTCATTCATTCATTCTTTCATTCTGTCTTTCTTTCTTTCTTTCTTTCTTTCTATTTTCTTTCATTCTTTCATGTGTGTGTAACAGACACACCCCTAGGACCGTCCTTCAGGAAGGTTTATGGGGTACCACTACACACACATCTAGAGAATTGTGAGCGGCACATAGCTGCACCCATCCAGGAGTGTGTGGAGATGCTACTGCTGAAAGGCCTAAAAGAGGAGGTAGAGAACACACACACACACACACACACACACACACACGTATGGACACAAATGTATACATACTGTAAACACACGCTCAGGCACATACAGTACATACACATACTGTACACACACACATACACACACACATACACACACACACACATGCATCCATACATTCTGTACAAACATAAACACACTAACACACACACACTTACACACACACACACACACACACACATACACACACACACACACACACACACACACACACACACACAGATGTACATACTGTCGAAACATAAACATGCTCACACACACACACACACACTCACACACACACACACACGCATGCACACAAATGTGTACAGTACATACTGTGCAAACATAAACACACATAAACAAACACACACAAACGTGCACAATTGAAATCACAGTGTCTCCGTGTGTGTCCTCCTCAGGGTCTTTTCCGGTTGGCGGCAGCAGCGTCTGTGATGAAGAAACTGAAGCTGAGTCTGGATGCAGGGATGGTGGATCACAGCGAGTTCAGCGTAGACCCTCATGCTGTAGCAGGTCTGACTGAAAGCCTCTTCTCCACAGGGAGATGGATGGATGGATGGATGGATGGATGGATGGATAGATAGATAGATAGATAGATAGATAGATAGATAGATAGATAGATAGATAGATAGATTGATTGATTGATTGATTGATTGATTGATTGATTGACTGACTGACTGATTTAAGTAGATAATTGCTGCTCTGTCTCGAAAGGGAGATGGATGGATGGATAGATAGATAGATAGATAGATAGATAGATAGATAGATAGATACGTAGATAGATAGATAGATAGATAGATAGATAGATAGATAGAGAGAGTGATTGATTGATTGACTGACTGATTTAAGTAGATAATTGCTGCTCTGTCGCAGTGAATTGTACACAGGCTTGGCTGTCTCGTCTCAGTGAGAAATGTAAGTGGTCTGTACAGTCAGTGGTCAAGTAGTTTTAATTTAGACCAAGGCCCGAGAGTGGGTGAATAAAAACCTTCATGCTCAGCACATGAAAAACACAACACTTTTATTAGACAGCGTGAATCGTGAATCGTCGCAGGATGTTGCAAGCAGTTGCAAGCCGTCGCAAAAGATTTAACATGTCAAATCGCAGTTTCAGAGTTTTAGAACGTCCAGGTTTTTAGAACGTCACAGCCTGTCTCGTTGCGGATCTTTGGTCTGTAGGCACCTTTACATCTCTACCTACCTCTAGCAGACATGGGGACTTGTGACTTGGTGACTTGGACTTGAGTTGACCTGAGTTGCTACTTTTATGACTTGAAAGACTTGAGCCTCAGACTAGACTAGATTTGAGTCTACTACCAAACATTTACAGACAGTGATACATAATGTTTCATGTTACTGTAAATCAGGCCTGGGCAAACTAAGGCCCGGGGGCCGCATGCGCCCCGCTGAGCTATTTGATCCGGCCCGTGGAGCCTTCTCAAAGTAGAATAATTTATCTTTTTGCCAAAGAGATTATAGGCCTAAATTATCAAATTTGTTGTAGTCATGATATACAAATCCCCCCTTTTTAACCCTGCATGTTAACATGTCCTCTGAAGAAAGTGAGGCTACTGGTTTGAGACTTGCCAATTTACCGACATCAACCAGTTGACGGTTAACACCCGGCCCATTTGTGAAAATCTAAACGCCAATGTGGCCCTTCGGCTAAAATAATTGCCCACCCATGCTGTAAATGGAAAGACCCTGACAAGTGTAATTCTTACCTACACTCATTTGTAGGTTCTTAATTGTTTTTGAATATTCTTCTTTCAGGGGCTTTGAAGTGCTACCTGAGAGAGCTTCCTGAACCACTCATGACCTTTGAACTCTATCAAGAGTGGTTTGATGCTGCAGAGTAAGTACTTGGGGCATCTAGATTTCTAGGCTATACTGCTGACTAGGATCAAATCTTTACATCTTTGAATATTGACATACAGAGTGTCACTGTCTGGTTGCTCTTTAGGGAAAAAGAGGTACCTGACAAGCTGGAAAAATTCAAAGCTGTATTGAAAAAACTGCCACAAGAAAACTACAACAATCTTAGGTCAGTAGTCCCCAATAACACGTTGTCCTGTATTTTTTCCTTTGGAGCATACAGTATCTGTATTTGTAGTAACATGATGATATTCCACTGTTTCACATTCATAGATACCTTGTGCAATTCTTATATTGTCTGTCTGAGTACCAGACACTGAACAAGATGACTCCCAGCAACATTGCCATAGTGCTGGGGCCTAACTTACTCTGGCCAAAAGTCGAGGGGTGAGTTTAGTCTGTTTCCTGACTTGAATGAAAATATACATTTGATTCGATTGTTTTGATATCTGTTTTAAAGATTTTTGAGTTTAAAATATTGCTTCAGCTAGTAGGGTAACTATTCAGTATGTTTCTGTTCATGTCACAGGGAACACTCTCTGTTGGACATGGCCTCTGCCTCCTCTGTCCAGGTTGTCATGGTGGTAGAACCCCTTATCCAGTATTCCAAGAGCCTTTTCCCTGAAGGTAGGACAGACTTTTTTGTTGACATACATGTACCTTCAAATGGAAGAAATTGTTTTTTAGGGAAAGGACAGGAGCACACTGGTGAAACTTGCGGTCTGACGAAGACGTATAGTCGAAGCGTTCGTCATTTTTTGCACAAATAAAAAAGACTGCAAGTTTCACCAGTGTGCTCCTGTCCTTTCCCTAAAAAAGAACCTAAGTCCAGATGAGATGCACCTGATGTTGCAGAACTGGGATTGATGCGTGGAGTGTCCTACTTTTAGGAAGAAATTGTTTATTTTCCTATATATTATTATGTTTGCATGTATGAAGTCTGTTTGCATTGCTTGGCAAACTACATGGTTGTCATTCCCTGCAAATGGTGTTTATGCTAAGTGAGATATTCTGATAAAAGCACCATTCTCTGGACTTGCTTTTCAGAACCAGAGTTTGAGATGCCAGGTCCTCCCCCTAGTCCACTTGCGACTGCCTCAGAGGGTTCAATCTCAGAGGAGTCACTACCGTCCTCCGCCCCCTCATCTCCTGCCATCCCCAGAACTGACAGGTGCACAACCAACTTAGAGAATAACAAACTTCAAAACCCACTAAATAACTTTTTACTCTACAGTTTAACACAGTAGATTTGAATTTATAACAGAGATGTCAGACATTGTGTCGTATTTGTGTGTTTACCAGATGTAGTCTGATAAAGTGATGACTTTCATTCATCTAACTGCACTCTGCTTTTATTTTTGTACAGTACAACACAATGACCTGCAATAGTGTATGAAATGCTCTATATAATAAATAAACTTGCCTTGTCTTCATCAGTTATTTTGATTTTCCTTTGTTCAGTTCCGGCGAGGCACAGCTGAGTGGATTTCGACCCTTGCAGAAGTGTGACTCTGTGAACCGGGGTACAATATCATGGCAGACTCCGTCTATGGATCCTGGGTCAGAGACGGATGCCCCCTCTTCAGTCAGCCAGACGTCTAACCCGGCTCCAGCTCCAGCTTCTGCTCCAGCACCCACTCCCACACCTGTCCCCCGCTCCATCATCATGCAGACCGGGGGGAAGGATCCATGTCCCCCTGACTCCCCTGAACCCTCCCTGAAGATACCAGGTCCATTTAAACGTAAGTAGGAAAAAAATGAACATTTGCTGTTCTGTCACTTTGATTTAAAGGGCTAATGCCTCAGATCGACAACCTGGGTTATACTTTATTTTACACATGAAATGAGTTGTTTTCTGCTATGTCAGCACTGAAGTGAAGTAGTGTAGTGTTGGAAAACCCATCCTGACCCACAAGTGATTGTATTTCACTTTACAAAAGGCCTACTTGCACTTTTTCATTTTGTTTGTTGATAAGGAACCAATCAGAGACAAGCTTTTATCCCTCCCTGACAAAAAGGACCAACTAAAGGAGGCATTATGATCTCCATTACTTAATCCCACTTTGGAGAAGTGGGAGATGACAGCTAGCTAGCCAGACCAAGTTCAATCTCAGCTTGGCTCCTGGAAATAAAGTCTTGGCCCCTGTACATCCTAGAATAAACCATAATAAACATTAAAGGTGGCTTGTCCGCAGAGAATTTTTATTTTTTTCCTATTGCCGTGGTGGACAGAATGACAGATCATACTGTTTGGCCCACTGTACATCCTAGAATAAAAACATTGAAGGTGGCTTCTCCGCAGAGAGAGAAAAAAAAATCCTATTGCTGATTTTACATGTATGTGGTTTTAGACAGAATGACAGATCATACTGTTTGAATGCCAGAATCACTATTGGGAGGGCATCTGCCCTGGCCCCCATGTGACCCTGTGGCACTATGATTGGCTAAATCAACCCTGGAGTAAATCAGGTTAGAGCTGGTCTATGCAAGAATGTTTGTCTCAAGAAAGTAAAGTGTGGAGGAGGTTCACTTTCTCACACTTCCCCTTTGCCCTTCCTTATTAGCTGGCATCATTTCTAGACTTCCTGCCCATAAACATTCCACTATTATTTATGGCACCAAACTTCCTCTGGGTTCTTCTGATTCTTAGTAGCAACTGTTTTGTGCCTGTTTAAAACCAGAGGTTTCCTGGAAATACATGTCACAGTCATGGAAATACAGTTGAGACAGGCCTACCGTAGCTCAAACTAGACAAACTGCCTATGGCTATGAAAATAATACATTCTGATTCTAATTCCTTCTCTTGAATATTATGCATGTTTCTTCTTTTCAGCAGCCCGGCGGTCCTTCCTGCAACACAGGCCCAACAACTCCTCCTCCCCCTCCCAACCAATAGGAGCATTCAGACCCAAGGCTTCGTCAGCTCCCAACCTCCCTATTGTCCCTTCTGTTCCAACATCCAGCCCCTTCACTCCTGCTGTCTCCTCCGTCCCTGTGTACACACCTGTGGCTGCCCCTGCTCCCACACCTGCCCCTGTGGCAGCCCCTGCTCCAACACCTGCCCCTGTCACCAACCCTCCATCCCCACCTGGTGCTCCAGCCAACAGACCCCCAACCCCGGCCAACCCTCCTCCCTCCACTGGCCAGAAGAGGACGAGTGGGAAGAAGGGGGTGGTGCGGGCCCCCAGAGCCCCTCCTCCACAGCCTCCTCCACCAGTGCCCAAGCAGCTGCCTTCTGCAGCCCAGTGAGGGGAGGACTGAAGGTAGCCCCGTTTACATGGACACTTTTAATCTGATTATTTAACCCAATATTTCATTTCAGGTGGAGTTTATGAATGGATCTCCTTGGATACTGTTCTATAGAATACACATTGGAATCTTTCTAATCAGTTTAGAAGTGTCCTTGTAAACCCACCTACTGTTCTCATCTATGTCTCGATTCTGTCCATGTAAGTGTGTAGCTGTCATACACGTCTAGTAGGCTAGCTTGATTGGAGGTGATCAAGCCTACTTCGAAAGGTCAGTATTGTCTTCAGCTAGAAAGCTGTGTCTATAAAGACATCTACAAAGATGTCTGCTCCATAGTTTCTTCATTCAAGATTTTATCTGTGTTCTGTTATCTTGTTTTGTTTAGCCCCTTTGGAGGATTACCATATAGGGAGCTTACATAGGACTTACATACAGAGTAATGTCTGCTTTACAACAGTCAAAATTATGCATAAAGTTTCTGGGACATTGATTGTCCTGCTAAAATACTCCTTTTTGGTGCACTATGTGTTGTGTTAGCAAGCTTTGGCTGTGCCAAAGCTACACAAACGTTATTGTAAATATTGTGTTTGTTTAAGCTTATTCAACAATCTTTATTATTATTATCATTATTATTTTGTAATTTTCTTCTTACAAAACAGTCAAAGATTACCCATATACCATACCATGGTACATTTGGCTGTACAAATTTGCACATACACGTGTTTTTATTAAGCATATTATAAGAGGATTGGAGAGATCTACCTCTCTGATGTGTATAAAATTACATAATAAAGTTGTTGGTACACCAACCTGTTACATACTTAAAATTTTGTGTTGTCATACTATACTTTATATCTGTATTGTGTTTTTAAAGCTCTGGTGAAAGGTTGCATCTTCATGTTCAGGTGCATTTTCATGTACTTGCTAACAAACATAAAAACGTAAAAACAAACACCTCTCACGTTCTAGTCTCTAAATGAATCATGGTCATTGAAAAAAAAGGAGGATCCTGAAGTATCCACTCACTGGGTGAGTCACTATAAGCAAAACAAAATGACCAGAGATGGTTCATGAAGAAGTTAGTCACTCTGATCATAACCATGATTACAGTGAGAGGCTTAGAGGAAGTATGGCTATTATTATCTCCTGCAAATGCTCTACATACACATTTGTTTCACTTTAGTTTAGTATTTATATACCAAGCAAAAAAAAAAAAAAAACAACCAAAAAAGGAGTGAGGCAGTATCTGCTGCATTTGGGTCATATACAATAGTGTTTTTCACTTGTGCATGTAGAATACTAAGAGTGTACATTCAATACAAATGTAGTATGTAGTATGTATTTTTGGACTGAGTATGTACTGTATCTAACCCTCTCCCCATGACTAGCCTGAGTGTGAGGAAGGTGAGCACAGACACAAGTTCACCAGGACAAACTGATGAAGCTGAAAAGATATAGATATCCCTGATGAGTAAATCCAGAACCAGTCACTGTCCCACTCCTCTCCAATCCACAGTGCAGAGAGAGACGTTACAGAATAACGTTGTCAAAAATAGGGAACTTTTTGACTCCATTTCATGGCAGTGGCTAACACTTCTCCATCTCCTGTTCAGCAAAGAGGAATGTTTCATGTTCTCTCATTGGGGACGAGTGGGGTAGAGATAGTAGACATTTCTTGATCCTTATTGATTCAAAATTCAATTATACAATTTTAAAAAAAGCAAAAGGAGTTCATAGACAGTTCTGTTCCAAATCTCTTAATGGGAGATGATGCATTTTCTGGTGTCCATCTTAAAATTTTTACCCAACTCTGGATGCTAGACTTTGATCTCGTCCTCTTCGTCTGGGTAGAGGTATGGCACCCTTCTCTGGCTCGACCTGGTTGTGTCTGTGAGACCGCTGCTGCCGTGGTGCTGGAAGCCCAACCCGGATCCGGATCCGGATCCAGAACCACCACTGCCGTAGTGACGTGCCAGCACATCGGTGGCCCTCTGGAAGTGTTCCGCCTCCATGCCCTGGGCGTGGTGCCTGCCGCTGCTGCTCCCGCTGCTGGTGATGCTTCCCCGGCCGCTACTGCCCGCTCCCAGCAGGGGCCTGTCGGTGGAGGAGCCTTGGAGGGACTCGTCCTCACCCCACTCCATCCCGTACAGAGCCTTACTGCCGCTGTAGTCCTCCCGCAGGAGGGAGTCCACCAGAGACACCGTGGCCGAGTCCACTTCAGGCCGGCTGTCATGGTGGTGCTGGTGGTTGTGGTGGGAGAGACTGTTGTTGGCTGTTGTGACCGGGAGGCCGTAAGTCAAGTCGGGCTCGTCTTCTCCTTCTTCTTCATCCCCCTCCTCCTCTTCGGCATTGTCATCGCCTGAAGCAGCATTGCCGAGCTCCCGTTGGTTTCCGGGGCTGTCAATCAGACTGAAGACCTCGCTCATGAGGGAGGGCCCAAGGTCAAGGGTGAAGGAGGTGAGCGAGCCGGAGAAAGAGAGGGAGTCCACGTCGTAGCCAGAGCTCGGGATGGAGAGCGGAAGAGTGGGGAGGTCGGACAGCGAGCCCCGCGAGGTTTCCGGGGAGCAGGTGGACGAGGCGCCCTGCTGCTGGCGCTCAGCGCGAGAAAGGCGAGGCAGTGTGACAAAGCCGGACTCCAAACCTGCAGAGACAACAACACAAAGAACAGGACTGAGAGGCGGCAGTAACTAATGGTGAAGCACTTTGGTCCCTCTTTGGAATGGGGATGAGTGATGGTGTGTCTGCATAGTCTCAAATTATTAGCCCTATATCTTTTTAAGTGCAGCTTGAGGATTGTAATCCAATTTCGTTGTATTCTGTGCAATGACATTAAAGTATTCAATTCAATTTAGGTCTTTGGTCTTCACATTGATCAGCATCAGAAGATCTGGTACATAATGATCAATATATATATATACTATATATTAGTGCTGGCAGAATTATGAAATGCTTAAACTCAAGTGATGAAGTGATGATAGGAATTGCCTAATATGAGACGAACAAAGCCAGATAATTAGCATTAAGGTGTTTCCAGAGCAAAATAAGGCAAAAAAATGCAACCTACCCTATCCAAATTCTTACTGGGGAAATGAGTTGCGATTAAAGGTGATTACTCATGGAAAAAAAATTGAGTATTGTATTTTTTTTATTATTATTATTGTTTGACAGCACGAATATTCTAACTAAATCAGACTAGGCTTCAGGAGGGAACTTGTAAAGTTTTTCCTTTCAAACATTCTAACCATGGGATGGCAGTATAACCCAACCAGCTGAGCTACCTGGCTTTGGTGGATAGAAGGATGGAATTAATCTAGTCTAAAACCGCTGGCCAAATGTCTTCAATAAATATTTAATTGTGTAATGAATGTCCTAAATCAAACTAATAAATTCTACATAGCACATGAAGAGTCATTTTTTTCAGTTGCAAGAACTCCTTAAAGCATGTTGTTCGTAAACGGCAAGACTATAAAGCGAGTTTACTATTAAATTCCTCTCTCGTGTGGGTCAAATTAAGGTAATTACTCTATGAGTTCACAGACCTTTGCTAACCAACTCACACATTTTATATGCATTACATCTCTCCTTTTTTCTCTCTTTTCCCCTCTTTTTCTGTTCTTTCCCAGGCCCTGTTGGGTCGCACAGCCAGTGTGTTTGCTGTTGGGCCCTTTCATCATCTGTTTAAAAGCTCCACTGTACTCTAGCTTGGCCCTCTTTACCCAGGCACAGGATTTATGACTCAGAGGACGAATGAGTTGACAAAAAATGATGAAAGACACAATGGAGTATTTTTAGTGTGGGTGGAGGAGTTGGGGGAGGTGTGTGTGTGTGTGTGTGTGTGTAAGAGAGTGCGTGTGTGTATGGGGGTGGAGGAGTTGGGGGAGGTATGTATGTGTGTGTGTGTGTGTGTGTGTGAGTGAGGAGTGTGTGTGTGTGTGTGTGTGTGTGTGTGTGTGTGTGTGTGTATGGGGGGGTGGGGGGTTCCTACCCAAGCAAAGTTTCTCATGATTTAGTGCAAAACCACAGCGGACACACAATTAATCAGCCGGGCCTAGAGTGAGATGTATTCTCATAAAAATAGCCAAGCGACTCGCGGGGTCTATATTTCAGTCAACACCACACCCCAAGGCCCGACGTGTGGGGAAATTCCTCCGGTGTTGGATAACAAAAGCGCAGGACAGGGGATCTCGAGTCACACGCACCCCATGAATGAACTCACAGGCAGAGAGCACGTAGACACACACAGACATGCTGTATGCACACACACCAATGCACAGAGACACTGATAGACTGCATCTTCCAATCAATTTGAATAAACCTAACCTTCCCACGTGCACTTTCTCTCTCTCTCTCTCTCTCTCTCTCTCACACACACACACACATACACACAGAATTATTAGAAACTAACAGACTAAAGCCCTTACATGTTGAGAAACCAATGCACACAGATAGACTGCATCTTCTACTGTACTCCGTTATCATAAACTTAACCTTCCCACGTGCTCTTTCACACACACACACACACACACGCACACACACACACACACACCCCCCATCCTCTCGAAAAACATGGGAGAGATCAAATATGTGAGTGGGAGTGAGGTTTTTCTAAAAAAAAAAAAAAAGGTGGGCATTTAGACTTAGTCATGAGAGGTGATGTCTCCTTTTTTTGTAATCTATCTGTGGGTTTGAGGAAGAGCATCTGTGTTGTGGTTTTCTCAAGGCTGTGATGCTGCAGGCTATATATGGACATGTCTCTGCTGTGTCTCTTGCTTTTGAAGCCAGCTCCGCTTTGCTTTTGTGTGGGCCTTGAAAGAGTATTTAGAAACCCCACAGATCACATCATAGACTTCTATTTAATGCATTTCTATGGTGATTCTGCTGTATCGCAGCGTAATTGCAGACAGCCGTGTTACTGGCAGATGCTGTTTGGGTTTGTGCACATAAGGGTCAGCTTATGGAGATAAACAGTAACGTGAATCACAGATACAGCATGTAGTGACTCAGTACCTCTATGTCCCCCAGATACTTCAGGTTCTTTGGAACTCAACAACAACAAGCTAAAATTGTCTGGATCTTTTTTTTAAAGTTACCTGTGAATTTTGTTTTATCTTTGTGCACATTGTTCAGTAGTTTAGTATTGTTATTTTCAGTCCTGTGTTTCAGCTTTACTGGTGTTTAAGAATGTGTAGTCTACAACCTCAGCGGATTACTTCCCCTGAACCAAGAAGTGAAAAACTGAAATCAGATGGTTCAGCATTTGATTGACAGAATCACCTGTTTGCTGTTGTCAGTCTGAACTGGGGAATGCCTTGGCATGAGTGAGACCTACTACTGCTACTACTGTACTATGGCAGCTGCTGCTTGGATGACTCACCGTAGGTGTAGCCGGAGTCCTCAGGTGACTTGGCCGGACTAGGGAACAGCGTCTTGACCGGGCAGCCGTTGGGTGAGTCAACGTCCAGCCTGGGAAGGGAGATAGCGTTCTTGATGATGGGTGAGACAGCCGGTGGTGGAGGGGACAGCTCTTTAGCACCTCCTGTGGGCCGGGGGTCAGGTGTTTTGCGGACGTGGCGCAGCGTGCGCGTGAAGAAGCCCTCGCTCTTGCCAGGCGTAGAGGGGGTGGAGTTAGCAGCACTGACTGGGGTGTCGGCACCCCCCGCACCCTCGCCGTTGGCCCCTGAGCCGCCGTGGTTGCTGAGGAAGGAGGTGTCGCCGAAGACATCCCCACCGCGGCCTACGTGCATGGTGTGACGGAAGTCGCCCATTGGCGGGCTGATCATTTCTGCCGTCAGCTCGCCCTTGAACTTTCGCTTCCCGCTGGAGCTGGACACCAGCCCCTTCAGGCCGGACAGCTTTCCCAGGTTCATCCTGACGCTGATCACAACTAACTTTACAAACAAAAAACAAAATCCTTTGTATGGTAAAAAGTCCAAATAAGTTGACCCTTTTAGCAAACAAATCCCTCAGAGACTGACAAAGTCCCTGGTCCAAAAAAAAATTGTATTCCACAACAGGCCAAAGGGCACAAAAAAACCTGAGTAGGGGCAGGACTCAGAACTGTATCCCTCTTTTTACCTCAGCGAATTCACTCAGTGATTTAACCCGGCTGTGTCAGATGTAGTTGTAGCTCCTACTGATGTTTTTTTTTTTTTCTGTGCTATTCATGAAGCCTGAGTACCATTCCTGGCACTGGTTGTTGTCCATATCCAGAAGGCCTCTGTCAAGAGAAATGGGAGTTGAAAATATGCATGTCCCCGGTTTCTGGAAACTTACAGCGGGTATGTGGTCAGGGCTGCTGGGCTCCAAAGCAGCTCTGGGTTTCTGGTTTATA
Organism: Sardinella longiceps; assembly: GCA_027497455.2. Lineage (NCBI taxonomy): Eukaryota > Metazoa > Chordata > Actinopteri > Clupeiformes > Clupeidae > Sardinella > Sardinella longiceps. Next base: position 10,837,542 of record JAODXP020000032.1, on the reverse strand, counting down.
AAACATCAGTTTCCAAACAAATGTTGCTCCATTGGTGATACAGGACCGTCTTTACAAAGGGCAGCACAAAAACTTCAGTTCTGTCTACTTATTCAGGGCACACAGTGAAATTAGTGCTCTTGTGCTGGTATTGGCACTGAGCTGCAGCTTTTTGCTCACATGTATTGATTTGCTCAAAGGGAAACGTGCACTCCTATTTCTCCAGGGCTAAAGTCTGTTGCTCTAAAAAAAAAAAAAAAATGTCTGTAATTAAATTCCACCGACTCCTCTGCCAATGACCTCTGAAATAGCCAACAGACAAAATTTCCAGTTCCAGTCTTCCTTACGGAATGACTAGAAAGGAACTCTGCTGCATCCTTTTCCTGGATTAGTCCATAATTAAGAACACTCCCAGAAATGGGTACAGTTCCTTCCTTGGGGGTTGGATCACTCCGTTTTTTTTTATTATTATTATTAAAAACAAAACACTACAAAGTGTTTCTCATGGGATAAGTCCCACTGAGTTAAACTAACAGTTCAATGTTTTCAAACACTTACAAGACCTCTCAGTGGATGTACCGTTATTTAACTGAAACTGCCTGTGACATTTGCTGTTACAAGATAAGAAATGCACTCAGACCTGTCTTGTTTTATTGCTAAACATAACTTAGCTAACCTAACACAGACTACACGGTACTGTGCTCTCTGCTTGTTATTGCAAGGCTGTAGAGTGATGGATATTGTTCCTTAAATATTTTGACAAAGTAGCACGCATTAGTGAACTGTTGTCGCTTTTAAAAGCTTTCTACCATGACTAGCTGACAAGCTTGACTTCATTAATGAACCGTTATGGGGTGTCGCCATGGGACCGCGTCTGATCTGAGAGAAGCCTTCTAATTTGAGCCCATTCACCCTTGCCTTGCCTCGGCCTTTGATTTCTCCCGATGCTTCCTTTTTAAGATTGTGCCCGGCCTAGCGCCAGCCAGCGCACGGAGTCGCAGATCCTAGGCCACAGCTGGGACTGGGAGCGAGCCCCAGACCTCGGGGATGGCACCAGCCACAGGGTTTAATTCGCCGGCTTTCCTGGATGTCATCATTCATCCAGAACCTTCTGGAATCTCTCCCGTACCACTGGCTCTCATGTGCTTTTCATACACGAACTTCACGTCTACAGCTCCGGGATTGGAGTTAAAAAGGTCACAAAAAGCCTCAGACTATGATTATGATGCCTGCTTATTTCTGGTGTTGAGTGGTTCTCCCTTAGGTCCTCCTCAGTTGCCGACCTTTGACCCTCGTGTAATATCGTACTACAGCCGACGCTCCCTGATTGTCTGCGCTCCAAAGACAAGGCCGCCACTTGATCCTTATGTACAGTAAACACACACGGTGTGCGGTTCACGTCCCCCGTCTCCCCCACCCCACACGGCTCGATCTCAGGGCTCGCTCCCTTCCTCCTGATCCTTTGTTTTCAGTGTTAAGCAAATCCAGTCGACGGCAGGGCAGTCATTGCAAAGACGATGGGAGTTTAGAGAGGGGGGGAAAGGCAGCTAAGTCTTTAAAAGGCAATAAATTAAATGAAATAAGCTGGATGACAGTCTGGGGTCTTGACAAGCACCCCAAAAATGCAGATGCTCCTCTGGGATTGGCCTTGTCCTGGATTAGCCTCTAATCCCAGAATTCCCCCTCAGGCGGTCGCCCCCCACCGTCTCCACCTCCCTTCACTCTTCTATTCTCCCCTATTGCCTCTTCAGGCCACTTGAGACTTTGGCTGCCTTGGACCAGGAGGGCTTCTTCAACTGCTGACTGCTGGAGAGAGAGAGAGAGAGAGAGAGAGAGAGAGAGAGAGAGAGAGAGAGAGAGAGAGAGAGAGAGGAGGAGGGGGTGGGGGACAGAAAGGGAGAGAGGGAGAGAAATGAGGAGAAGGGGAGTCATGAAACGTACACCCACATAGCACTTTTTGGAGATGGGCTTGGAATGTAACCCTGGGTGAACTTTTGGCAAACTTTGGCTGAAGTGGCTCTTTGTTGATAGAAACCCCTAAAACATACTCAAAAAGTACACATTGCACATTGTGGGTATGCATGTGTGTTTGAGTGTGTGTGTGTGTGTGTGTGTGTGTGTGTGTGTGTGTGTGTGAGAGAGAGAGAGAGAGAGAGAGAGAGAGAGAGAGAGAGAGAGAGAGAGCAGACGTTTGGCGTAGCTCACTGGCGACTGTTCTACATCCTTAATACATCTATCAGACTCAGCACAGTAATCAGTGATGCCTTTCGCTGGGAGAGCTGCAGAGAGGGCGTTCTGCCCAGGGGAACAGTAGATGCTCATGTGAGCCCATGAATCCGCCGTTTACTAGCATCAGCCTGTGTGTGTGTGTGTGTGTGTGTGTGTGTGTGAAGGCCTTATTCCAAAGGATAGCACCAGACGTTCTCCACTACAGGCAACCTTGTGGACTGAATCCAGGGACCGGATTGGAAACAGATTTAGGGGTTCTGGTTCCTCCGAGAGACTGCCAACCTGCCAACCTGGACGAGACAAGACGGGGCGGGGGATCGTGGAACGCTCAGCACGTCTCCCTCCGCTGTCCGTTTTACACAGTTTCCTGTTTACAGGAATCTGGTCGCCTCCAGCTGCACATTCTGATGATGTCATTGTGGCGGCCAGGTCAAATGCTTACACAGACAAGGGCTCACTTTATTAGACTCTTGAAGTGTCTGCCATGGATGTTTCCAGTCCATCTCCCATGTTCCCATCCCCAAAACTCCCACAGTTCTTCTCTGAGAGACTAAAAAACCTTCTCACAATCTCTCAAACAATCTCTCTCCTGGCCTGCAGCATATGCTACTGTTTAACTAGGTTAACCAGGTGTGCAAACACACAAGATAAGGCTTTTTTTTCAGTCATCTCTTTCACTATGCGCCTCAAAAAGGGGGAGGCACTGATGAATTACAGCTTAAATACAACAAGGCTCTTGAAAAACATTTCGACAAGTTTAAATTTACACAGTATTATGCACAAGGTGAGCTATTGTACTCTAGGTAACGGTTCCTCCATAGTACGCTATTTACTGTTGAGTCATTGAGTGAGAGGGCTTTGATGGGAGGGGTGTTGACGGCATGGGTCATGGCCATTTGGTGATGACAAGCCTTGCTGGAACATGCCATGTTCCTCATGTGAGGTAAAGACTGCCACCCAAGCAGTTTTCACATCAGGTGTCAAAATAAGTGGTGCCACCGAACAACTTTCACACCATACATCACGCCTTAGGTACACTAAATGATATTTCAAAGCCCAGGGCTATGTAACAGAGGGAGAGACTGTTGTTGGTAGTGCCACCCAGTAAACTTTCTTACAGACACAGTTTATTAATCTAAAATAACAACACAATTTCCTTTATTTCCTTTTCATCAATTACACGTATACAGTAGGCGACAACAATCAATCTGTCTTACTGTTACAGAGCATATTGCTTATTCACAAATTTGGAATGGCACATCCAGGAATTAATCGATCAAAAGAATATAGTCCTACTGTAGAAACTACAGTACTGATTAGACCAATGGAATATGTTGCACTACTTCTTTCCAAAATAATCTGTCCAGATTTCCTTGTTTTGCATCCCATTTAGTCACTGCCACTGATTATACCATGCACTGGTCTGGCTACTGCGTGGAAATTAGGCATAGAAGTCAAACAATATAGCCCACAATCGATTGAAATAAAGGTTTACCTGAGATTGTGTTTAATTTCTAAAGTCTAAATTTAACAGTAGCTCTAAACGTCATATGTACAGTATAGCGGGCTTGCTGTGTGTCTACTGTTAACGGTCCTCGTTTCACATAGTAAAGGGACAAGTATTACCATAGTATGTCTCAAGCAACTAAATATACTGCAAGCGAACAGATTATGTTTCATGCAAACTGATACGTATGAACACACGGTCATGCCCTCGCTACTTCAAAATGTGTGAGTTGTACGCCCTTACAAATTCTCTTTTGAAGAAGAAAAAAAAACATAAACACCAATAATGCTTTTCTCATCATTAACACGGTTTCCTACCCTCCAACCACTCCGCTATAATGACATAAAAGGGCTAATTTTATACCAATGTTATGATTCTATCAATTAGGCTACAATTTTAGGTACTTACCAATTTTGAATTTAGAGTCAAGGGAAAGATCAGAGAGAGTTCCGTATTATCCTGTCCGGTATGCCATGGGCTAGGTGCTCTACAAAAAAATATTTTACTACTTTATATCTTCACACTAGAGTTTCTGAATACTCTGTCCCGGGTGGACCTACAGAGCGAGCCGCTACAACAGCGGACTACAGGCAGAGGAGAGCAAGTTTGGGAAAGCGCCACGCTGGAGGCGGGGTTTTGGAGTGAATGACTGTGAAGTCAGCGAATCAGTATCCAGTTTCTTGTCTCTTGTCCAATTAGGGGAGCATGCGAATAAAATAATCTCAGTCACAGAAATTTTGTACATGCCCTGCTATGGAGCATAGACCTACTCTGTGATAGCCTACCTCAGATTGATGACCATTTAATTACACCTAAGCCCACATGACAGCTTAAAGGAAACTCATCATGAAACTAATGAAAACTTCCTTAAAAAATCTCATCAATGTCCTTCCATGACATTTCTAATGCTGTGTGAATGACTAAACAAAGCTCTTGTAACTTTTCAAGGAAAAGCTTGCCAGATTAGGCCTATGAATAAATCACTTTGCAGCACACATTGCACTGACACATCTAATCCTGCTGCTGACCACTGTTCCAAAGCACAGATAGGCATAAGTGGAGCAACATATGAGCAAACCACATGAGCCATGACTTCATGACTTCACATTTATGTCTCTCTCAAAGTGAAGTATCTGGTCAGAGTCAGTGTGGTTATCAGCTCACATGCTGTGTAGCGGTTGACTGGAGACACCAGGGACAGAGAGACAAGACAGCGAGTGAGAGAGAGAGGCACAGGCATGAGTGGCAACAGCTCCCCCACTGCACATTTCAACAGGATAGGCCTACATCCTTATCAACAGGAACACAGCAGTATCCTCACTGCAGTGCAACCTCAAAGCCTTTTCGTCTGCAGTCAAGCAGTTAAGAGACCCGGATGGCCCCTGTCTTCTTCTTCTTCTTCTGTCTTTTTTTTTCCACCCCTAACTGGGTTGTAAAACATGATGGCAGACGGTCTCTTCTTTTGCTCACTCATGGTTGATCTTCAAGCCCCTCTTTAAACTTTCATCCATGTCGTTAGCAGATAAGTATCTGCTCATTGGTCCTTCTCTTTATGTCTGTAAACATTACCTGCTTCCAGATGACGGCCAGGCAGGCTACAGTCTGGGCTTTGTGTCCTCCTCCTTCTCTCTGCCACCCTCCTATCCCCACCAGATGTGGGTTTGATATAAAAGGAGTGGTATGAAGGGCTGGCAAACTCAGTGGTGCCCACACACACAGTCAACAACTCCATCTGGTTGTTGTCCGTCCGAGGGCTGTCTTACTGCTGTGGGGGAAAAAAATCTGAAAATTGACGTGCACACCCGCTGTGTGACAACAAGGACCCAGCAGCGGTGATGATGAGAGCCAAATGTGAATATCGATTGTTAGCCATTGCTGCTTTGTCACGCAGATGAGTTCGGTTTGTTGTTGCTCCCTTTGAGTGTCTTTTCTGAGCAGGATTTTTAAGAAAAAAGGGGAAAAAGGAATATGACATACAGTATGCCGACTTCGGCAGTGTCAGTCACTTGTAACTCCAATGACTTGTTTTCCCGTTATGACTGGGAACATCCACTGTGACTTCGTCTGTCCACTTTTGAATTTATCGGGCCATCTCTTTGTGCTACTCTCTGCCTCATTTTCTCACAGACCTCTCCACCGCCACCCTTTCAAATGCCCTCCTCTGCTCCTTCCCCAAGGTAAACAGTGTTCCGCTGAAGCATGCCAGCTATTTGTTCAGGAAAAGCACTCTGTTTTTGGACACTGTTCAGAAGTTGGTCCCCAAAGGGAAGGCAAGATTACAATTTTAGTCCTCCCTTTTTCACTCACTCTCTCGTTCTATTTCTATGTTGCACTCTCCTTTTTCACTCTTTTCTTCTCTTCTCTTCTCTTCTCTTCTCTTCTCTTCTCTTCTCGTCACTTCTCTTCCAAGGCCTGACCAGACAGTGCTTAGCCTTTTGCCTCCAAGTTGGACATTTTTGTTGGGGAGACCTCAAGTGAACTCAGGGCTGGTCCAACCCATTCTGGGGCACTAAGCAGAACTTCATCTGCCCCCCCCCCCCCCCCCCCCCCTAGCACCACATACTTAATTATTTCATAGGTTACATGGTGCATGTAACATCATACCGCCTATTGTTTTTATTGTTTAGCAGCAATTAGTATTGTTTTGTTTTGTTGCAATCTCACAAAAATATTCTAATTAACTTTTAAATACATACTGGTGGTGTAAGCCTGAACTACATTGCCCCACGCTGTACTGGGGTGTTGTTATGAGTACAAGTTCTCTTGTTTGACTTGACTTGATTGCTAATTTATGGTAGTTGATTATTGAGTTGATTACAAGGTTGCATCCCAAAACAAGTTGGTATGTCCTCAACAAATCCTCTTCTTGCAGCTGTGTCCTCATAATGAAAAAAAAAAAAAAAACATTAAAAAACAAACATAAGATCAGCAAATTGCTTTTGGCAAGTAGAGCTGGAAAACATTTTTGAGGCCAAAGAATTACATTTTCTGAGGCCAAAGAATTATGAAACAAAAACAACACATGCGTCTGTGGAATCAATCTCTCTTCATTGTGAGCAAACAGCAGAAAAATTATATCTTTGATGCACAGTGCTTACAACCTCTCTATCTGTCTTCACCTCAACGCTCCTGTGATTCTGACGAAGACCGTTTCTCTGTCTTTCATCAGGAGGACTGGATCAGGCAAGCACTCTCCGGCCCTTCGATCTCCCAGCCAAGGGACACCCACTCTAGGCCAGACATTTTGGTCCACCAGGGAGGGCAAATCTCCAGCAAGGCATTTTTAGCTTATCATGGAAATGTTTACCAAGCTCAGACGTGATTGATGTCCTGAAGTTGACTTTGGTCCAAGCAGTCAACATTTTCTTGCAAATGCTGTGATAGCAAACAGTGGGTGTTGAGACCCAGGAAGAGAGGAAGAATGAGAGAGAGAGAGACACACACATTGAAAGGCTCATAACGTCTTAAGACTTTTCAAGCCCCACGGTTTGGTTGTTTTCACTGAGATCTGTCATGGTCCACGGGAGAGAAGATACATTAAACTGCATTACAAAGCCCTGGATCTCCAGTGGCTCTGCTAACTGAGGTACATTTTGTCTCTGGCAGAGTTGAAGTGTTGATTTGACTTAGAGGCTTTTTTTAAAGGGATGTTTCCATTACGAGCCAGTCCATTTTATTCCCCTCTCTCTCTCGTCTTGGGTGTTCTCTTCAAGTATTTAGTCCTAACAGTGGAGAGACTTTAATGTGAAAACACATTTCTCTATTCTCTCTCTCTCTTTCTATCTCTCATTTCTCTTTCTCTTTCTTTTCCTCTTCATCATGGCCTTGTATTTTCTGTCCCTCTCAACAATCAAATACTACACAGACATCACACTGTTATGATACAGAGTTCTTATTTACTGACAGCATCATTGTATCTAATGATGTGTGACCTCCATGCATAGAAACCATGCAATGGAGCGAGACACAACTCTGTCAGATGTCGAGACCCACAAACAACTCTCTCTCTCCTCCCTCATCCTCTCCTCTCCCTTCTCTGTGTCTCTCTATCCTCCCCTCCCTCGCCCTCCCCCTCTCCTCTCCCTTCTCCATCTCCCCACTGCGTGTTTAGACTGGGCCTCCATCCTTACATAGAGATACGGGTCACGCTCCAGTTTCCTGCTCATGATGAGGCAGTAATTACTGTAGCCAGCATAGAAACAACAGCGAGACACTGAGTGGCACCCCGTGCGGCCCACAATCGCGTGTTCCAGTGGCCGCCTTCGTGTTTAGGGTCCTTTTTGGACCCCAAAGAGGTTATTTAGGGGGAGCATGGGTGTGTTTGTTGTCATTTAAGTTAAGTGAAGGGTGTCGTTACACATCCTTGTTGTTGTTGTTTGTGTTTTGAAAAGATGGTATGAGTGTATCTCTGACGTGAATGCTAGGGGCTAGAAATGGCACATATTTGGAGATCAAGTGAGAGAGTGAACTGAACCACAGGCTGTGAAAGCTATTTGGAAGGAGCTGGAGTATTAGATGAGGAAAGCCATCAGCACTATTGGATGTGGGAGTGACTGATTATATTGGGATGCCAAAGCATATTTGCATTGTTGTGCATTAGTAGAAGTGAGAGAGAGAGAGAGAGAGAGAGAGAGAGAGAGAGAATGCAGCTTGAAAAGAAGAAAAGAAAGAACAGTGACGCTTGCTGCTGGAAAGGTAGGTTTTCTCTCAGATACAAAAGACGGATGTCTTTCCAGGAAAAACGATTTTCACAGATTTCACAAAGCTTACCAAATATTCGCCCCCTCACTCTCTTGGTCCTGACTCCCATCTTTGGGGTTTTCCGGGACAGCCCTGCTTTAACAGAAAGGAATTAACAATACAGTAATGACAGATTTCGAAATAAGAAGCATGTGGTTTTGGTCAAGTCAAATGGTTTGGAAAAATGCACGGCCCCTGACAGTAAATCATCCGCCAAAAGATTTCACAGCACATTTCCAACCCATTTGGATTGCGTTTCCAACACTTACACACTGCCCACTTGATTTCCATGGCTTATTGTTGCCACACGGTCTTATTCAGTCAGTCATCTCACAGCTGGAGCGGGGGATTTACAACACATTGAAAGTACAGTGTATCAAACTGTGCGTCAAATATCTTGTCTGTTTAAGGTGATGAACAACTTATTTAAAGAAGCGGGGAGGGGATAGCAAGGCTCCACCTCGGCTGTCTGCTGTAATAACAGTGGCTACTGTAGTCTTCCCCGTAGAGCGATGGGGGGAGGGTGAAGACTAGACGGTAAATGCTGATGGCCGGAAATGACGTCGAAATCTCGCCAAACGACATACTAATACAGTATATACCTCTAGACCTACAATCCTTTTTATTCTTTATAAAATCTAAAAGTAAGGAGGAATTGCATTTATTACGTTTTTCATTTATATGTTTCACAAATAAGTTAACATTGTGCCATGTGTTTATACGTAACCTAATATTACAATGTCAGATGACATGCACTTATTGAGTTTAGATGCCAGAAAGCCAAAGGTTTTGAGTAGAAGTTTTGGAATAAAAGAGTTGGGGTAAAAGTAACATTCTTTTTTTTGTCAGGAAATATAGGCAATTTTATGTGGCCTTTCATGATGCATATCATACTATTGATATTGCTGTTTAAAACACAAAATTAAGTTTTATCCGATTCTATCAACCTATCCATCCATCCAAAGTAGTGTACCGGTAATAGGGTTGGAGCCGGGAACCCCAGTCTGGAACCCCAGCTCTAAACGATCTAATAACATTTTCAAAACTCTAAAACTTTATAAATCGGCCCAAATCCCCCTCTTCTTTTGTTTTTATTCAGTTTTGTAACTGTAACAGTACTCGCGAGATTCTGTGAGAACGTACGGTAAAGGTTTACCGTCTAGTTTTTACCGTGGGGGGAGTGGGACGGGGAGGGTGGGGGTGTACATATGGAGTTTGTCCACGATCACCTCACTATTCCAGAGGCTTGGATTGGGTCTCTGCTGCACTTTGGAATGAGTTATGGGCTCCTTGTTTTCCATGCAGTCGGCTTCCTGAAACATACCTTCATTTGTAGGACATATCCAGGAAAAGTGTGTATATTTCTGAATGTGTGTGTGTGTGTGTGTGTGTGTGTGTGTGTGTGTGTGAGTGATAGAGAGGAAGTAAGAGAGACTGAGCTGTGTATTTGGCAGAAGATAACAAAGAGTGTGTAACATATTCATCTCCCGGTAGATGTTATTATTTTGTCTTAAAGCCGCCTTACTCTTTATCAGAATGTCTATTTTGTCAAAGAGGAATGCAAACACTAACCTCTTTTGAAATATTCTTTTGTCCCCTCCATCATATCCTTCCCTCTAGTTCTCTTCTTGTCCTCTCTCTCTCTCTCTCTCTCTCTCTCTCTCTCTCTCTCTCTCTCTCTCTCTCTCTCTCGCACATGAATTTCCCTGAAAGCAAATATTTATGTAATTGTTGGGCCAGGACGCAGGCGCTGGGCTCTGGGTCCAGGCTTCTTATGTGAAGTCAATGAGGAGCCACAGAAGAACATGGGCTCATGCCTTATGAAAGCCAGATGTTCCTGTCAGGAGAGCAGAGAGAGGTACTGGCGGGTTTGGGTTTTTGGGGGGGCAGGGAACATCTGAGAGAACCGTCAACCGTGTTCATCTGGCTCTTTTAACCACCGTTAGAACTTTTGTAAAACCAAAAGGATACGGCACCAAAGTCTTTGGGTTCAGTGCAGCTACAGTACTTGGTAATTTATCATGTGTGTCAATATATCATTTGTGATTCATTGTGAGTGCAACCATTCAGGGTTTATTTTAATTGCCCAGTACCTATCCACACCCCTCTGCACCTGCACTTGTTTCCACAGCCCCTGAGTGCAACGGTAATTGGCTTCCTGTGGGGAACGGGGCCCCGATGGGTACTGGGTTCCTCAGGTGGTGCAGAGCACTTTAGCCAGGGGTGGCGTAGCCTATGGAATTTGTTTGGACTTTGTCCCTGTTTCCGTGAATTTTGACCCGCCAGGAAATGTGGCGGGGGCCGTCAGACAATGGTCTATTGTGAGACTGGACCTGCGCTAGCGTGAGGGTAAAACAGGAAGCGTCGTACTTACACCCACCCACCCATCCTCCCACCCACTCACTCACTGACATCCACTACTTGCACTACTCCCTGATACGCGCAATCACAGGAAAATAGTCTGGTTACGTAAACAAAACTTCACGATTGTGCTGGACTTTCTCTTTCTGTCACTTCTGTTCCCCTGCCATCTGTTTTTTAATGGTGTGGACCAAAGCACACTCCCTCTTTTACCCATGCTCATGTTCAACCATGTTTTGATGGAACGAAGATTTTGTGTGCCCTTTCAATCTTGTGTCTTTAGTCAAAATAACTGAGGAGTTTAGCTTACATAAGCGTTTTCATGTTTTCTTAGTGTGGGACTTTTTTTGTGCCCATATCCACAGCACTGGGAACGGCAACAGTTAAGAAGTATCTGGGGTAAGGGTGGTGTGTGGAGTGTGGTGTGTGTTTGTCTGAGGGAGAGGTTGACCAAGTGTGTGTCTGTGTGTTTGACCGAGTGAGGATCTGGGATGACGGTGTGTCTGTCTGGATGATGTCTGCATGCGTGGGTGCATTCTTTTGTTTGGAACACGTCAGTGTGTGTCTCTCTCTCTCTCTCTCTGTGTGTGTGTGTGTGTGTGTGTGTGTGTGTGTGTGTGTGAAAAATGTCAGAGAGTGACCTCAGACTTTACTGTCTGACCTTGTGAATGTTTGTCTGGTCAGTGCACCAGGCCTGGCTTCACTCACACTCAAAACATGCTTTCTCTCTTCCTCCATCTCTCTCTTTCTCACTCTCCCTCAATCTCACTCTCTCTCTCTCTCTCTCTCTCTCTCTCCCTCACAGCCACTCACACTGTCACATGGGCTTTCATGTGGGCCAGTCACACATTTAATACCAAAACAGCCTTCCCCCCACGGGGCAAAAATAAATACAGCAGTTGCTTATCACACCATCATCCATTTCAACTGTTCATCACTGTTGTTTCTGAAACCAGCATTTTGCCATGCTGGGTAGCGACTAATTTATGAGAACTAATTTTCTTTCTATGACTTTAGTATTGGTTTGGTATTTGAGAGTGGACCAAGTTATGTAAACTTTTCAAACAGAATAAACGTACTTTCGACATAAAATAAAAGAGACAAAAAAAACAAACCAAAAAAAAACAGACAAAATTATAAATCACTGAATAAAATACAATTTAATTCCCCAGTTAGTCCCATACAGAAATGGATTCAGTTGTACCTCTGCAATGGTTAACATGGGGACAAACATACTGTACTCAACACAGACAATCACAACCACACTGGATTTCAGGCATTAGGGCAATGTTAACAAAGAATAATGTAAGAGGCCACACACACACACACACACACACACACACATACTACACACACACATACACACACTCACACACACACACAGACTACACAGCACTGCCACAGCACACACAGAGCGACACACACACGACACACACACACACACGAGAGAGAGACACACAGCAGAGAGAGAGAGAGAGAGAGTGGCAGACAGTCAGAGGGCGACAGAGAGAGAGACAGCAGAGAGAGAGAGAGAGAGAGAGAGAGAGAGAGAGAGAGAGAGAGAGAGAGAGAGAGAGAGAGAGAGAGAGTGGCTACTGTCAGCCTGCCAGAGAGAGAGAGAGAGAGAGAGAGAGAGAGAGAGAGAGAGAGAGAGAGAGAGAGAGAGAGAGAGAGAGAGAGAGCTGTGGCCCAGTCTGGAGCCTGTGGCTGAAAATGCCAGTGGTGCTGCTGCTGCTGCCGCTGCTCCTTCTGCCGCCGCTGCGTAACGGCCCATTGGCCTGCCCATGGCTCGGAGCCCAACCGCCACGCCGGAACATTCCATGGTCAGGGTCAAGAGCCGAGAGAGAGAGAGAGAGAGAGAGAGAGAGAGAGAGAGAGAGAGAGAGAGGAAGAGAGAGAGAGAGAGAGAGAGAGAGAGAGAGAGAGAGAGAGAGAGAGAAGGAGAGAGAGAGAGAGAGAGAGAGAGAGAGAGAGAGAGAGAGAGAGAAGGAGAGAGAGAGAGAGAGAGAGAGAGAGAAGAGGAGACTCAGGAGTCCTTATAGAGCCATGCTGTGTTTACTGTAGGCTTGCTTGCTTGCTTGCGTCGTGGTGGGGCAGCTTTGCGGCGGCGAGAGTGAAATGAGACGTATTTGCATCTCCTCACAGGGCTTCTGCCCACAGACACATGATATTTATCGGTCACAGTTTGGACTTAATGTAGTGCCTGTAGTCCACTACTCTTTAGCCACACATTTAGACACCATTTTTTTTTTGTGTGTGTGTGTGTGTGTGCTTCAACTTCCAGGAGCCACCAAAGAAGAAACACTCAAGGAAAACAAAAACATTGCAGTCCACTGCTTTAAGCTACAGATAATTTATGTTGCCGACTCCTCGTTTCTCAGAGAATATACCCTTAAGAGACCACATTTAGAGCACGGTGGACGTGAGACCTTTATGCTCCAGGCTGTCCCCCTCCTGATTTTACACACACACACACACACACACACACACACACACATACACACACACAACTCCTCTTTAGACCCCCCCCCCCCCACACACACACAGGCAGCACACCCTCTCAAGTATGGCCATTATCAGACACCTCACAGTGGTGCCATCTTAGTGCGTAGGTGAGAAAGCGGCGTGACTGGCAGTCTAACTGCATGTGTGTGTGTGTGTGTGTGTGTGTTCTTGTACGTAAGTGAGAGTGGGAGGTTGCCTTAATATAAGTGAGTGAGGAAGTGTGACTGTGTATATGCTAGTGTGTGTGTGTATTCTTACTGTATGTGAGTGAGGCCGGTGTGTATACACTGATATACTGTACATGTGCCTGAGAGCTTCAATGGAGAATCTCTATTGCAGTCAACTGTCTTGGCTGTGACTGTTGTGACTGGAACAGAGGCCACATTGCGAGGAGGCGAGCCACGCACACACAGAGTTTTTACTGCCCAAGAAAACACAGCCTGTCCAGGACCTCCTCCCTTTTCGACTCTGCTCTGCTCCCCAGCACACCCACCAATTCAGCTGTTAATTTCACTGGGGTTTTAACGGGAGATTTCACAGACCTCCCTGATTTTACTCTCTCTCTCTCATCCCTCCTTCTTTCTTGTGCTGCTGCATTTCCGATGGCTTCAATCCTTACTAATTTGTCTCTATCGTTCCCCCAGCAACATAGTGTTTGTGAAATCCTAATGAAATGAATTACAACTTTCATTTATATATTTGCATTTGTCATTCACTCCTCCTTCTCCTCCAAAAAAACAAAACAAAACAAAAAAAACCCTCATAGGTTTTATTCAAATGTGTTGTACTCAAGAAACCCTCCCTCTCCTCCAAAGGTTCCTTCAAGGATACAACTTTGGAAGCTGGCTATTCAAGTTGTTACCACATTAAAGTGTTTCGCCTAGCTTAAATGTGGTTTCTTGGAGACCTTGATAGAAAACTGCTGAACAGTAACAAAAATGATTTGTAATTGCTTGGATGGTAATGCATCTAAAATTGAAGCCATTAAACAGGCAACATCGAAGGTCTGGAAGTACTCTCAAGTAATTCTATTTGTGGGTTTTACATTCTATGGGAAAAAAAACCCTAGTGATGGGGAACAAAGATTATGTCTCAAAATCTTGCCAAGTTTCATAGATGAAATCTTTGCATTTCCATGTCCAGTATTCTGCAGCCATCACAGTGTGTGGTTTATCGTCAAGACCAGTGGGGAAAACATATCTGAAAGCCACATAGAACCATAAGAATGCAAATAACTACATTTTTGGTTGATGAAATACACCACTTTGTCTACAATACTTTGTCTCTGGCTACAATCCAGTATTCTCTTGGAGACTACACTATGTGTAGGCCTATGTGTTTTTGTGCTTTGTAGAATCAGTTTTTGCTTTTGTTATCAATTTCCAGTACAGATTGTGCTCTTTTGACGTCACAGAACAAACTACATATGGGTCTTTGTTATGTGCTTCCTGTAGGGGCCACGGACTTGCACATTATCTCACAAACTTCAAAGATAAAAAATAATGTGTCCTTGAGTCTATTGATTCTGTGTTTGTTTGTTTTAACCTTCAAGGAACCCATCAACAGTAAGCTCCACATATACTTCTCTTTGGTTAAAAAAACCCCAAAACATTCACAACAAATTACACATTCCAAAAACATCTCTGTGTATTTTGGATGATTTTGAGGTTTAAAAAGTCACTAAAAATGACACTGTAATGCCAAGGAGCTCTCGAGGCAGGGATGTCGGGTGCCCGTCTCTGCTGCGCAGGGCATCCCAGAAGCCTCTGTGTCCAAGCTGGTATTTCCTGTGGCTTGGCCCAGGGACTGGCGGAGACATTCCTGAGCAAAGGCACCTTTCACTTCCTGTCTGAATTTACACCTCTCTCAAAGAGACGTTTCCTGGCCCTGGGCAGACCTCCTTCCTCACGGCACAAACGTGCAAAACAACATCTTTCTGAAAAGTGTTCAGTTTTTTTTTTTATCCCAAACTGCATTAATCTGGATTCTGGATTCTATTGCCTTTTTGCCTAGTAACGTTGACTTATTTTATGTTCACCTTCTGTACTACATGGTAGTGTATGTTGTGTGTGGTGTCTTAAAGCTGCTGGTACCTTGAATTTCCCCTTGGGGATCAACAAACAAACAAACAAACAGACAAACTAACTAACTATCTATCTATCTATCTATCTATGTATCCATTTCAGATGTTTAGAGCAGAATATTGAACTACCTAGATTATAACTTTTAAAAAATAAAATAAAGAAGCGTTACAAAGCATTTTAACAACGGTAATGTCTTGAGCTCACTATTTTCACATAGTGGGTTGTCCAGTTGGCAAGTGTGACATAGCTTAAGCATATCATGTCACACAAGTGTTGTCAACTGGAGTACAGGGCTTTCTTTCAGCATGCATGTGCCAAAGCCTTGCAGAGGGCAACGATGATGACATCTAAAGCTATGAGCGGAATGGTGTCTCTGCACTGCGTGGTATGCGTGTGGTTGGCTAGTTGGGTAGGTGGCAGGAATGAGGGGGTGGCTGTGGTGGTGGGCTGTTGTTCAGCATCTGTTCAGGGTGAAATGTGAATTAGCACTCCTAGGGGTGTTAGCAGTTGCACCTGACAATGTGAGAATGCAACAGCTGGGTGGGTGGCAAGGACTGAAGACCCCACAGTGCAGAGGTGAAGTGAAGGACCCCCCCCCCCTCTTCCCCCATTGGATCAAAAGAGAATGACCAACCACAGGCAGAGGGGATGGATTTACAGGAACTTGTCCTTGAATTCTCCCACGTGCCACAGTTGGATAGACTGCTTTTTGTATTAAGACACCTAATAGATGACAGAGTAATTAGATAACATTACAGTCACATTCAATGGGATACGTTGCAATACCTTTTCAGTTGTGACCTCCCAAAATAAATTGAGCCTAATCTACAGTAGCAAACTCTGTCTTCCAAACAGAAGTATTTTGACATTTGAACACTTTCATTTCTGGCCAGCATTTTGATGTTTGACTGGACAGGTACAGACAGCAAAGCAGATAATACAGAGACACTGTAGGGATAGCTCTAACGGCTCTGTGATTCTGATGATTCTATGCATGAAGCGCCCCCTGGTGGTGAAAAACTCCCTGAACACCACAGCCTTGTTCCCCCACAAAAACAGTACAGTGCCTTAGATTATAAAACACAGCAAAACAAATTTACCACAAAAAATATTTTATTACAAAAATCCAAGTCTTTTATTGACTTTACAGAACACATACAGCACAACATACAAAAACAGAGTACACAACTACCATTGAACAGAACTTGTCAAGAAGGTACAGTAATAGCTGGACAGCAGTTTCTGCCCGTCTGTGTTCAGTTCTCACAGAGGGAGTATAACAGCTCAATCTGCTCAGCATACTCAAACCCCGGCCTGTGGAATAAAAGATGTCATTTGGTCAAAGATACAGTAACCTCTGATGGGTCTCATCGTTTGACAAAATGTTATGGTACTGTGGAAAATCTTGGAGATGATGTTACAGAGAAAACTTCTCAAATCTTTAACAAATTTTTGCAATAAAAGAATATGTCAGTGTTTTTATGTATTTCTATTGTCTATTTATGTGTGGACTGTGGAGAAGTGTCATTCAAGACAAATTTCTGTGCAAACAGACACTAAAGTCTTTTTTTTTTTAATCTTTATCTTATCAATAAAAATTATTCAGAAACATTATTCAGAATTCTGTTTGTCTGCTGGGAGGGATTTACAATACAATAGGTATGCTGACCCAGGAGTGTCCACATGAAGTAGTCAGTACTGTAACTGTATCTGTCATGAGCATGATCTCAAAGCTATCACTCACCGTCCTGGGGTCTCCAGTATCAGAGGAATGTTGTCCAGCAGAGGCTCGTTCACTATCTCGCGGAATGCTTCCAGACCTATCTGACCACGCCCAATATCTTCATGCCGGTCAAGATGACAACCCAGTTTTCCTATCACATGTCATTTGAGGACACAAATAAGCAGGCTAAAAAAAGCAAGTTTTCACAAGAATGCCAAGGATTCTTATCTAACAAAAAATTAACAATTAAAAAATAATCTCATGAAAAAAAGAATCTTAGGCCTATTAATCACAAAGTTTTGTCATTACTAATCACCTTTAAAGGGGACATAGAATGAATGAATTAAGTATTGTACCTTGTTCTCTGATAGTAAAATACAATAAATTCAATTGTATTTTGTCAAAAATAAGATCAAGTGATATTTTACAAGCATAATTAAAACCTCATATTTGAGATGTGTATTGAAATGGGTTTTTTGCCTAAACAACACCTCACTCTGGCCACCTTAATTGAACTGCAATGGCTTTGCGCTATTTGACATCACTTGTAGGCTTTGTTCTAATTCGCCCATGTTTTATTGGCTATTTCTAAATTTAAGATTTCCATATGAAAGAGGGCAGAACCATGTCTCATGTTCATGATGGCTCTTTGACCATGCACAACCTCTCTTAATTCATCAAAGCCAATGTAAAAGTGGTTTTGTATTCTATGTCTTCTTTAAGAATTGACATGCTTGGGTAGGTTGCATCCTTATTTCATCCTGGTAAGACTCTGCTAATTAGCTGGCTTTGTCCTTCTGAAATGGGGCAATTCCTACCTGCCCCCCTGCCTCCAGTGATTCCCCATATTAAAACAAACTTCTTGAACAAGATCCACAATAGGCTACAGGGCCGGTTCTAGTCTTTTCGCTGCCCTAGGCCAGATGTCAGTTTTGCCCCCTCTTTTCTAGAAATACAGGTAAAAACTGAAGAAAGAGGAGTAATAAATATATTGTGATGCCCCCCTGATATTTGGTCCCCTAGGCAATTGCCTGGCTTGTCTATGCCTAGAACCAGCCCTGATAGGCTAATCCATGTCAATACTAAAAAGGTGCGGGGAGAGAGATACTTTATACAATCAAGACTTGGAAGGAGAGTTTTGGAGTCTTCACCCTTCACTATTGGACATACAGGAGCAAGTCCATAGTATTTGTCTATGCCCATTTTGTAGCGGAAATAAAGCATAATCATGAAAGTAGAACCAGATCAATCAGATTTAATCCGAGTTACTTCTTTTTTTAATCTCAGTTATTTTTTTTGCATTGAGCTAAAGGACTTTGCCAGCACTAAATAATCTGTATTAGTTTTCATCTCATTAAACCAAGTCATTTGCTGACCACTGTTTACATTAGCTAAACCACTGTTTTCTGAGTAAACCGGTGTTTGAGATTAAGATTTCCTGAGTAGTCATACTGAAACTTCAACTGTGGTCAGGTCATGTATAGTTGTACTGTGACTACTGTATATTCCAACTCTCTAAGAGGCCCATTGATGGATAATAGGATGAAGCTCACCTTTGGAGTCATTCAGGTGGAAAGCTCGGAGATGCTGCAAACCCACCACCTTGTCAAACTCTTGCAACATGAACTTCACGCCACCGTACGCTGATATGTCATATCCTACATGGAACCACAGAATATAGACACTGATGTCATGTCCTACATTGGATATGACAGATCAGTGACTCTATGTCATATCCTACATTGAACCACAGAATATAGAATTCAAAACACTGACATGATTCATTTTCCATTTACAGTCCAGTTTAACAGAGCTAGTACATTTACCCCAACTATGACTATGAACTATAATTTTTTATTTACGCATTTGTTGGTTTACTGGCAGTACAACCTCAAAATTGTATTGTATCTCTTTCGGTATAGCATTCACATGCATTAATTCCATTTATTGTCAAAGTCACTGCAATCTCACCTGCTGCGAAAGCGTGGCATGTGTCCAAGCACACCCCAACCCGTGACTGATCGCGCACCCGGTCAATTATACCCTTCAGCTCATGGAACTGACCTCCTACTGTGCTGCCCTGGCCACTCATATTCTCCAGCACTGAGAGCGAGGGATGTGGAAATGAGAAGATAGAGAGAGACAAAATGGAGAGAGACACAGTGATGGAGAGGGGAGGTGGTGTGAGTAACAAATTTTCAAAAAAACAAAAACAAAAACAAAAAAAACACTGGAACCAAATAAAGCTGTTGGCACAACAATGCTAAGATATATCCTTAACCAGAGAAGAAGACTGAAAAAACATTCTGCAATATTCTGCAAGGGTCTATATCTTGATGGATAAACAATAGGAAACATCCAGCTCTAATTACATTAGCAGTTGTCACAGTAAAACAGGAGAAAACACCTGTGATGACGGAAGGGACTTGTTGGTGAGCGTGGTTTATGGCTTGTGCAATCTTGTCCAGGCATTGCTCTGTGCCTTCTCCCATGGAGGCTCCAGGATGGAGGTTAAACTGAGTGAGTCCCAGGGCACTACATCTGCTGAGCTCATCCACCAGCATGGCCTGGCTCTTCTCAAACACATCTACAGGGGAAGAGGTCAATTCAGAGGAAAGAGAAGAGATGAATTTGAGCCAATATTAAGGTAATAATTTTACTTACAGTCTGCCAAAGCATATTTGGAGCACATTTGAAACCACATGAAACAAATCCCTCCACATAACTTCCAAATGATGCCAAAATGGCCTATCCTATTCCAGCAGTGTGTAAAGCAACTAACATCCCAACAGTTCGATATTAACATCATTATGCAATTACTGAAGTGATGGAACACTCCAGTGTAATAAAATGATAATAGAAAAATCAAAACTTAATGACACCTTGCTTTGGTGAGCCACAGTTCATCAGATAAGACCCATGTGGTAAGATGTGGTTTGGGTTGTAGCCGTGGGTACAGCAAGCTTCCTGAAATTTGACTGCGGCTGTGCTGTCCAGTGGGGGCCTTTTCCAAGTACGCTGAGATCCCAGGAACAGTGCAAAACTGCGGCCCTTCATCTCCACACTAGCCTCCACAGCTTTCCATATGCCCCCTGTGGAGTTATATGCATGTTGTTATGCACAGCTTTCCATATGTCCCCTGCATGCATGCATGTAGGCATGCAAGAACTGGCCTATTCTAACATTTCAAAATGATGATTTGATGCAAGATGATTTTGAACCTCGACACAGAGATGATTATATTGATGACATTCATTTTGGACTGCATATTACCTGATATAGAAACGTGGGCTCCAATGTATTTGTTCTTTCCTTCTTTCCCTGTCAAGTTTCCTTTGCTAACATTAGGCCTACAGTGGTCCGAAGGCTCACCTCCACCTGACTCATCTGGCCTCTCTATTTCGATGTCCGTTGCCTTTCTCTTCCTGTCCCCTCTCTTTTTTGGCCCCATCTCTGTTTATGCCCGTAGAACTATAACATAGGTAGATATTATCATGGAAAGATCCATGCAAAGATCATGGAATTACTCCGCTTGAATCCTATCTGATATTATGTTTGTTTATAGGCCTCCTGTATCCTCATAAAGTTAGAGAAATGCCAAAAGCAAGCTGTTCGCTTGAAGTGAAATGTGCTATAATAAGCGCAACTGAGTAAAGTTAGCCTATCCAAGTTACTCTTTACCTCCACACCGTTAAATCCGCATTACAAACCTAATGCTGATATTAGCTATTCTTCCATGCATTATCCCTGCCATGGATCTCTGCAATTCGCCATACTCACTGCCGCCGCTTCCTTTAGGAGACCACAGACGAAGTTCATCATGGATGATTCTGTGCTGATTCTACAGCGCCACCCGGTTGTCAAGCGCCACTCCCTGGCGCTAAATGATTTTAATTTTTGAACTGACACTAGCCGAACTACAGCAGATTCGTTAATGTCGACTTAGTTTTACTATTGCCCTTATATTGGTAAAATGTCACTTCTCAATTTTATTTTCTCTTCATGAAAAAATTGCTTGCTACAAGCAACTTGTTTCTCAAGCTCTGTTCAGGCATGCATAAATTAGTAGGCTATGGTTGACAATGCGATTACATATTACAGCACCACATGGTGCTGTCTGAAATGGATTTTAAGGCCATTCATATTTGAAATATGACGTCATTATGTAGACAGCCAGCCTTTGGCAACTGTACAGCTACTGGTGACATGTCAATATTTGTTATCATATTTGCATGAAAGCAACATGAGAACATTTAAAGGATCTGCCCTTTCATGCAATATTATACTGTGAAATAGCAATGTTTAGCAATTTAATCGTCACTATACTTTTAATACTGAAGGTCAAAAATCTCCCTACCCTCTTCCGTCACAGTTAGTAGCTGGTCAGACTCACTATTCACCGAGCAGCAAAATGGCCGACAGTCAAGCAACTGACTTTTCAGCGCTTTAAAAACGAAGATTTTGCTTATTTGGTTTACATAATCTATTACATATTTAGGTTACAGATCAGCGTTTAAAAGGGGTATTTTCTTTATTATCTGTATAGTTACTTGCTCTTTGGATAAGTATTGTGTTTCACATAGCCTCGAATGCCTCAAAAGCTAAAATTTCGCACTGAAGCACTTTAGCTAGCAGGCTAGCTAGCTATATTTCATATGTAATTCCTACGGTAAGTAATTCATTTGTTTATATATATAGTGTAAATTGTAAGTTTGTAAGTGTTCTTGTAGTTGTTCTGTATACGCATGCAAGAAATGCATTGGTGATTGTTTTCTCATTCTGTCCGTCGTGCCTCGAAATTATTCCGTCGACATCTGTGCTAGGGGAGAAACCTTAACGTAACGAAAATAGCTAATGTTAGCTAGCTAATGTTAATGTTACCATGTTCTTCAGCGGGCTGTCGTTGAGATATCTGTGTGTTTGTGGGGGTTTCCTGTCGATATATCGTTAGTATTGTGCACCTTAAAGTATATATACCGTGCATATGTTTTGTTACCGTAAATTCAACTAGTTTATAGTTGATACTGGTGGGATGAGACTGCTAGCAGGATGGCAAGTTGTGTGGCTAAGATTTGCTCCTGTTAACGTTAACGTTATATTGCTGGATCCAAAAGCTGCCTTGAAAGTGACGAACGTTAGCTACACTCACGCTTAGCTAACTTTACCTGATAATAAAATGAGTTGTGTCAACGTTACCTTTTAGTCAAAGGCTACACAAAAGCATTTATGTTGTGGTATTATGGTAGTCCATATGCATCGTATGTGAAGGTAACTGTTTCAATCGTGTTGGTTAATGAAGTTGACGTTAAATGTTGGCTAGCTAAGTATATCACCATCTTGTTTGCTGGCTCGAAAGAAACGTTAAAGGGTTGTGCGAGTTTAGAAGAATCTGGGAGGTTTCAGTGGCAATTTATTTCGCTGAACAACAAAGCAAGTGTCAACTCACTTTGTTTCTTGACACTGTAAACGCTAATCGCAGTGTTTAACATACAGTATTAGTGGTGGGTTGCATGGGTGTAAGATTCCGATTGCCCTCCGCAAGGTAGCCACTGTAATATTGCAGGTGTTCAGCTACTGCACTGGTACATTCAGAGTTGCCATTCTCAGTATGACGGCAACGACAAGACCCATTTCAAGTAAATCTATATTGGACTAGAATTGAGAAAGGGTGACGTGACCTGGTCATGCGTTGCATAGACCATTATAAGGTGCTGACCCTCATTAATTTGGCAGAGAGAATAGTTCATATTCTGAGCCCAGCCACCTCATAACGTTGTAGAATTCAGAGGTAGAGTGCTGAATAATGAGTCATTCTTGTTAGAATGTTTTCTTGCATTGATCATTTTTTTTTTGGAGTAGCCTAGTTAGTGGTGTTGGTATTATACTGTATGTGCATGTGTTACAGCATGTGGTGTTTGCGTTGACCATGTTAATGATCTGGTTATGCTCAGTGTCAGGCAAAGCATTCCATGTCTAGGTTATTTGCAATCAGTTGTTTTTTTCCATTCTGTCTTTTGATAGTAACAGGCTGCCTTTCCCCTCAGAAAGGAGCCACTGGAAAGGGAACAGCAGTTCATGGAAGACAAGAAAAGGAAGAAAGAAGATAAAAGGAAAAGGGAAACCTCACAGAAGGTAACAATTGATTTGCCTTGTTTGCTTGCTGTCTTGATTAGGCAAGATCTTCATTGTAGATGTTCAATTCCTCAATATCAGGTGCATATCATCTTGCATGCTAACTGTCATTTTATGATGGTCTGTTGCATTATTATGTGTGATTCAGTGGCCAATTAATATGGATGTACAATGCAAGAGACCATATAAAAATATGAACAGATGTTCTTAAATGAATCTCTTGATTAGACCTGCTCTGCTGCATCTTATTTTTCCCTTGCAAAAAAGCTGAGTTAGGAAGTGGCCTTCACTGCATGAGAAACAACTTTGTTAGATTTGCTTCAGCTCTTAATATAGCCTCACTCTACAGCGTTTATTTCAGCGTTTATTGCAACGTGTTGTAGGCCTAATTTGTATAACAGTGACTAGCCTGCTCATGTATTAATGATCGTATATTTTCCTCTTCTTTCAGGTTGCAGAGCAAAAAAACAAAGGTAAGATGGCTCTGGCAGTGTCTGACATTCTCACTGTTTCTTCCTTTTGATCATCTAGTGCATGCACGTCTGAGTGACTTATTTATTTATTTATTTATTTATTTAATTGAATTTATTTATTACATTTCCACCGTTACTCATCCACTCTTTTCTCCTCCTCCTCTCCCCTAGTGCCAGAATTGACCAAGCCCCCATCTGCCCCGTCTCCTGCCACGTCTAACTCGGCGTCCCCCAGCCCTGGCCCGGTCCCCTCGGCATCCGCCTCCACTGCCACCGCAGCTGCTAGCGGCGCCCCCTCCCAGGGTGGGAACAATGCTAAGCGGCAGGCGGTGGCCAACGGACAGCCCGCCTCCGGCACCCAGGCCCCCCAGCGTTACATGCCCCGCGAAGTGCCCCCTCGATTCCGTTGCCAGCAGGACCACAAAGTGCTACTGAAGAGGGGCCAGCCGCCACTGTCCTCCATGCTGCTGGGGGGAGGCAACAGCGGGGGGGACAGCCCCGGTTCAACAGTAGCTGCTGCATCTGGTGAGTCCTTGTACCAGGTGTCTTGTCATCGTGTTATTGATTGTGGGCCAATGTAGGTGTCTGAAGCACCCAATTCCACTAGGTGAAAGCAGGCGTAGAACATTTTTCTGTCAGTTTATCCTCGGTTGGAGATGTGTCCGTAGCAAATTGTGACGTAGATGAGATGCAGTGAGGTCAATCTAAATGAAGTCTTCAAAGCTTTGCTTGGGAGTCATCCTGATCTCTCATGCCTGACATGCTTGTGTATCAGTGAGCACGCTGTTTGAAATGGTCCTGCAGCGTCACTGCTGACCTGACCTTGTACCTCAACATTTGTTGAGCACGCTCACCTTGACAGTGAAGTGCAGTGTCTTCATGGAAAGTCCCCCCCCCACACACACACACATACACAACAGTAATTAATTTCAGTCACTGAATGTTTCCAGTGTCGTTTTTGATAGGCCTACACTTACACTCACTGTCCACCATTTTGTCTTCCCCTTTCCTTTTCCTTTTCTCCCCTCCCCTCCTGTAGATTCCAGCCAGGGCTCTGTGGGTCCCGCTGCTCCCTCACTGCCCCACACTTCATCCTCCTCATCAATCGCTGCTTCTTCTACTACTACTTCTTCAAATTATGCAAATTCCACGTGGGGGGCCAGCTCTGGCAGCCAGCCCCTCTCTCAGGGTAGGGAGAAGGTGATAGTGGATAGGTCAGACCTGGAGGAGTGGCCCAGCATCTCTGCGGCGGACGGCGGAGGGGCACGCGCGGGCGATGCGGGGCTCCCGGGGGTTCCCGAGGGCAGCGGGATGGCGAACTGCAGTGCCTCGTGGGGCGAGCGTCACCTCCAGCAGCAGCAGCAGCAGCAGCAACAGAAGCAGGCCATGGGAGCTGGAGGGAAAGGCGGCGAGTCTGGCAGTCCTTCTCCACCCTCCAACGCCTCCAACTCACCCAATGAATGTATGCAGTCCGGCGGCGCCGCCTGGGGCTCTTCCCCCCAGGGAGCCGAGGGAGGGAATGCAGTAGCGGTCGGCTCGTTGTCGTTACCCCCCTTATCCAAAGCCTCCTCCCTCCCGGGGACTGCGGATGGCTCCCTTGGTGGCGGCGGCGGGATTCCTGGTGCCAACTTTAACCCGAATGCCAACCCCTCGGCCTGGCCGGCCCTGGTACAGGACGGGGCAGCTGCAAGCGAGGGTGGGCCCTCTCCCCTCCTTCTCCAAAGCTCGACGGCGTCGGTGGCGGCCTCGGCGTCGTCGCTGTCTGCCAACGCTCCCTCGGCGGGCCCCGTGCCCCTTGCTGTGAATCTAGCCTCTCATCAGCAGCCACCACACCCTCTTCACCAAATGCAATCCAGAGACAGAGAGCCATCCTGCGGGGAGTGGGGTGGCGTCGCACCACTGGAGCCAGGAGCAGGACCAAAAAACGCAGAGGAGGGCGGCATGGACTGTGGAGGAGTCGGACTCGGAGTCGGAGGGAGCGACCCCTCGGCCACCAACACCGCTGCTGCTTCTTCTTCGTCGTCTTCATCATCATCGACCTCCTCCACCACCTCATCCTCATGGAGGGTACAGCCTTTCCCCGCAAACAACAACTCCAAAACGGGTGCCTCAAGGACTGACCCATGGGAAGGGGGGGCGGGGCCCGGGGGGAACCCCGTCTCTGGCGAGGCAGGCGGGAGCTCCTGGGGCTACGCCGGTAGCAGCAGCAGCGGCAGCGGAACAGACGGCCGAGGTGGGGCCTCGGGGGGCTGGGGAGGGGGGAGCGGGGGCAGTTGTCAGACCCCCGGCGGGGTATCTCAGGGAGCGTGGGGTGGGGTGGGTGAGTGGGGCGGCAGCGGGAGCATGGGAGGTGGTGGTGGAGGAGGAGGAGGAGGAGGAGGTGGCGGCAACGTAGGCATGGGAGGTGGCAGCGTCGTGGGCAATCCACGCGGGTCGAGCAGCAACAGCAGCAGCGGCAGCAGTCGGGGGAGCGTGGGCCATCCGGCCACCTCGTCCTCGTCTGCAGCCTCCGCCGCGACAAGAGCATGGGACAATCAGAAGGGCGGCAGCGGCAGCGGAGATGCCGTCGACCAAGGAGAATGGGGAGGCGCGGGCAGAGGCGGAGGAACATCTTCGTCGAGCGGCGGGGGCAACTCCAGGAGCGGGGGTGGTGGCGGCGGCCCACACAATCAGCACCACCACCACCACCGTGTCCATACGGGCCCCACCGCCGAAGTGGCCTTACAGAACCTGCTCAGCCGGTCCGACCTGGACCCCCGCGTCCTCTCCAACACCGGCTGGGGCCAAACGCAGATCCGGCAGAATGTGGCATGGGACCTGGACACCACCAAAAGTGGCAGCGCCAGCAGCAGCAGCAGCACCAGGGGAGCTCGCTCTTCCTCTTCCTCGATGTCGTCCACCGGCCCGTACTCGGGTCCCACCGGCTCGTCGACTACTGATCAGATGGCGTCGTCGTCCTCCATGATGCCACCCAACGCTGCCCTAAACCCCGGCTCCAACCAGGGCTCCTCAGCTGTGTCGCCCGGTGAGGGCTGGGACAGCGGCGGCGGCAGCAGCAGCAGCAGTGCCTCGCAGTCAGCACGCGGTCCTCCGCCAAATAGCAGTATCCAAAACCCTGGCGTCTCACAGTCTGGTGGCATGGGAGGAGGAGGAGGAGGAGGACAGGGGAAGGCCTTAGGAGGGGGCTGGGGCTCGGCAGCCATAGCCCAGTCAGAAAGCCAAGGGAAAGGCTGGGGCAACGATGGGGGGCAAGAGTGGAGGGAGCAAAGAGGCGGAGGGGGAGGGGGAGGGGGAGGTGGGTGGGGGGATTATGTTCAACAGGGTAACTCTGCAAGAGGTGGCGGTGGCGGCGGTGGCAGTGGTTGGGGAGGCGGTCAGAACGAGAAAGGGACCGGAGGTTGGAAGGACATGGCGAGCAGGGATGGCAGCTGGGGACAGACGGGAGGGAACGCAGCAGGTGGGGACTGGGGCAGCGAGGGGCGAGGGGATGCCAAGACGGGCACCAGCGGTTGGGGGGACGGGAAAGTAGACAGGTCGGGCGGGGACGCCGCAGACGGCAGCGGTTGGGGCAGCTGGGACGACGGAGGGCCACGAAGAGCGTGGGGGGCGGGGGGCACGGGAGGGACGGGCGGTGGAGGAGTAGCAGGGGGTGGAGGAGGAGATATGGGCGGCAAAGCTCACCAAGGCTGGGGTGGGAAAATGCAGCCCTCGCAGATGCCAAACAGCCAGGCGGCCTCTCTAAAGGGCCCGGGGCCACCGCAGCAGCAGCAGCAACAATCACAGCCCCAGCAGCAGCAGCAGCAACAGGCACAGGCGCTGGACCCAGGGGCCATGCAAACGGGCTGGGGCCAACCGGTCTCCCAGGCCCACAGCCAAAGTGGAGGTTGGACCTCCGGGCCCATCCCTCAGGCGCCCGGCGCGGCCAGCGACGTGTCAGAGCCCAGCGGCTGGGAAGAGCCTTCGCCACAATCCATCAGCCGCAAGATGGAGATCGACGACGGCACGTCTGCCTGGGGCGACCCCAGTAACTACAACTACAAGAGTGTCAATCTGTGGGACAAGAACGGAGCCCCTTCCGGCCAGTCGATGCAAGGACCGTCTCCACAACAACAGCAGCAGCATCAGCAGCAGCAGCAACAACCACCGCTGCAGCAACAGCAACAACAACAACAACAACATCATCATCAACAACAACAACAGCAGCAGCAGCAGCAGCAGCAGCAGCAGCAGGCTCAGCAGCAGATCCCAGGTCCAGCGGCGATGCAGCAGCCACCAGTCAGGCCGTCTGGAAACAGAGACATGAGCCTCTCCCACCCATCCAACAAGGCTCCACAAATGGGTGAGGAGAAACACATTTCAATCAACATGATTTTGATAGGATCATAACCGACACTGACATGTAATGCTCTAATAAAAATGGGTATACTGTTTTTTACTGTATACTCTTTTCATGAAGAAGAGATATTAAACAATTGAATGGTAGGAGACTGAGATGAGGAATTATTTTCCTACTTGACTGGAGTTGCTGGTTTATAACTTTGTCTGTGTGTGCTGTGAGTGCTTGGGTGTTCCTTGGTGTGTTTGCTAACATGGGCTGTTTTTGTTTGTGTGTGTGTGTGTGTGTCATTCATTTCCAGCTCCGTCTGGTTGGGGGAGCGCTGGATCTCCCTCCAGCCCCAGCGTGGACAACGGCACAGCCGCTTGGGGGAAGCCCACAGACACGCCCACTGGATGGGGCGACCCAGACGACTCCAACAAGACCTCAGGCTGGGGCAACCCTTCCACAAATACCATCAAATCTGGTGAGAAGAGTTTTTATGTCATTTTTTTTAATGAATTAATTTATTTTTATTCAGACTTGCTTGTTAATTGGATGTTTTTTGTGGTTTATATCCCAGGGAAAACTTGGGAGATGCAGTCAGAAATTAAGATTTAACAGTAGTGATGAAACCACCGTCTTTGTTGTTTCTTCAGTAATGCTTTCACAGAGTTTTTATACATCATCACTAGTGCCAAGTGTCAAAAGGGACCCAAATTCATTAGCTTCCCAGTAGCCTGTGAGGCGAGTCGTTTCTGAATGGGGTGTGGTTGCTTTCCCCTTCTGTCCTCAGGTTCAAAGTCTATGCAAGACGGCTGGGGTGAGGGTGACGGCTCGGTGAGCGCCTCGCGCCACTCCAGCTGGGAGGACGAGGAGGAGAGTGGCGGCGTGTGGAACAGCACCGGCTCCCAAGGCAGCGGCTCCTCCTACAACTCCAGCGGCTGGGGCCAGGGCCACGCCGCCAAGAAGCCCAACAAGGTACGAGCAGCCACCACAACACGGCCGCCGTAGGCAATCAAGGCTGGACAATGTTTTGATGTAGTTCTGGGGATGGGAGGAGCCAAGATGCTAGAAAGCTAGTCAGTCGTGTTGTGTTGTGTTGCGTGTTTGTAAACTGCTGATCATAATGGTGTATTGCTGACACATTTAGCAGTTCTGAGTCCAGTGTAGTTCTTCTAATTGGCAATCAAATACTACTGGGACAACCTACCATCCGCAATTCTCATGTCTTTTCCCTTTCACACAATTAGTCTAAGTCAAAGTGAACTTAACTGTCAATCAGACCATGTAACAGCAATTGCACAGAGGAAATTGCATTTCCCCAAACTCCAAATGTGTAGTATTAAAAACTTAACACTAAAATTTGGAATAAACATAAGACACACTAACTTGAAAGAATAGGCATCGAAAGTTGTCAGACTAACGTATAGACAACAGTGGGCAATGCGTATGGTTCAAGGAACCAAAGGAAGAGGGACGTACAGTATTAGTTTTGTCTACTCGGCCATGTTGTTTTTGGGTGACGTGTGCTTGCTGATGACCGTGTTATGTTTGGTGCCGTAGGGCCCAATGAAGAGTGGAGGTGGAGACTCTTGGATGAATCCCATGACCAGGCAGTTTTCCAACATGGGCTTGCTGGTAAGACATGTCTCTGACTGTGAACATTTTTGAAATGCTCAATTTGAAGGCTCTATTAGTACTTTGAAATTAAATATTGTGAAGTGTTTTTTTTGTATTCCTTTATTGCTAAATTTCATTTTGAAAGTGGAGCTGTAGTTTTTGGTAGTCCAATAGCCTAAAAACAAGTCATAGCCACCCTTTCAGATTTTTAATGTAGCTTACATGTATATGTCTTGTTTTGCTACCAGGGCGAGGACCCCAGCAGTCGAACCCTGGACCTTGCCCCCGGTCCTCCGCAGGAGAAGAAGCTGGACGGGGAGAGGCGAGGGATGAACCTGAACGACTACAACGGGGACCTCCGCAAAGGAGGCCGAAGCGGCGCGGGAGGAGGTGGACTAGTCTTCCGTTCGCCCAATTCCAAAGATGTGGGACCTGTTGAGACTGGACCCTACGGCGATAAGGTAGATTTTTACAGAACTTTTCTTTTTATTTTCTTTTTTCACGGCTTCCAAGTAGTCGCTAACCTGACTTCGCCAGATGGACTTGCTCCCGCAAGTCTGTCTGGGAACGATCCATTGAAAAAGTTTTGGTTTGTTAGTTTAGTTTTCGTTAGTTTAGTTTTGGCTGATTGGATAAGGCATCTGTCTATCACCACCTATGTTGGTGATAGACGGGCCAAATCAACCAATCAGACCGACGGAGCATATGACGTACTAACATACGTACATGTTCTTTAGACCTGCCTCTCGTTGCGCCGCACCTCAACCCGCCTCAAAGCCAACGCTGATTGGTTCGTTTGTTTGGCAACCTGCTCCAAATTCTGGTCAATGGAGAATAGCCAGACTGAGCTGCGAGTGAAGACCTGAAGCTCGCTCGCTAAGTAGTCGCTGCTCCCTTTATTAACCTTTAGTGTCTTCTCTATTAGCCCTCCTATTGTGTGGTTAAACTGGCAGCAGTTTTTCTACTGCCTTTCTGTCTGTGTGTTCAGCACGGTCCTTACCCTCTTTTTGCATGACCTTACTGGTACAGGTCTAAACTTGCCCCTCACTGTAAAAACCAAGGCTAACACACTCTTGTGTGAAGGTTGTAATGATTTGGCAGGACAAGGATAAAGATTTTAGTTTGTTGCTTCCTCTAACATCTCCCCACTGGCCTCTTCCACGCCTCATCTCACTCCAATTACTGTCAGTTTACCATATGGGCATCATTTATGACTCTGGATTTGTGTTCTTCTGTGCCCCCTCCCTCCCGTCTCTGTCTGTCTGTCTGTCTGCCTGCTACAGATTGGAGGTCATAACATGTTTGGGAGTGCAAGTGGGATGGCCCAGTCCAGGCATCAGCCAGGTGTGCCATCCATAAACCCCACCCCGGGGATCCGAGCGCAAGTGCCTCATCAGTTCCTGTCACCTCAGGTACAGTATGTCGCCATGATGCGGTACTTTCATGCATTAGTTCCAAATGACGCTTTTGCACACCTCAGTAGTTTGGCAGGTGCGTAGGATATTATCCCAGTGGGGTTATCATTCAAGAGTTAAAAAATCCTGCACACTGTCCATTCCACCAAACAAACTTTAATACAACGTTTCGGTCATCCGACCTTCTTCAGGTAAAGGAGGGAGTGTGTGTTTTGTATGTCCACTTTCATGCATTAGCAAATCATCTGTTCCTTCTGCGGCTTGAGACTGAGTAGACTTTCAGGCGATTAATTATGTATATAAGGGAGATATTACACATTTAATGTGTGTGTGTGTAATTCCACTCTGATTTTAAGGGCACTCAATCAGTATAATATACTGTACATAGATGGCAGGTACTGATTGAGTGCCCTTGAAATTAGAGTGGAATTGGTACAATTTACTTCGATGGGGATATATGAAGTGTCATGGGAGGATGTCTTGTGTCTTAATGGGAGGAGTGGTCATGATGCGCTCTTGTCTCCCAGGTGCCAGGTGCGTCCGTACTGAAGCAGATGCCGCCTCCGAGCAGCGGAGTGGGGGTGGGCGGGGTGGGGACTGGCGTGTTCCCCCCGCAACTCTCCCCCCAGCACATCGCCATGCTGAGCAGCATCTACCCACCTCAAATACAGTTCCAGCTGGTGAGACACACACACACACACTCACACACTCTCTCTCTCTCTCTCTCACTCACTCACTCACTCACTCACTCACTCACTCACTCTCACACTCACACACTCTCACACACACACACACACACACACACACACACACACACACACACACACACACACAGGTACAGATACTGACAAGCACATCAGGCATCTGCTACTGACAAAATACCAGTAGATGTTCAGCCATTGGGCCATACATTAATTAATCACAGCAGATTTGATCTGATTGACTCTTAATTAATTTTAAGGGCGTAAGGTCTCATACACAGGCACATACTGTATTCTTCTTTTGAGTGTGGCCTCCTGCGGCTTTGTCAGGGCGTATTGGGGTGATGCGTGCTGTGTGTGTGTGTGTGTGTGTGTGTGTGACCAAGTGTTGGTCTATCTGACTGCAGCTTGTCAGCTCAGCTCTGTCTCACACAGCTTCATGTTACTGATGACTCACCATCTGCCTCTTTCGGCTCTTGTCTTGTCTTCTCCTCCCTTCCCTCATCATCTTTTTTCCTTCTGTTCATTCTCTTTCCCAAATCTCATCTCTTTTTTTTTTTTGTCCTCATCCTTGTACCACTTACCTTGTCTCATCTGGCCATTTCATCTAAAACTTTGGTTGCTATCCTGCCTGGTCTGTCCTCTCTCTCATTCTCATCGACTGCCTTCTTTGCACCCTTTCTTTTTCCATCCATCCACCTACTTGCTTTCACTTTCTCTTTTTCATGTCACATCCTCCATCCTCCCCCCACGGGCCTGACCTCACTTTCGATCTTTCGCATTTCCTTCCACCGACTGTCTTTTGCACTCTGAATACTAATATTCTCTCTCTCTCTCTCTCTCTCTCTCTCTCTCTCTCTCTCTCTCTCTCTCTCTCTCTCTCTCTCTCTCTCTCTCTCTCTCTCTCTCTCTCAAATCATCTCTTCTCCTTTTATTCTCCCAATACCAATTTCTTTTTCCACTGCCACCATCTCATTTCATTCTGGCTCATTCACTCCCCCATCTCATCTCCTTCCTTTTCAATTTCATTGTATTCCCCCTCTATTGCGTTCTCTCTCTCTCTCTCTCTCTCTCTCTCTCTCAATCCCTCATCGCCTTTCACCTCTCCACATTTTTTCCTCTCTTCCTTACTTCTCTCCTGCCCATCCCTTTCTCTATCCCTGTGTCCCTCTCACACCTTCCCTTTCCCTTCCACCTTCTTTACATTTCTCTCTTTCTCTCTCTCTCTCTCTCTCTCTCTCTCTCTCTCTCTCTCTCTCCCTCTCTATCTCTCTCTCTATGTCTCTCTTAGGCCTGTCAGCTTCTCCTACAGCAGCAGCCTCAGCAGCAGCAGCAGCAGCAGCAACAACAGCAGCAACAACAACAGCAGCAGCAGCTGCTGCAAAACCAGAGGAAATTCCCCCAGAACGTTCGGCAGCAGGCCGACCCACAGCAGGTACAGTACGCTGTTCTAATAACCACCAACGGAGTCAACTGAGTCCTGCCCCCAGCCTCGTGCTGTAGAGACTATTATGCCTCAAAAACAATTTAGACAACAATGCATCCTGCTAAAAGTCCACACTGCCCTTGATCCCAATGAAGTGCAGTGCTAATTGACAAGACCATGAATTTGCCCCCACCGTAAAATTATTTTGCAGCTGCCTGAGATTAGAGAAAGAGGGGTCAACAGAGGTCAGGAAAAGGCTGGTCCTCACTCCTTGAAATTCTCTGCCTGTGTCTGAAACGGCAAAAGTGTTGCCATCGAAGAAAGTGCTTGGTGGCAACGAGGCATCAAGGCATGTCCAAATTGTGCTTAGCTAATTGGCTATCTAGCTAGGTCATTCAAAACAGTTTTTAGCTAATGCCGTGATGCTTTCCATAACAGGTAACTTTATAGACAGCGAGGCAGAAAGTCACCACCCTCCAGTTTTGAATGCAGCCCCTTTCTATGTGTCTTCCTGCCACAGTCATTTTTGGATGTTGTTTATTTTGTTTGTACTACCATATTTCCATAGCCTGGCGAATGCCAAACTAAAAATCACGAGTGATATTTAGTCTGGAGACCTACCTATTGCATCTCTCGTAGCGGAAACATTGTTTACAATTGTCCAGAGCCGTTTATTGGGCACTACCAATGTCTATCATAGCGTCGGTACATACCTCAGAGCTAATACCAGTGCTACCACGTGACGTAAAATGCAATCGACGGTCGTACTAGTCCCTTTTTGTTCTGTGATTGGATACCGAAAGCAGGCGAGAAAATCGGCCGTGGTCACCATGCTGCTTTGCAGAGTGAAATGAAATAAGCGCACAAAGGAGCATGGGAATTCCCAGGCTAATATTTCCATTGATTTTGGAGAAAACTAAATATGTAATTCTTATTTAAATCATTAACCTCACGATTGTATGTGTAGTAATTGTTTGTTGGTTTCCTGTGGTGTGTTTGTAGATTGCCCGGATCATGGCCGTGCTCCGGCAGCAACAGCAACAGCAGCAGGTGGGGGGCGCAGGCGTAGGCGTGGGTGTGGGCGGCGTGGGCTCCAAACTCTCCCCGTCTCATCTGGGAGGCGGGGGCCCCAAGATGCCCATGTCCGACTCGCTGGGCCACCCCGGAATGGGAGCCTCAGTTGCCGACATGCACCCGAAAGCACAGGGGCCATACACCGGTGAGTCAAACTTTCCCACACACAACTAGCCTGACATAGCCCAACCATAATACTGCTGTTCATCTGTATTCATGGTCTGGAGGTTCTTTAACCTGACGCGATTATAGGGCGGGGGGGAGGGTATTCAGTTCTGGTTTGAAACGATTGGACAGCTCGTCTAATCAGCTTCGCTTATTGGCCGGTGGTCTCTCTACCGATGTGAACCCGCCTCAGAAGACCGTCCCCAGACCATGGATACGGATGAACATTCGTGCTATGGATGGGTTATGTCAGGTTAACACACAGCCTCATAGGTGCTGGGATATGATCTCTGATTTTGATTGTGCTTCATCTCCTGAGGTGAGATACTTAAGTTAGTTTATCGGTGGAGGCTTGCTGAGTTGCTGAAGCAGCAGCAGCCTCTGTAGGAAGCTGTAGAATAGAAAGCAGGATGCAGTGTTGAGTTTTCAGCAGCTCTCATTACTGGTGGATTTAGACACCTGGGCACACTGCCCTACTGCTCTCAGACGAGGAAGGAAGGAGGAAGACTTACGATGATGCGCACTCATGTCTTACAAAGTGGCGCCAGTCATATTTTCGTCAGGGTAATGTTTGCAGCAGCCTTTGTGAAGAGTAAGATACAGTCACAGTGCAGGCAGGCATTTATGTAGCATACATTAGTCTTCACAGTACAGTGTCAAAGATAGCCCTGTGGTGTTGCCACATTCTCACCCTCAGTGCAAACCAACAGACAGTGTGACTTAACACATTGTATTGTTGCTTGGTCGCACAGTCATGTATATGTGCGACACTGTCTTTTGGTTGCTCTTGCTGCTGCTACAAAGCTGTGTTTATGACCCAAGCCAGAAGAGTTTTTAATGATACAAATATTATTTAATAGTCAGTGATAAATTAATCAATTAATGAATGCTGATGGTATATTCTTTCTCCTCCATCTTGTCCTGCTTGCAGGCTTTGCCTCTGGGATGAACTTGTCTGGTCTGGAGCTTGGCTCGATGGTGGGGGGCGGGGGAGGGCTGAAGGATCCGGCCGGCCAGCAGTCCCGCTTCAAGTGGATGATGGAGGGTCACTCCCCTGCCCCTTCTCCTCCGGACAGCGCTTTAAAGAATGGTAAGGCCAGTCTTCCTTAGCCTGCTCTGCTAAAGGGTGTATTGAAGTTGCAAAGCTGAATTTGAAATTAACTTGTTTTTGAGGTCAATGTAATTCCAAGTGTCCAGCATTGTAGTTTCTTTGCTGTATTGTTTGTCTTTATTGTGGTAAACTGTAAAATGTCTGAGGCTTACAAGAATTAATAGTTTTTAAGGTTGACGTCCGTAATTGCGTGTAAAGCTGTCTTGCCCAGTCGGAAAGTGCGCCAGCTGTGTGGATTGACCTCTAAACTCTTTGACCTCCATCAGGTCCCATCTCCGCTCCCATGAAGGCGAGAGGAGGCTCCCCCTATTCCCCTTACGAGCTCCTGGGTAACGACGGCTTGGGGGTGCCCCCACAAGGTGCCTCGGATAACTGGCATCGAACCCCTGGAAAGACTGGCACCAAGACTGGCACATCCAGTTGGCCACCAGGTAAGAGAAACATTAGCGTCTTAGATTGGCGTACACCAACACCACAGTTGAAACAAAGTACTGGAAGCAAGCATTTATATTACAGTTGAAATAATACTCCTGCCATTCACTTTTTCTAGAAACGATTAAAGGCACTCCTGTTTTTGTCTGCCTGTTTTATTATTACAAGCCACATTTTACTGATGCGCCGTGCAAATAGAATTATTTAGCAGCTTTATTAGATTATTGAATCTTCTTGTGTCAGCAGTGTTTCCTGCATAAGAAACATCATTGCAGCTCGATAGTCACTTGTCAGCACAAAACGGCTCATTTGTATTGAGCTAAGTACAACATTAGAGCAATGGCTCCTGTCAGCGACCTCACAGCTCTCTTGTCTGTCTGTCTGTCTCTCCCTTAACCCCGCCCCCTTTCCAGAGTTCCAGCCCGGCGTGCCGTGGAAGGGCATCCAGAGCGTCGACCCCGAATCTGACCCCTACATGACCCCCGGGAGCATGCTGAGTTCAGCCGGAGCACACACCCTGAACGACACTGAGCACCAACTACTGAGAGACAACACGGGTACTAAAAACAGCCCAGGGTTCGGCCCCTGTGGGAGCCTGTGGCGTAATGTTACTAAGAGACAGCCAGCAGCCCCATCGGTAGCTAGCGTAGCGCAGCATAGCGTC
The DNA here is from genome assembly GCA_027497455.2 of Sardinella longiceps. Taxonomy (NCBI): domain Eukaryota; kingdom Metazoa; phylum Chordata; class Actinopteri; order Clupeiformes; family Clupeidae; genus Sardinella; species Sardinella longiceps. The sequence goes on along the minus strand of JAODXP020000032.1, from coordinate 10,800,883 downwards.
TGCATGCAGTGACTCACTTCAGATGACTACCAGATAACGTCCATGTTTTCACTGGGAGATGGATCTCCAATATTTTGCTTTGCGAGTTTGAATCCCGGATGTGCCCTTGAGCAAGGCACTTAACCCTAAGTTGCTCCAGGGTGACCCTGGCCCTGATGTAATTGATAGTTGACAAATGTAAGTCACTTTGGATAAAAGCATCTGGTAAATGCATGTAATTGTAAGTATTGGAATGCTCAGCCAGGCTGGTGTGTGTGTGTGTGTGTGTGTGAGACATCTGTCATGAGTGTAATCTCTGTGTGATTGCTTCTGTTTCCAGAATCAACCCCCTCCCTCAACACCTTGTTGCCTTCACCTGGTGCCTGGCCTTACAGTGCCTCTGAGAGCCCCCTCAACAACGCACACAACCCAGGTACCCCAAGTTATGAATACTTCATTCATATTTCACTGGTCCTGAAGGGATGTTAAGGTCTTGATGTAATGTCACTCGCATTCTTTTTCTTTTTCGTTGATTATTCTCTAATTTGATTTCCTTTTCTTTGCGCTGTAATAATTGATCATTTGAATCGAGTTTGTGTTTATGGTCACTTTGAAGAGATGGGTTAGTTTTTAGGACTGACTCTTTGAACTGTAACGTTGTTGACGATGTGCGTCTATGTGTGTGTGTTTGTGTCCCAGCTAAATACCCAGAGTACAAACCCAGCTGGCCCCCAGAGCCCATAGGACACAAGTGGAAGGCCAGCCGCAACAGCCCTCAGCTGCCACGCCCACCCCCAGGCCTGGGCAGCCATCAGAAGCAGCCCTCCATGTCGCCGTGGGCGGGAGGAGGAGGAGGAGGAGGAGGCCCGCGATTGGCCAGGGGAGGTTGGGGTGGCTCTGGCAGCAGCCAAGAAACCAGATACGGGCCCGGTAATGACACACACACACAGAGACACACCTCACACACACACACACTCTCACTCTCTCTCTCTCTCACACACACGCACACACACACACACTCTTAACTTGCACTTCCACCTCTGTGCTGCAAACGTGTGCTGTCTTGTACTGTTGAAATATTCACCATGCTAAATGCACCCCAGAGCCCAGGGCAGGTGCCCTACAGTACTCCTCCAGTGCTACTGAAACAACAGCCCTGTAGGCTAATGGACTGTGCCACTCACATAATCAGTCACCACCACTGCACTACAGTTTGGGCCCAAAGGATGCTAATCTAATGTGCTTTGTGCTTCCTTTGGGGTGTGTGTGTGTGTGTGTTTGTGTTTGTGTTTGTGTGTGTATACAGGTTCTGCTTGGAGTGATGGGGCCTCCAGAGGAAGCTGTTGGCTGCTGCTTAGTAACCTCACTCCACAGGTAGGTTAAATGGGGTCAGAGGGGAAGGGAGAGGAGGCCAGACAGACCCACACACAGAGGGGGGCCGAGTAGAAGAAATGATTGGTCAAGAGTAGAACATGCAATAGATTTTTTTTGTTGTTGAAAGTGTTGTACGGCTTTAGTTTTCAAGACCAAATAATCCTGTGATCTTTTGCACTTTAGTCATGATTAGGCATGATTAGATTACATGGGATTTTGCTCTGCCAGTGGCATTGATGATGTGATTAATTGTGAAGCTCTCTCTCTCTCTCTCTCTCTCTCTCTCTCTCTCTCCCTCCCTCTCTCTCTCTCTCTCTCTCTCTCTCTCTCTCTCTCTCTCTCTCTCTCTCTCTCTCTCTCTCTCCTCCCTCTCCCCCCCCTCTCTCTCTCTCTCTCTCTCTCTCTCTCTCTCTCTCTCTCTCTCTCTCTCTCTCTCTCTCTCTCTCTCCCTCCTTTGGGGGTGTCTCAGATCGACGGCTCCACCTTGCGCACCATCTGCATGCAGCACGGGCCCCTGTTGACCTTCCACCTCGGCCTGACCCAGGGCAGCGCTCTGATCCGCTACAGCTCCCGGCAAGAAGCAGCCAAGGCCCAGAGCGCACTGCACATGTGAGTTCCCCTCCCCCTTCCCCCTCCTTCTTCTTCTTGCCTCTCTTAAGCCATTAGTATAACTAACCCTCATTTGCCAAGTCACACTGAGCTGCCTGCCAGGCATCACCGGTTGGTTGGACAGGAGCATAGGGATGTGCAGTTTGGTTTATACTGTAGTCATTAAAGATAAGCTCTACTACTTTACATGTACTTACAGGAAAAATCCAGCGTTAATCAACACGTAGCCCTACTGTTTTATGGGGGCAAGCACTATTGATTGCCACCTCAGTCACTGGATTTCATGCAACGCAGACTGAGATAGCGAAACGGCAGCTAACGGTAACAGAATGGGGCATTTCAAAAGGAAAGTAAATCGGTTAGGTTTCGTTTTTGACATGCCTCATTCAGTTAGTGTTAGTTGCCTTTTCGCAAACTCTGTCTACGATGCACGAAATTCAATAATTGAGGTGGCTTTCAGTAGCACTTAGCAGTATAAAACAGCAGGGCCTACGTGTTGATTCACTCCGGATTATACCTTTAATGCAATGTGTGAAAACATGGGTAAGATAACAGCTAAATGCCAGGGACTGCAGATGAAAATGTGCCCTTGGCTAAATCTGGTGCATTTACAGGTCTATGTAAATAGGCATGTCAATTAATGTACATTGTCCCTTCATATATAAATAAACATGAACTATTAAGTGGTAAACTGGCCCTGTAGGGTTTGTAAGATGTCAGAGAGTGACCACGTTGTTGTTTGTTATGCACAGGTGTGTCCTGGGAAACACCACCATCCTGGCAGAGTTTGTGAGCGAGGAGGACGTGGCTCGTTACTTCGCACATTCCCAGGCCGTCGCCGGCAACAGCGGAAACGCGGCGGGCACCGGCGCCACGGGAGCTCCCGGTTCGGCGGGCTCGGGCAGCACGTCAGCCGGGGTCCCCGGCGCCGAGCGAGACCGAGCCGGCAGCAACGGGGGATCGTCGGGCGTGGTGGTGGGAAGCGCCGGCGGCGTGGGGACCGGAGGTGCGGGCGTGGGCGTAGCGCCCGGCTCTGGTTGGCAGAGTTTGGACGGTACTGGAGGCTCACCAGACGCGGCGTCCTCCTCCAGCCAGGGATCGGGGCTGAGCGTCTTCGCCCAGTGGAGCAACGGCACCGGGGGAGGAGGCGTGGTGGACCCCAGCCGGGCCCAGGGCCTGTGGGGAGGGATGCCCTCAGGATACCCCGTGGGGAGCAGCCTGTGGGGATCCCCTGCCATGGACGACCGGCACCAGATGAGCAGCCCGGCCGGCCTGCTGCCTGGAGACCTGCTCGGAGGAGGGGCAGACTCCATCTGACTGAAACATCCCACTTTATGAACACACATTCATTCACACACACACACATACATACAGTACATGCATATAAACATCCATCCATACATACATACTTGCACATAGCATTTACAATCACCATATTTACTCAGACAAAAAAACACAACTTCATTACATACATACATACAAAAATTCTTAACCCACTCATGCACACACATATACATATGAATTCAGTGAAAAACCATGATACCTAGATCCATAAGTGCATCAGTACCAAACAGCATTACGACATGCATACAGATACACACACACACACACACACACATATACTTTTCATACACAATTACAGTCAGTTCTCCACTTTCACTTACAGGCACACCAAAAGTCTGCCAGCATACACTTGCACATCTGCGCACACATGCCTAGATAATGACATATGCACTGTGGCGAAGCACTCACCAGTGCAGCTAGATAGTCCTCACTCTGACACACTCTCTCGAAGCACTCAAAGGGCAGAACCCCTGCCATTCAGAATGCAAAAACGGTGCAGGTTACAGTGCGCTTTAAACCTAGACAAATGTAATCCTTTAACACATGCATCCTCAGAACAGGTTAGTTCATTCATCCCCCTCACTCTGATTTCAACTGATAAAAAAAAAAAAGAGAGTTGGGGGAGGAAGCTCTTAAAACACTGGCCATAGAGGTGTACACTGTCAAACTATTGTGTGGAGCTTGTGGGGATTACAAACATTGCTGACAAACACACACACATACGTGCATTCAAACTCATTCACACACACACACACACACACACACACACACTCATATACATCTACACATACACTCATACACATGTACACATACACAAATACTTTCACACTCAGACCTTTTACCCTTAAATGAAGACTTCAGCGGCAAGACTTGAACCGACAACAAAAAAAAAAAGTGAAATCAGTTTGACTCTCAGACTCAACTGGATGAATCCTTATTCTTGAGTTTCTGTAGACACACACCCTGCATACTGAGACAAGTCACTCAGGCATGCACTGTAAAGAATAAAAAAAACACACACACACACTCTCATACAAACAATAGCGTACCAATATGCATCATTTGGATGTTGTTCTGTGATTTTTGGACACACCACATTGCAGGATAATTTCATAATGTTACAACTCTTTACTCGAGAAAAAAAAAGAAAAAGAAAAAAAAAAAAAGAAAAAAACAAACATACCAAACACTTCGCCCTTCCTAAGACACACACTGTTCTAATGTTTGACAAAAAAAATCAAAACTGTATCTTGTCTTTTTATTTTTGGTTTGTTTTGTTTTCAATGTTGGACAGTGGCATCCAGAAATGTCTTATATTTCCTTCAGATGCTGACCTCATATATTTTTGTTTGTTTGTTTGTCTGTCTGTCTGTCTCTCTGTTTTTGTTTTTATTTCGTACTCAATCAAGTTTGTTGTCATAAAAGAAAACTGATCATTTGGATGTGTAGCTGTATAAGGTGCCCTTCTGCCTATGTGTGCATGGCAAGTGGAACAAGTCAGAGGAGAGTGTGTTTTTGGATGTGTCTGTGTGTCGGGGTGCCTATGTCACTGATGTGGGGTGGGGTGGGACTTGTATGGGGGTTGGGTGGATGGGGTGGGTGGGGTTGAGATGAGTTGAGTTGAATTGTGTTGGTTGATGCAGGAGTGGGTGGGACAAAGGACCTTTAGTCCGGGAGCGTGACGTGACACGTGTGTTTGCTGATATGCTCGCCAGGGAGGCGAATAAATGTGTGTGTGACAGCTTCCATCAGGTGTTTTGACGTTTATGTCTGCTCAGTGTGTGTGTGTGTGTGCGCGTGCGTGTGTTGGTGTGTGTGTGCACAAGCGTCTGTGCGTGTGTGAGTGCGTGGAGACCACAAGTTCAACAACATTGGCACTAATGAATATTTCTTAAGTTGTGGTTTTAGCAGCCTTTTATGTTTTCTATATTGTCTGAATTGCAATAATAATAAAGATAATAATAATACATTTTTTTTAGAAGAAAAACCAACTGAAGGCATTCATACTGGGACATGCCAAAACACCAAGCTGAGCTGAAGAGGTGTCTTAGAAACACTTAAAGAAGTTACCAATTGTTTTATTTTTTGTTGTTGTTGTGTATCATTTTAAATTAAGGTGGGCTTTATCACTCCTGTTCAGGTGTTTTTGTTTTTGTTTTTGTTTGTTTCTGATTTTACAAAGAAGAAGAGTAATTTAAACAAAGAACAAGACAATTAATAAAGGTTGGATTAAATTGTGTAATGGCTCCGCGTCGGATGTCTAGACTGGTGTTTGTGTTTCACCTGGATGACCTACAATTTGGATAAAAGGGTAGATGAGTCTAGGATTTTGGAAACCACAAATGGCCAGCATGTATGATACTGCGTTTCTGGGACAAAGATAATTTGGTGACACTGTAGTAACCAGCAAATGGGCAATAACACCTGCTTGAGTAGACACAAGGACAAATCAATCCAATATCCACCATCTTTTTCCAGTATTGCTGATGATGGGGGAATTAAAGACATTTAAACATTTTCCTGCCGTTAATGCTACTTAGGCTACCTGTAATTCTTGATCAATTCAATTAATTTTATAAATTCTATAAATCATTAAGTTTGTGAGTTTTTTTAGGTAAAGGGCATAAGAGTGCAATCCATCTGTAATTTGAGCTTTAGTTATGTAATGTCGCACACAAAATGAGGAGGAAATTAACCAATTAATATAAATACGTCATTTTATGCACTAGAAATACATCATTTTACGCACTATCCATTAATTGTAATACAGCTCTGTGGGTGTCATGAACAATCCCAAACCCGGTCGAAGCATGCGCAGTGTGAAAGAATTCCCTAGGCTTTCTGAGCCCTGTAATGAGCGCTTCGGCCAAGAGGGTAGATTCAGTCGTACAGTTCATTGGAGAGCACGGCGCTGCTGGTGCTGAAGCTAATCCGAAGGGATTGACTGCCTCTGTGGCAAGCGGAGAGGTGAAAAAAGAGACGAGTCGACTGTGAAATACTTAACCAAACAAGAGCTGTTAAGTTTATAGATAATCTAACCTCGAGTGAACAGTGCCTGAACTGACTGATAAAAACACAAGATGCAGGAAAAACATTTCAATGGATACGTTTAAAGGACGAGGCAGCCCGGATTTACTCGTTAAGATTTTCAGCGTTACATTGGAAGATAAACATGGATGGCGGAATAACGATGGCTTTGTGGAATTAACGTTAAGGCCGTAGCGTTGCTGTTCCTGTCCTTCTTTCGGACAAAGGTAAATTTGTCATCGTTTTTGTGGCCTTTGAGAAGTTTTTATAGTTCTGTTCTTACTTTCGAATACTAGCGCTTTCAGATAAAAAAAACATGTTACACTACGATGCATTCAAATGATTCCAATACAAACAGGAGCCTTGTCCGTAGGTGCATTGCAAGAAGTTAAATGTCATAGCCTGCATTTGTGGCATAAGAATAATTTTGGGAGTTTTACCTGACAATGAACTCTGTTTCCACCATCCACAGATTACGCTAGGCGTGCTGTTCAAGTTGTTACTCGAGTGCTCAACTGCAAAGGTAAACTTGTTTCATTTTTCAGGTTGCTACAGCCATAGCAGTTTAACCTTCTCATTTTACAATGTAGAATATATATAGTCTGTCTATAATGTTCATCTGAGTGCAAGACAACAAAAAAAATAAAACGATTATTTTTTATAATTTTTAGTTGTGGAATCAGAAATCCACAATTTGTACATAATCCTTGCAGCTACTCCCACAGTCCTTTCATTGACAATACTTCATGACCAGCCATTATTTGGACCAGGCTAATGTAGAGTGGGTCTTCATTTGAGTCACTTTTGCCGCTTACTGGTCTCTGCATTTGTTGCTTTATTTGTCTTTCCAGTTCCCACCTGTTAGACTGTTCCGCCAGACACCCCATTCCAGTGTGTGTGTGTGTGTGTGTGTGTGTGTGTTTGTGTCTGTGTCTGTGTGCGCCTGCGTGCGTGCATGGTGCATGTATTTGGCTGAGACTGTTTCATTGCATTTTAAATGAACACATGTCGCCCTAGGCCTCAGCGAGATCCCATAGGTCTCCAGGGCATTGTGTCCATTCATTCAGTTCAGTTCAGTGAGCATTGACATGCTGATATCCTACAAAGAGCAATAGGCCTACTCAGATCAAAACATATGGTGAGATGTAAAAAAAAAAAAGGTAAAAAAAAAAACCCAAAACAAAACGGTCAAAGGAAATATCACACTGCGTCACAAATGACACGTGTGTTATACTAGAAAAAACGACCTTGCTGTAAAAGTGCATCACTGACGATTGATGATGCATGTTGACATCTGTCTAGCGGTTGCCATGTGAAATTTCCCTCTTTTGCGTGATGGGATGGCGTAGGTCCTCCCACAGATCTCCCTCCCATGTTTTAGCGGCTGTGTCTGAATGACTCAATCCCTGGGTTTAAATTTAGACTTTTATTTCTCAAATTATTCACCCATCTGCTGTTGTAGGAGTCCTTGAGACTACTGCCGGAAGCTCTGGCTGACTTTGGATTCTCTAGGAAAAGGATGACGTTATGTCCATCCTCCTCAGGCGTGTGCGCTGACAGCCATCACATGGTTGTCACTCATGGCCTTTAAAGCCTCGTCCATTAGCAGCCTTCATTCATGGCGTTCTCCACATAACCCCTCTGTATTGAGGCGTGGGCTAATTTCCCCTGTAGTTTTGGCTGGTGAGTGATCACCACATGATGTGTTTATGAAAATGTGAGTCCGTGAAAGAGTCTGGTGTGGCAGCGCCCCACACTTTGTGGAAAGTCAGACAATGGCCTTCAGAGGTGTTATGTAATAGCATTAAAGCTTCACAAGACTGTCTGGCAAGTTCCTCTGATTCCGTTTTTGCATCCAAAACATGGTCTGTGCAGTTCTCCAGAAATAGGGGTACTAACTTTGTACAGTTTTCAGTTACAATATAACCCCATTTTTTCTACTTTCCATCTACTCCCCTAATTTTGAACTTGTCTTGCTCTTCAGATGCATAGAATGTGGAGACGGGACGTACCACTGTCCGAGCGTTTGGGGGAAGCTGGCTCTCCAGCTGATGTGGCGCTGGGGACGCCGCCTACCGTGGCCCCTGCTGGCCCCAACATCTCCTGGCTCCCAGAGGCGCCTCTCCTCACCCCCGACCAGCCCATCTTCCTCATGACCACGGCGGCACAGGCCGTGTCGGGCTTCTTCGTGTGGACGGCGCTACTCATCACCTGCCACCAGGTAACAATCACCTGCCCCCAGGGCTGACGTCATGGCAACGGGAAACATTCGTCTGTCTGAGGCTTGTGGGTCTGGCCTTGTCACCAACCTGCTTTTATTAAAGGATGCATTTCCAAACGCAGCTGCATTGCCTGCGTTGCCTGTGTTGACGTAGATAGGTATTGTTGTTCCAGTCGGTCATGTTGTCTCAGATTTACGTAACTGCATGTACAGTAAGTCAAGTCAACATGGGCACATCTCAGTAGAGCACCTGCCTTTGGTAACTTATGACAACAGATGCACCCTGGGAAATGATTGCTGGTGTTTGCATGGCAGCTGCTGTTTACACGCCAGTACTACTAGCATCAATGCAGTTGTTTAACACAATGGGCCCAAGACCGGTTTGCATTCAGAAAACAAAACAAAACAAAACAAAACAAAACAAATGGCATCGGTCATCAGACAATACTGTGCCCCCTGATTAATTTACCAAACTAGATAAGCAAACATCTTTGATGCATAGCTCTAAGTATAAAATCAGGTTTTATTGTTGGATGGGGAGCACTATTTTGCACAGATATGATATAATGCAACTTGATTCCTTTTATTCCCATTGTACAAAGACTTTGATGCCATATTGTTTACATGCTACATCTCTCTCTCTCTCTCTCTCTCTCTCTCTCTCTCTCTCTCTCTCTCTCTCTCTCTTTTCTCTTGAACATTAGATCTACATGCACCTGCGCTTCTACAGCGCCCCTAATGAGCAGCGTCACATCGTGCGCATCCTCTTCATCGTGCCCATTTATGCCTTTGACTCATGGCTGAGCCTCCTCTTCTTCACCAACGACCAGTACTACGTCTACTTTGACACGGTGCGGGACTGCTACGAGGGTAAGTGCGCTTATCATGTTCCCATGCCTGTCCTTATGCTGCCGTCATATTGTGTCACGCACGCTAAATAAAGTGCTTATGTCACCTCTTCAGGAGAAATGTGTGTGGTGAGCCAGCAGCGTGATCCAGTTTTATATTTGTGTCTTGTATTGTGTGCTTTCTTTTTTGGGGAGCTGGGAATTGGAAAGGCCATTGTCATGGTTTCAAATCCCATGGGGTAGGGGCTGCCGAGGAAGCGGATGACTTCACTTGTTCTGTGAAACTCGGCTAGCAGCAGTCATCAAGTCCCACCACAACACAACTCTCACTGGTTCTCTGTATCAGCTAGCTAGCGAGTGTTTGTTGTTTTATAGCCTGAAAATCTCTGAAGAGGTCGGGCACCGATATTGAGTTGTCCTGAAACAGCTTCACTTTGTTAATGATTCTTTGATATTGCTGGCTAAAAAGGTCATGTCTTTCTCTTTGCATTCATTCTTTGCCATGCCACTCAGTGATGGCCATAGCCGCACTGAGAGTTATGATTTGACAGGGGAACGTCAAAATAAGAGGTTTTATGCATTAGCATGGTACGTTTTTGGACGTAGTGATACTAATTTTGTTTCATAATCAATTCTGTGGTAATGTGATCTCTCGATCTCTCTCTCTCATGCACTCACTCCCCCACTCTCTCTTTTTCTGTCTCTGCCTTCTCTTTCTCTCTCTATCTCCAACTCAGTTTCATTCACTCTCTCTTTCACTCCCTCTCTCTTTCTCTCTCTCTCTCTCTCTCTCTCTCCCTTTCTTTCTCTGTCTTCTCTTTCTCTCTCTATCTCCAACTCAGTTTCATTCACTCTCTCTTTCACTCCCTCTCTCTCTCTCTCTCTCTCTCTCCCTTTCTTTCTCTGTCTTCTCTTTCTCTCTCTATCTCCAACTCAGTTTCATTCACTCTCTCTTTCACTCCCCCTCTCTCTCTCTCTCTCTCTCGCTCTCTCCCACTCTCACTCACTCTTTCTGTGAGTCAGCCTGCAACACGTCCAGCCAGCAACAGATGGCTGTCTGTGTCATGATGACGGCAGGCATCTTTGTTCTCTCGCTCCTCCAGTCTCTTGGGATTTCTGGGGAGGGTTGCCTGGTCGCTTGGCAACAACCGTCTTCACGGGTGGAGTGGAGTTGAGGAAGAATGACACATGAAAAGTGTCTAGGAAAATTAAAATGGGCCGCCGCGCAGCAACAGTCTATTTTTAAGTAGGAACAAAAAACGTCAGAGTGTCCTTGGAAATGTATTTGGAGCAGTTGTCACCTTCACATCTTTTACATATCTCCCGGTGGCCAGAGTATGTCCAAAGACATTATCAGTATGGTTAGTCGAAGTGACACCGGAGGAACGATGTCCTCTTCAAATACCGCCGTGACATTTTTCTCAACTGACAGTGTCACCCTAGAGTCGTCTGTCTCAAAGAGAGTGGAGAGAAGTGTATATGTCTGTGTGTATGTGTGAGAGAAATAGAAGTGTGTGTGTGTGAGGGAGAGAAAAGTCTTGTGTGCGTAAAAGAGGACAAGGTGTGTGTGTGTGTGCGTGTGCGTGTGCGTGTGCGCGTGTGCATGTGTGTATGTGTCTATATGTGTTGGTGTCTGAGACAGATAGATGGCTGATGCTTGCATTGGGAGTCTACCCCCACCCCCCACCCCCCCACCACCCCTAGCATATAGCAGCTGTGTCCTCAGGGGGGCACTGGCTAAATTTAGAGGCTTGCTGACACACACAATGCGCTCATATGTGCACATGCGCGCTCACACACACACACATACACGCACACACAGAAGAGGGAAATGGGAGAATTTGACCCCTCGCGGTGAGCGGTAAACCAAGCCTCACAGGAGGGCCTTTTGGGGAAGCTGAGCTAGACTCTTGTGCAAAACAGCCAGAACTTCATTGTGGGTGGAGACCGTTGTTTACTACAGAAGGGGTTCTTGGCCAAAATAATAAATGTGTGTTTGTGTGTCTTGTCAGATATGGTAGAAATATGCTACGCCGCTGTACATAATCTATTGCATCAGTGTGAATGAGTGTATTTGGGTGTGTATCTATAAGGAGTGCATACACAGCAATATTACCCCAGAAGTTATTTGTGTTGCATTGTGTGGTATTGTTTCAGTTGCCACAGAGAGTTTGCAGCGCAGCGATTGCATCAGCGCTGCAGTTGCATCAGTGCAGTTTTAGCCTCGGCTGTTTTGAACCGATCACTGATAAAAAAACTCACTTCCTCCCACAGCTTTTGTGATCTACAACTTCCTCAGCCTGTGCTATGAGTATCTGGGAGGAGAGAGTGCCATCATGGCTGAGATCAGGGGGAAACCCATCGAGTGAGTCTGGATGTTTGTCTCTCTACCGGTCATTCACTCATAGACCACCCAAAGTTTTGTCCTCTTAAAGGAATATTCCAACTTGTTCCAAATTTGGTTATTCACCCTCTTCCCTGGATTTACATATTTGGGTAAAAGCAATTTGGTCTCAGTGCATGCGTTTTCCTAGTCGGGCAATCCCAATTTTACCTTTAGCTTAGCATAAGCACTGGAAAGTAAAGTAGCCAAAGAGTTGCTATCTGGCAACTTTACATTCCAGCGTCTCTGCTAAGCTACAGCTAAAATAAAGCCAGAATTGCTGCTGGACAGGGAAATGGCATGCTCTGAGAACAAAATGCTTTTACCCACATATGTAACTGTAGGTAAGAGGGTGAATAACCAATTTTCATTAAAAGGTGGAATATTCCTTTAAGCATTGTAACACTTAAAGGTAGGGTCCATGATGTGTTCCTGGAGAACTTTTTATTATATTGCTTATGTTTATATTGCAGGATGTTTATTGCTCACATCCTGATTGCAATAAATTAAATGCACTAACACACACAAACACACAAAAAAATGTCACCTGTGGAACGAACCGGGTGGGAAAAACCCCATCCAATCTTTTTGAGCGTCCACATCGAAATGATTGAATGAAGATACAGTATGTCTGTCAAACTCTGGAGGCGGAACATAGAAGGGAAAACTGAAGTGTGTATTTTCACATTTAGCCTGCCCAAACGATACGCACGGATCCTGAACCCTACCTTTAAATATATATACTGTATATTGATGGAAGTCATATTATCTCATGCTAGATTTGTTTTGCAAAGTACTGTATACAGTATGTAATTCAATTTTGTGTGTTTTTCAGGTCCAGTTGTGTCTACGGGACCTGCTGCCTGTGGGGGAAAGCCTACTCAATAGGCTTCCTGCGCTTTTGCAAACAGGTTAGCATTGGAAGCCCATCCATCCCTCTATATTACTGTATGTGTGTCTGTGTCCCATCTTCCTTGACGTAATTCTTATCTCCGCCGGCCTGAGTCTCTTTTCTCTCTTTAAGCCCTCGTGCTTGTCATTACCATAATGGAACCTAATCTCTGCCCCCTCAGTCTTTTTGCTCTCGTAACTCTCGTCATCTGAGCCCTTTATCCCTTTTCTCCTTCAGTCTCTCTCTCTCTCTCTCTCTCTGTCCCTCTCTCTCTGTCCCTGTGTCAGAGTACAGTATTTTATAGGGGCTGCTGATGTGCTGTGCAGCCTGTAATATGAGCCTCTTCTGCTATTTCAGGCCACGTTGCAGTTCTGTGTGGTGAAGCCTCTGATGGCCGTGATCACAGTTATCCTGCAGGCATTCGGGAAGTACCGCGATGGAGACTTCAAGTATGCTTCTCCTCATTATATAAGGACACAGTGATGACATATGATGATGATTACATTAATTTGTGCAGTTACAGGTCATGTTTTGAGGTTGTGTGACACTGGCTATGAGGTCTTTAATCTAATATCATATATGATTTATAACAATGGCTGTATATGCAGTCATTGGTTTATAAAGCATCAAACACAGACTCTGATGAAGATGTAAGAACATCGAAACGTTAGTCATTATGTTTTTGCACCATTGAATAAAAGTATAAAAGTTTATAAGTCATCCGTGTTGCACCGACGCTCTCTCCTTCTTAACAATTCGTCCTGCTCTGGTTGCACCGGATCTGACTATACCACAGAAGCGCGAAAGAACACTTCTCTTTGTTTCATCAAACACAGACTTTATCTGGTTTACATTGCTCATTAGCTGCGAAAATCGATTCAAAACCATCAATAGGTAGAGTGTTTTTTTTTAACCTGGTGTTTATTTCCCCCTCTCGCAGTGTGGCCAGTGGGTACCTGTATGTGAGCATCATCTACAACATCTCCGTCAGCCTGTCTCTCTACGCACTCTTCCTCTTCTACTTCGCTACCAGAGACCTGCTCAGTCCCTACAGCCCCATGCTTAAGTTCCTCATGGTCAAGTCCGTCATCTTCCTCTCTTTCTGGCAAGGTGGGTTTACACCACTGGCAAACACATTTCAGTGCAACTCTAAAGACACAAACATTTTTGTAAAGATAGACATGGCCAAGTGTGGATTGGAGAGCTGGATATTCAAAAGTATTTGGACACATCAATATATACTGTATAATGTAAACACAAGCACAGGCTAATTTGCTTTTTCAAAATTATAGAATGTTTCTTTTCTCCACAGAGTTGATTGAAAGTTAAAATGTCTTTATTACAAAATCTGACATCTTCAAAAGTCAAGTCAAGTAATTTATTTCTAAAGCACATTTAAAAACAACAGGAGTTGAGCCAATGTGCTGTACAAGAAAAAACTTGTGTTATAAAACATACTTACAGAGCATCTAATTATGTACAGAAATCATTGTTTAAAGCAGTGGCAACAACAGTGGCAAAAAACAAATTGATCTAAAATTGCCCATGTTTAATGGCAAGGGCCTTCTTCAGTTTTCTTTTTTCCACCATGTTGATTAATTTGTGCATGTATTCAATCAGGGATGTTGCTGGCCATCCTGGAGAAGTGCGGTGCCATCCCCCAGATCAGTTCCGCAGAGGTGTCCGTGGGCGAGGGCACAGTGGCAGCAGGCTACCAGAACTTCATCATCTGCGTAGAGATGTTCTTCGCCGCCCTGGCACTGCGTCACGCATTCACCTACAAGGTTTACATGGACAAGCGGCTCGACTCACAAGGTGAGTCTGGGAATGGAGTAGGTGGAAAAACGAGTGAAGATAATAAAAACGAGTGAAGATAATAATAAAAAAATAAGAGGATTACTGAAAATGAAGTGAAAGTTAATAATGAAATATCTCTTAGCTGCTGATCAGTTTGGGAACCATTACAAAAGAATCTGAAACTCTCCCAAGCTCTCAAACATACTGGAGAGTGTCAGTAAGCTAAAGAATATGTGTAGGCCAGGAGCGAAATGCTGTTTTCTGTTTTATTACTATAATTAGATCTGATTGATTTCTTCTTGCCTTTGATTCTTTTTGCCTTTTTCCACTGGAACTTGCCCTTCTTTTCATGTCGCCTGTCCTTTTTAAACCCCTTTCCTACTTTCCTGTTCCTTTACTCTGGTCTTTTAATCGTTGTGTATGTTCATTTATATCTTTCTGTAACACCTTCCCGTTTTTGTTGTGAAATTGTCTTCGCTAATCATTGTCTGTCTCTTGATAACCTTCCATTTCATGTCTTCACTCTTTTACTTCCTTCTATGTGTCCTTTTTGTCCTCTCCTATCTCTCCCTTCTTCCTCATCCTCCTTTCTTCCTCCATGCTGCACTCTAAAGGGCCTGTCCCCACGTACGGACCGTCCGGTATGTAGTCTCTCAACGGTGTTTTTTGCCCCCAACGGCACCTTCCAGGCAGCACAGCCTAAAAGGCACTACCCTTACCCTATTCCTAACCCTAACCCCCTCAACCCTCATCCTAATCCTAAACTGAGGGGAGTAGTGTCTTGAAGGCAGCGCTGCCTGGAAGGTACCGTCGAGGGCAAAAAATACCAAAGACCTATGTAGTCTCTGTAGGCTCTGGTCCTGCAGAGCAGCAAGTTTCAGTCTAACCATCTGGAGTTCGCTTCCCAAAAGCATAGCTGCTAGCTAACTAAGTTACCGTAGCAACTGTTTTGGTTGTAATTCAATTTCCCATTGGCAAATAACTTAGTTGCTAACTGGTTAGCAACTATGCTTTTGGGAAATGCCTGCCTGTTCAATTTATCAGCACACTGCTCTGTTGAGACCGATAGAATGCACTCTGCTCTCTCTGAGCAGAACAGTTATGAGACTATATTTGTAGGTTTTGCTAGAGTTTTGCTAGAGTTTTGATATAATGTCTGTTTTTTTCTCTATTTAGAGACAATATGTTGTTGAGACGGTATACTATACCCACTGCAGTGGAAATATCAGCTCAGAATTTGCATTTGTATGTAGACATGTAGAATTTATAATGTAATAATGCTACAGGTGGTGGTATCTTTCTGCTTCTGGGTCACCTCATCTCTGTAGATGCATTTGCTTTTAGTCTTTTAGTTTGACTCCATTTCCCCCCCATTTCTCCACCTCATAAGAGGAAGCTCTTCAACCTGTGTGTTTCTCTGCTCTCTCAGGCCGCTGTGCCCCCATGAAGAGCATCTCCAGCAGCCTGAAGGAGACCATGAACCCTGGGGACATGGTCCAGGACGCCATCCACAACTTCTCCCCCGCCTATCAGCAGTACACCCAGCAGTCCACTCTGGAGCAGGGCGCCCCTGCCCCGCCTGTCTCCCGGAACCACGGCACCACCGTTGCCCGCGACAACGAGAAAACCTTACTGCTGAGCTCTGACGACGAGTTCTAATATTCCGTTCTCCTCAAGCCTCTCCTCTACGTTGTTTCTCCAAATTATATGAAGTGCAGCCCCTGTAAAAATAACGCATGTGTGTGAGGTAATATTATTGTGCTTCACATTGGACTAGTTGGTGTGGGACCTCTTCAAGGCAAATGAGACCAACCTGCCCATGCAGTCACACTATTGCTAATATTTAAAAGCTTTGTGTTCATTTCTTCTAAGATTTTTATTTTTTTTTTTGCCATTGATATTGCTACATCAAATGCCTGACAAGGAACTCACAACATTTAACCTATTATGATTTCTGAATCAGCCCAAATCAGTCAAGCTCCAACCTAGTACACACAGTAGATCTAATGGTGGTATCTGAAATACCAGCCTCTCTGTAGCCTATACATGTTGATTTGTTATGCTGTAAGTATACAACTGACATTGCTTTTGATATTGCTAACTAAGTATCTGACAGATGTTGTTTTTCCCATGGGTGAGTCTTAACAACCAAAATCATTTTTTTAAGCTTTTATAAGCTGTTAAAATATATAATCATCCTTTAGTTATCTATCGTGGGGCTCCGATGTAGTAATTTGTCTGTACATCAGTGACGGCATGTCAGTGTCAGGGGGGAAAGTCTGTGGTGCCATGGAGGGCCCTGACCTCACAAAGGCTGGCATCTGTCTGGAATTAGTCGTCTCTGTTATTGTTTGTGTGTTGTTATTTACAGTGGGTGCATTGTGCCGAGAGTGAGTGAGAGAGAGAGGGGAGGTGACAGGGAGGTGACGCTAGGCTGGGCGCACAGGCAGATGAATGTCCGGGCGGGGAGTGCATGATGAGATTATAGATTAAGAGAAATCTGCTCCATGCACAGGCACTGGGGAGTAGCGAATCGTCGCCGGGCGGGATTAGAAGAGCGTAATTGGGGCGTTATTCGCAGGGCCCAGATTAGTGCACTAACCAGAGGACCACTGCCTTTAAACTGTAATCTGGGTTAGACAGCAGCAGTACACAATCATCTAGGTTATGTTTATATATGAGTGCGCTGCAGTGAGAGGCTAGCGCTTAGCTGCTTTTATGGCTTCCACATACAAGAGGAAGTGGTTTTGTGGGGCACTTTGAAAAAAAAAATTATATATATATACATGTATACATGTACACAACGTCCTTTTAAGACTGCTCCTAGGTCAGTCCATTTCATGTGATCCGATTCATGGTCCAGATTCCGGTATGCCTGTTGGCTCGTACTGCTGGTCCATGAAAAGTGTGTGTCCCAATGCCCACCACTAGAGGGCAAACATTAATCCAGTCCTTTGAAATCCAGTTGGTGATCTAGACATGAAAAATGCTGCTCACAGACAAACACACCTTATCTGGAATAAACAGACAGACCATTACGGTTAATGCACGCTCGTTCTGTGGAAGGATGGTGCATTGAAGTTTCTGCTGACGTTTCTGCTGACTCGTCAAGTACAGCCTCTCGGCAGACGTTTCTGCTCAGGATTTTGGTCTGTCTACAGTTTGGTAGGTTTGATACTTTCATTCAAATATTGATAGGTCTATGTTTATGCTCCTATACAAATGAAATTTCAAAGACCATTAAAAAAACTTTTGTTTATTTTTTGAAGTCCTCTGTGGCAAGGTGTGTATACACATTTCCCTTGCACTGTACCTAAAAGTTGATTATCACATGAAAGTTACTAGTAACTCAACCTTTAAAAAATGTATAGGATTTGGCAAACTGTCAGAACATGGGATATATTTTATTACATATATATTGGATTTGTAATAGAAAAATAGGTGTATATAGTTTTCAGTACTATTTTAATTATGGAAGAACATAAAATTGATGTAATGTTAAGATAGGAGTAAACAAAAGTTTTGTACTTTTGCTCAGTTGTCTTGTTATTTTATATGGTTGCTTTTTTGTAAAACCATTTATGTTGTACAATGATGAAACTCATATTTTCTTCCTGGCAATGATGAAATACGAGTGCAAAATAAACAAAACTATAGTTGTTCTTTATCTTGTTGCCCAAGTCTGGTTTGTGTGTCTGGTTGTGCTCAGTGCGACCACATACCCCTTTCCCACACACACGGCTAATTTTGAAGTCATTTCCACAAAGTCATTGCCTAAAGGCGGTCCTGGTTCCAGAAACCGTTCCCATGTCTGGGTGAGGTATGGTGCAAACCACGTCTCAGTACTGCAAACTAACCTTCTTTCCTTTTAGATGAACAAGATAAAATGTCTTTGTACTTGTACCAAAGGCAAAGGAATATAGGAATGAAAATGGGAATAGAGATATAATACACATATGAATATAGGAAAATAGAAGCTTATTGAATGTAGTTTTATCAAGTAAATGTCATCATACTTCACAGGTTTATGTACAACATATACAACATTTATTTCAATTTAAGTATAAAATAGACAATGTATTTCATTTTTACTATAGAAAAAATATATGTAATAAATACAAATGACACAGTTTTTGTTTTGCATTACAAAACATCCAGCAGTTTCAAGAACAAAAATAAGCAAATGAGATGGATGAGCTAATTCTATTTGGGGTATTAAATCAATAACATTAAACACCAAATGACAAACTCATATTTAGCAGCTAAGATATTCCACTGGACAAACCCCATAAGGCTAAATGCTTCTCAGTATTGCTAACTAACTCTCTAGATATAGTTCAGGAAGTGTTTTTGCAGTGTGTTAAAAATATCAAATATACTGAAAAAAGAAAATCCAATTACCCAATCATCTGAAAAGCCCCTAACAGCTTAAGTAAGTGTGACTGGTGTTTTTCTTTTGTTTATAATGGGCCGTTTTAGCATCTCCTCAGTTAGCTGTGATACCGTAATTCTTCCCTCCCCCCCCCCCCCCCCCAACCCAACCCAACCCGCACCCCCACTCTCCAACCCCCCCAGATATCATTATACATGTTTAGCACTTCCAAAGAATCCCTTCCTCAAATCTCTCTCAACATTCCCTCTCCATCTACTCATCCGTGCATTATCCTTTCTTAACCCATCACCTTCTTCTTCACTCTTTGTCCTACTTATCCCTCACTCTCAGCCTGTGGGTGTCGACTCCTCCCCTCCCCTCCCCTCCCACCCTCCCACCCACCCACCCACCCACTCTGTCTGGAATTATCTTTAAATCACTTCCAAAATCATAAATAATATATTTCACCCTGATCTTTAAATACAAATACCACTAAAAACAAGCCACTAATGACATTAGTACAAATATAACTAACCAGGCATACACAAAACCATAATTAAAGCAACTGGAACACCTGCCTAGGGACATCAAAACTGCTTATTACAATAGTTTAACATTACAAAAATAATCATACCCCAATGTAAGACAGGCGCATACTTCAGTATTTGGACTTGAACATCACAGCACTCGTTAGCTTTGTCATCTCTATTTTTAAATACAAATAAAATAACTCTTGATAAATGTCACCGAACATTTTTGTCTTTTGTTTTCTTTTTTTGTACAAACATTACAACATGATAATAAAAAGGAATGTATCCATAGAGTTGCATTGACACCGCATTCTATGGGACCCTTACTATGTGGTTCCAGCAAAACTCACCAACTAGCACTTAGTTGAAAGTCACAGACGTTAGCCTAGCTTGTACTTGATGCTAGCGCACACTGCAGTACACTTCACACTAAACATGTATGCATGTTATGCCTATAAGTACACACACACGCACGCACACACACAAATATAGATATATAAACGTATACACTGGTAACACGGTGAAGCACAACAGATGTTTACCAACAGGTTGTGGACCAGAGTTTTGTGTTGTGGTGGACACGGCAAGGACTCTATGCAGAACATATCCACATACACTTTGCTCATCAATACAATACCAAAAACATTACAAGCCGTCTGTCTAGGGAATTAAATAAAAATCTTAATTCAAACAGACTTTGAAGTCCTATGTTTAC
The DNA here is from genome assembly GCA_027497455.2 of Sardinella longiceps. Lineage (NCBI taxonomy): Eukaryota > Metazoa > Chordata > Actinopteri > Clupeiformes > Clupeidae > Sardinella > Sardinella longiceps. The sequence continues at coordinate 10,780,792 of JAODXP020000032.1, read as the reverse complement.
GAGTGCCAAGTTATGAAGTAGTTATTAGCACTAGTTGAAAAACTGACTTTGCATCATGCATGGCATTAGCAGGTTCACTGCCATAATCCTTTTGACATTTGGAAACCTGGCACAAAGGCATACAGTTTGTAGAATGGTTCTCAACTCACTTGTGGTTAGTCAAATGGTGCCATTTCTAGAAAAATGTGTTATTTTGAGGCTCTTTGTGACTGAATGGTTTCCAAATGTCATTTTAAAAGAAAAACCTTATACATGGAATGTTGCAATAATCAAGTTTAAATGAGCTCTGATATCACACACACTCTCTCAATAGCAAATCATTTTTCATGGAAGCATATTTTAGTGAAATCCATATTAACAGAGCCCTCAAGAGTGAATCACATGTTCCACCTAGATCTAATCAGTGACGATACATGTCTAGGTTGGACATAGATGTTTCTGGAACAGTAACAGTAGCCTACTGTAATAAGCAACTTCAACAAATGAGTTCCTGTCTCAGTAGCTGACTGTTTCTATTGTGGCTCCCAGTACCCCTGCAACTACAAGTGTGTGCGTGTGAAAGAGGCTCTCAGGAAACAACGACAAAAAAAGAAAAAAGAAAAAGAAAAATACTTGTGTCACTGACTATTGGCGTCACGCTGCCTTTCCCCAAGTAAGTCAGTCAGTCATAGCGTTTCAGTCCCATTGATGTGAGTGCATAAAAGTGAGTAAGAGAAGAGTGAGTTTGTGTGGGTGTGTATGTTTGTGTGTGTGTGCGTGCGTGTGTGTGTGTGTGTGTAGAAGAAAGACAGGCATCTGACCCTACGAGGCTCCCCCCTGTTCCCTGGGTGCCTGTGGCTGCTGCGGACTCTTGACGATGGTGATGACGGAAGCAGTGTTGAGGCGTGGTGCTGTGGCGAGTAAGGCCCCACCGCCTGCCCCAGCACCCGCCCCGTCGCTCTCGAGGCCACGGGCAAAGCGCTGCAAAGCGGCCAGACGTGCGCCCAGACCCTCCAGCTCCCGGCGCATGCCGGCGTTCTCGGCGCCCAGACGCTCCACCTCGCGTTGCAGCTCCTTCTTCTGTTGCTCGAGGGCTTCACGCTGTGACACGCGCTTGACGCGGCAGCTAGCAGCGTAGCCACGATTCTTCAGCGTACGCCGCCGCTGTTTTAGCTTCTGCACCTCCTCCCTTGAAAGACCACGCAGCAGCAGGTTGAGCTCGCGCACCGACAACGACATCAGGTCGTTGTCCGACATCACTGGCATGTTCTCTCCACACTCCCTCTTTACCTGGCGGGGAAGAAACAGACAAGACAAGATCTTAAGGGAAAGTCTGATTTATATCAACATTTTATTTATATAAATAATACATTATATAATATTTATATAATATGTCTGATGATGTGGCAGTGGTGATTAACATGGTAATCAAAGCAACACAACATACATTAAAGGTGAATGTGGTGCTGTGTTTGTTTACTAACGGAGCCTTTGAAAAGACCTGGCTGACCTGCTTCTGTATCTTAACGTTATGGCCTGTGTGCTTAATACAGCAGCTATCTTGGCATCCGGTTTATGGGAACTGCAATGTGAAAAGGTGCTGTGTCATCGTAAAATTACACAAGCCAGAGGCCGTTTATGACTCTCTCTGTGCCAACATGTCAGACAACTTTGAACGCCTAGATTAACTGTAATCTTTAAACATCATCCAGTATCACAATAAATTGTCAGATCAGCATTTCTATATAGAGTCTTTAAATGCATTCAATGCCTCTTAAAATGACACTGGATTCCTCTGAATTTCCTATTAAAGAGATAAAAAGTCAAATGGGCATTTCGTAACTTGATACTGTAGGTAATAAGTAACCCTGTCCACTCCAGATGGAGCAGCAACATGGGCAAATCTATTGGTTACCTTCAGTGCTTTGCTAGCTCTGCTATCCGAAGTCATTTCTAGGTCCTGTGTGGATTTCTCTTTCCTGTAACACAAAAACATTGTCATGTTTATCATTTAACATTGACAGATAGCCAACAGTACAGATATGGACTCAATGCGAGTTAAAGATATTCTCTTCCATTTCCAGTGTCTAAAATACTTCTGCTGTTGTGGTTTTCAAATCAACTAAATCAACTTCAAATGAGGTTCTGAAAGCAGAACAAAATTTTCCAGTGACAGATCACAAGGACGAATGCATCAGACACAGTTATAAACAGGTGTTCCTCTTTTTTTCATTTTTACATTGTTAATGAACATTTGATACTTTTCATTTGGGGTTTAAATGCCGCTGGAAACTATAACGTGTCCTGGTCCTAAAGACATTAAAATACATCACGTTTAGGAGGAAATAAGGATTCCTTCCTCGTCACATGAATACGCCAACACACATTACACAGCAATAATTCGGCCTTTCAAATAATGTTTTCTGAATCAAAGACAGTTGCGCTTGAAATTCTGTAACATGTGGGCTATGGCACGTAGGATGGGCTGGAAAGCCACATGAGGCGCCTCTAGGAAAACGTCTATGACAGTTTTCATCAAGTCACGGTGATTCAGCAGAAGTCGCGTGCCTTGTCTTCCAGTTTTAGCTGTATCGTCAGACACCAATTGTTTAACTTGGTCATGGAGGTTTCCGTGTTAAAAGTACATATATTAACACATGACTATAAGCAATGTGATCGTCAAAATGATGAAATGCTAGCAAGGATATATATACAGGAAATATCCCCAATAAGTCATTGTTCTGGTTCACAATGCGTTGACAGTTGTCATGTCACAGCCAGCTAAAAATGGTGCTGACTTTACATAGCTTGTAGCTAGCATACTTGCGTAAGTAAAATCAGAAACTTCGATCAACTAGATGTTCGGTTTTCGGATAAAACGGGCGTTGAAAAAGTATAAACATTTTATGATCAAACTATATTTTATAGCTAAGTGATTACATGAGCTGGCTAGCAAGAAACAAGCTAATTAGCACGGTGACTAGCTGCAAGCAAATACCGATAGCTGACGTTAGCTAGCCTGCTAGCTAGTATTATCTAAACAGACCACGGTAAACAACATCGACATCGCCAAACTAACCGTAGGTCAAATAAATGCTAAACGGTCCTATTGAGCTTTACAAACATTGAAAATAATTATACAGAGGTCTTCTTTCACTGATTTCTCTTCTTTGATCTTGGTAAACATCTAAGACTCAACAACAATCCACCCATTTCCTTATAGGGACTGGGTTTGGCGAGAGCCTAGAATGTGAATTTTAGTAGTAAACAAAACCACACTTCTCACAAAATGAACTCTATCGTTAATTATACAACTCAATATCCATATACTTACAAAGCCAACTATTGCCTTCACACCGCCAGTAAGAGCAGTATAAAACCATACAGATGAAAATGACGGACGATCACAACAGCGTGCCGTGAATTCAATATGCTGCCTGAAGGCAATATAACGTTAATGTTAAGCTAGCTAGCAACACGCTAGTGCGACCCACAACATGGAGAAGCCTGTCTACTCACTTTATTGTAATGCTGTCCTGTTCTTCACACGCTTCTTGTAGTTGAAGATGGTCTACTCTTGTAATATACAAACGACACTGTTCCTCTCATCAAATATAAACGTTACTTTTGGTCCGCCTTTTCCCGGAATTACTCACCGTCTCCAGATTCTTTCATTCATAAAAAACAGTTAGTATGACGCAAGGCTTCAAGAATGAGGGCGGAACCTAAACGCCCCCACAGTGTACAAAAAAACACGTAAACATAAGTTAGGAACTGCTCTCGTTCGCACTGGACAGGGAAGCCTAAGAAGCATGTGAAGAGTATTAAGTTGTTTAATATGTGCCTATAAAGAAGCTCAAAGAAAGGGTGCACAGTCCTCTACTAGCTTACAAAACTTTGACTCATCCCCTCCAAAACATAAAAAGGGGATAGAATGGGTCATACATTTGATGATGAGTAAAGTAGGTTGAGTTAAAAGCGCAAATTTTCCAACATCAATGATCACATAAATTAGTTGTTATAGTGGGTGAAATGAATGCATATAAAAAAACAAGATAAGCACAAAAATTATTTGTCTATTATGGAGAATATTGAGATCATGCCAATCCAAACTTGGCCAAAATGACAACTTGTAGACAGTCCTCTCTCTCGACAGAGGGCGCTCTTCTACTTTCTGCACTTTTTTAGGTAAGGCATTTTCCCATCAGCCATCAACGCACATGTAACCCAAGTGACCTCGTACTTGCGGTAGTGCAGTGTGATATACAAGAGTGTACATGCCTCGTACAATATTGTAACATCAGATGTAGGTTACAATTCGCGGACTTAAAAGAACAGTCACAATCGTCACACAGCCACAACCAACCTCAATTATTCCAGCTCACAAGCTGTGTTTTAACAGAAATCATGGCTGGAATTGTGGAACTGTCGCCCGCTGAGGGCCCTGTCGACACACGGCCCCCTGAGGACGAGATTGAAGATGATGAAGACGAAGACGTAAGTTAGTCCAAAGGAAAATAATGTTAAGGTCGACAGATACTAAACAAATTTAGTCATTTTATACAGTGCAATTTACATATTTGACCAACAGGCAATGTTTTATGTGACACAGTAGACTTACTATGCTAGGTTAGCTTGCTAACGTTAGTAATTGCTTGCCCTATGGTTGCTGCCAAAATATACCGGTACAATGGCCTACTAGCAGAACATTATCAGCAAGACTTTACACGGACACAATTGTTTTAACTATCATGTCTTGTGAATATCTGATCAACTGTAAGGTACCTTACTGACTGAGCATGTCCTCTGATCTTCCTCTGTGTAGCTTGATGAAACAATGCTGGAAAGACTATGGGGGCTCACAGAGATGTTTCCTGAGTCTCTTCGCAGTGCCGCAGATGTGTCAGCACAGTGTTCTTTCACTCTTGCCAAGAAACTTTACAGGTGACATTAGATTCCTGTTCTTCTTAACGGTTAGAAACGAACGGTGTAGCCCTATCTCTACTTGTCTTCTGAAACTATGATTGCGGAGTGTTCATGATCTTTGATGATTGCTTTTCAGTTTCTCACGTTCTGCACTCTGGGTGGGCACAACCTCGTTCATGATCCTTGTCCTACCTGTGGTGTTTGAAACAGAGAGACTACAGCTTGAGCAGCAGCAGCTTCAACAGCAAAGACAGGTACTGTATTCACAAAATTAATATAAATGCAAAACTACGGTGCCCCGCTGGGGACATGGTGGTTAATGTTTTTAGACAGAAATGTTGCATTCCCTCGCAACTGTTGTGTTCCCTCGCAATAGTTTTGTGTTCCCTTGAATATTCCTCTAACTATTGCGAGGAAACGGATCAGCAGGGCTCCATACTAAATTAATACACACCAGCATCAAAGACTCTTTTTTTGGTGTGATGTTAAAGGGGACATAGAATGAATGAACTGAACATTGTACCTTGTTCTCCGATGTTACAGTATGATCTATTCAATTGTAACTTGTCAAAAATAAGATCAAATAATATTTTATGAGCCTAATTAACACCTCATAGGATATATTGAAATGGTCCCTTTTTCCTAAACAATGCCCTCTGGCAATCTCAATTGAACTGCAATGGTTTTGTGCTATTTGACATCACTTGCGGGCTTTGTTGCAAGTCGCCCATGTTTTAGTGGCTATTTCTAAATTCAAGATTTCCATATGAAGAAGGCCAGAACCATAACCTCACTCACGTCAGATGCAGCGTCCTCTTAGGCGCATGCATCTGATGTCGCGTGATAAGACAATTGTTTCAGAGGACCGTGCGTCATCAAAAATCCTCACTTATACTTGGATAAACCACTTGTCCGTCAACCTACTTCAACCACTTGAATCGAAACCTACCAGTTGCATCCCATGAGCCCACGCGATTTCTAGTTTTTCACATGTTCCAAACAAACATAAACGCTACAATCTGCAGCATAATTGCTACAAGTCTCGATTCAACTCGCATAATATAGATGTCTCTTTCAAGTGTAACCATAAGATGTGTTTTGTAAGTTTGCTAGAGATAAGTTATGTCGAAAATCCCGCCCTGTACTTCGTACGCGCCTCCTGGTTGGTTGGGTGGGTTAATAATGGACCTGAAATATCTTTTAATGGACTCAACATCAGATGGATGCGCCTGAGGGGGCGCTGCATCTGACCTGAGTGAGGTTAGCAGAACCATGCCTCATGGTCATGATGGCTCTTTGACCATGCTCAACCTCTGTTAAATTCATCAAGCCAATGCAAAAGTGGTTTTCCATTCTATGTCTCTTTTAAAGAACAACACCACCGTACATTTCTATAGCGCTTTTCAAGACACCCAAAGCGCTTTACAGTGGAAGGGGTACCTCACTGACCACCACCAATGTGTAGCACCCACCTGGATGATGCATGGCAGCAATTATGTGCCAGAACGCTCACCACACACTAGCTTGAGGTGGAGAGTGAGGGAATGATTGAATGAGCCAATTACATTGGGGGGATGATTAGGGGGTCAGATTGAATGAACCAGGTTGGGACTTTAACCAGGACACCTTTGCTTTGCTTTGGTGACGATGAAAAAATCATGTTAAAACCTTTTCTTTGCTTTGACTTTTGCTTTTGCTGAGACCATCATGACTCCCGACATCTAAAACAAGGCATTGAGAACTTTGAAAGTGTACTGGTAGGTAATCTAGATGTCCATTTGCACAGACAGTACTCACCATTCGCTGCCAACTTCACCATTCTGAAGACACTGACTAAATAGACATCTAGATAAACCATCAGTGTACTTTCAAAGTTCTCAAAGCCTAGTTTTAAATGTCACGACTCACAATAGTTGACCAATGAAGTGTGGAGCTACTTTGAGCCTCTGATGGTGTACAATAGTGATTTATTTGCATGCTATCAATATGCTAGGTCAATGCATTTGTAAGCACCATATTTCTGAATACTGAGGTCATATAGAGGTGGACAGTTCGCCAAAATTTTGTACTAGTATCTTGTTTTAATATATTTTAAGACAAAATCACACTGTTTTTTCCCTTTAAGTCAGCAGTAAAATTACAAAGGTGCAGGCTCTCATTAAGGTAGTTTAGGCCACTGCAGGTTTAAGTGAAGCTATGTTGAAATATGGATTATCCTTGAGGATGTGTAACCTGCATTGTCCTGTCCAGTCTAGCCTTAAACACGCCTGGTTTCAAACCTGACGTAGCAGCACCACAAACTGGTAGTCCAGTGTTCTAGCAAATGCACAGAAACCCTAGGGTACCAGTTGCTCTCACAAGCATGCCTGTTAGGCTTTCGAGAGTGAGGTTTACTTACGTTTTACTTGTCCAGCACCTTTTTTTATGTGTTGGACCAAACTATCCAAATATCAGTCATTCACTAGTCAATTCTGTGGATCAGTACAGATAGGTCTTATTAAATTAGAATATTGTGGACAAGTTCATTCATTTCCACTCAATGTGAAACATAACCATTATTTGTATTCATTTTGATGATTGTGACTTACAGCGGAAAAAAAACGCCAGTTCAGCATCTCACAAAATTAGAATAGCACATGGTAATTACCTCCGCCAAGGAGGTTATGTTTTCGGTCTCGTTGGTTTGTCTGTCTGTTTGTTTGTCAGCAGGATAACTCGAAAAGTACTGCACGGATTTGGATGAAAGTTTCGGACAATGTGTATATTGGGACAAGCAAGAGCTGATTAAATCTTGGTGGCGATCGGTGATCCAGAACATGATCTGGAATGTATATTGTGTTTGTGACCATATTGCCTTGGCGGAGGTCTGCGCTCTCTGAGCGCTTTTCTAGTTTAACAAGCATTGATATTTTTGGCAGTGTGGACAGGTGTTAAATCCTGCTAGGGGAATTAAACCAGCATAGTTTGTCACTAGAGAGAAGCTTAAGGGTTCTGTAAACTTTCGAGATGACTGCATTGATCTGAGCATGATTGTTCTCAGTGGATCAAGCCTAGCTAATGATGTGGTTTCACAGATCTTCACTGACTTCACACTAGACTTCAAGCAGCTTGGATTTTGTGCCTCTCCATTTCCTCGTTGAGATCCTTGAGACCTTGATTTCTAAATGAAATGCTATAGTTCATATGAAATGCCAAGAGGATTTTGGAGCATTGAGCAAGAAAGCTGTTATTGATCTTTAAAGCGTTTTGCTCAAAATTTTAGAACACAACAATTCTTTCAAATGACAAACCTATGGAGATGCTCATTTTATTTATACAGCAGAAATTGCCACTTGCCCACACTTCCAAAAGTACCAATAATGGTCAGATAGCTATGTAATATTCTAATTTTGTGAGATGCTGGATTTGGGGGTTTCCTTAGCTGAAACAGTAAGTCATCTAATCTAAATGAACTAAAACTATTAGAAATATTTCACTAAGTCTAATAAATCTATTTAATGCACGCATTTCGTATTTTACATTGAATTGCTGAAATTGATAATTAACCTTCTCATAATATTTAATTTTTTTTTTTGAGACCCACCTTGTGTACTTTTGTTTGCTTGCATCTTTTTATATTGTCAAATCAGGGCAATGCTGTAAAAGAGCTTGATGCTCAGTCATTTTTCCTTGAATAAACAATGTTTGATGATGACCTCACTTGCAGTACTAAACTGACGCTTTCTTTCAACTCTTCAGATCTTATTGGGACCGAATGCTGGGATGTCAGGTGGCATGCCTGGGATGATGCCTCCTGCACCAGGGAAGATCTGATGGCGGAGGAACCGACAATTAGACCAGACAGACCTAGTGGTTGTAAGAAGAGAGAGCGCTGCGAGGGGTCAACATGCATGTTCATTCCAACAACGGGGTGTGATGAGAGATTCTAGCAGATGGATGGAGTAGAAAGACAATTCTTTCTCTTCCTCCCTCTGCTCATCTCCCAGTGTGAACTGACCTCTAAGCACTGATCTTTTATGTTTTTGTTTGTTTTTTAAAAATGTCATTTCATTTGTTATTGTAGTTCTGTATCTTTCCAGTGGTGAAAAGTTGGGCCAACTCGGAAGGGTTATTCTGAAGCTGTTTGGTTTCCAACTTCTTTGTACTCACATATGGGGTGTCATGACGGTCCTAACTGTTGCTGGCGTGGCTAACATGCTAGCTAGCGGAGTTACACTAGTTTTTGTTGTCTGTTTATGTGGATTTTAATAACATGGTCATGTCATCCACAAGAATAACAGCTTTATAAAGGAATCATTCCTTTCTTTGCCTCTGGAAGCCATACAGCAATGTCTAGAAATGTGTTACCCCTTTGGTTTCTTTATGGCAACGTGTAATTGAATATGCAGAGCATTTACAAAGATACTGTAAAAACTGAACTACGTTGTTGTATCCTAAGACGGAAAGAATAGTCCAAATGTATTGTCCTGATTGTGATAAATAATTACCCTTATAAGGATATACAGGCTGGTATTGGAACAATCACTTGCGCAGCTAAATGTTGTAAAAGTGAATTGTTTACTTCTATATCTATTGATTTTTTATATCTGCTTTTGAATCAATATCCATGTATCATGAGGAGACTGCAGAAATAAAAGACATTAGAAACTATTACTATGTGTGCATTCTGATCATTTGATCAAACACACCAACACAAATATGTTAATTGCTCTCAAATGAGATTCTTAGATCATATGTTTTTGTCATGGTAAATGGTAGCAAAAATAAGTATTATGTGGTATTTTCCTCCTTGAGTGAAGAGAAAGAGATGGATGGATGGATTTGCATCCATCTGACGAGGGGGACCTCAGAGAATTTCACATGACGTCAGCATGAACCAGCGCGAGCACCGAGCAGCTCCGCGGCCTCAGACAAGTGAGCTAGAGGATAGGTGTAAAGAGTACTAAAAGAATATAGTTTATAACTTAAATTCTTGTCGTGTTTCTATATTTTAAAAAAACCCCAACAATTCCCTGAAACCTGACCGGCTACTAAGGTAGTTCATCTGACAGAATAGCCTACTGGTGGTTTATAGTTTAGTCAGGTTGACTTTTAGGTAAGCTAAGCAGTATGTTATGATAGCTGGCTAGGTTAACCAAGGTTTTTTTTCCACCACAATTATTTGTAGGTAGAAATGAGATCCGCCGAGGACCAAGTTGTGGAGGATGAGGTTGGATTCCAGGACGACGAGGTATACATAGAGTATGAAGAAATTACAGAAATCACAGAACTAAACGTTTTAGCAGTAAAAATATAAAGTTTTGAGTTTCGATGACACTCTCAGCCACAGGGTGGCGACCATAGACTGTATATAGAACGGTGGCGACATTGTAAGAGCTTGAGCGCGAGTTAGAAATAGAGGGTGAGAAGTAGGCTTATGCTAAGTTTGAAGGTGTGCTGAGGTTGAAAAGAAAATAATTTGAATTAATGGCCTTCTTAATAACTACATTAACTAGTCTTTCTCTCTCAGGAATCATTTTTCCAAGACATTGACCTTTTACAAAAACATGGCATTGTAAGTATAAAAGGACATAAATGATCTTATTACGTCAACATCACCACTAACTGCTTGTGTACACATGTGATGGCCATGTTTCATTGCCCACACAGAATATGGCTGACATCAAAAAACTAAAGTCAGTGGGAATCTGCACAGTGAAAGGCATACAGATGACCACACGCCGAGCCCTCTGCAACATCAAAGGTCTCTCTGAAGCGAAAGTTGAAAAAATCAAAGAGGCTGCAGGGAAACTGCTGGTGAGATAACAGGCCTGGATTTAGATTGCCCTCAGTTATTTGTAACTATAAAGTGCAATGGGGTTGAAAATTATTTACTTTTTTATGATGTTAGTTTAAAATGTTGTGCCATGGGTTTGCGCCTTTCAAGTGTTGTTGAAATGACCTCACAGAGTAAATGAAGAAAAACAAAACACATTAAAGGCATAAACATTTCCAATAGAGTGTGGAGAACATCCGGGTGAGATGTAATAACAATCACTTTCTCCATTGTCTCACAAAGGAATAGTTCTTTTAAGTTAAGCCTCGTAATTTGTGGCAAGTTTATTTCATGCATTGTTAACACCACGTGGTAAACAAAAAACAAGTTTGCATCATGCAAACAAGAACAAGTTTGCACAACCAGGGTAAGTCTTTGCATGTCTGTCTTCTTCCATCTGTCAGCAGAGTGTTGTTTTCACGCTCCTCTCCTCTTACCAGGCTAACGGTTTCCTGACCGCTTTGGAGTACAGTGAGAAGAGGAAGCAGGTGTTCCACATCACCACAGGGAGCTTGGAGTTTGAGTTAAGATCTACACCACCACTAGTAACATGAAAAAGTCACCAATTTATTTACACTTTTCTCTCTAATCACCCCACTCTTGTCTCATGTCCCAAGTCGTGTGGAATCGCTTAGTCACAGCCCTCTCATTTGTGGAAGGTTTTAACGTCAGATGAAGTCATGAAGTAAAGTGTTCCAACAATAATAATTAAAAAAAAGAAAAGTTATAACTCCTCTTCTTTTCTATCTCAGCAAGCTTATGGGAGGAGGCATTGAGAGCATGGCCATCACCGAGGCATTTGGCGGTAAGACGGATGGCTTTGTGCTGTCTTCTTTTTTTCTTCTTCGTTTCTCCCCCTTTCCGCTCGCCTCAGTGTCTGTTCTTGGCTCAGGGTCGTCTGGCCTGGAGTTAGCGGCGGTGTCGTATAAAGCAGGGTGTGTTGATGACACATGCGGTTTGGCACATCCTTGGCCCTCTGAGGAGAACTTAACATTTAAATGTTTTCTCATGCAGAGTTTCGAACTGGGAAGACACAGCTCTCACACACTCTTTGCGGTAAGTTAACTCAGCCTGCTTTTGGGGGCACTTGTGACCACTAAAATTAGTCCAACTGTAAATGTAAATTAGTTATTTTTGTGTATTTATCTCTACTTTTACAGTAACCTCCCAGCTACCAGGAGAGGATGGTTACTCGGGGGGCAAAGTCATTTTCATCGACACAGAAAATACTTTGTATCCTTCTCTGGCCGGTCTGTAGGACATTCATTCAAAGAAATTTAGCTAAACAGAAATCCTTTTCTGAAGGTACGTCCACCAGTCCAAGCCTTAAATCAGGCCTCTAGAAGGAGTTGAAAAAGGTAATGTAATTGACCCTTGTATGCATTACTTTAGCAGTTTCACTGGGGGGCGCTGTGGCACAAGTCTAAATAGTCCAGAGTGCATTTAGGAGGGTATACGGGCCATGGTGTCTTTTCCCATCTCTATGTGTTATTTTCCATGGTCCTATCTGAACAAGACCACTGATAGCACAGACACACATACAAACAGGAGTCTACTGTCCTATCATTCCTTGACTTTCCTAGTCGGCCGGACAGGCTGAAGGACATTGCAGACCGATTCAATGTGGACCATGAAGCAGTGCTAGACAATGTTCTGTATGCCAGAGCTTATACCAGTAAGACTTGGGTCGATTGATTATTTATTTGTTATGTCTGGTTATGTCTTGAATTTCCTTAGGGATGAATAAAGCACCATCTTATCTTATCGCATAGTAACTGTACATATCTCCCAGCCAGCATGTCTAGACAGCTGTGCATCTTGAGATAAAAAAATATGTTTGTTTTTTTTATTACGCAGGCGAACACCAGATGGAGCTGTTGGACTTTGTGGCAGCCAAGTTTCATGAGGAAGCAGGCATTTTCAAGCTACTGGTACTGCACCATTCAGTAATAATCACATCATTACTGGGTCGTACATGTTTGTGTCCTAATTTATTATTCAGACTATTTTATTGTTATTAAATCATCTTATTACTTTCAAACAGCTCTGCTGTGAATTAAACATTTTCATCCATCCATTTGTATTACATGTAAGCGCACCAGTAGTGAATGCACCAATACTGTACTACAAGTTAACACCAAATTCTCACTGTTCATATCTCTTTTCTACTTGGACCGCTCTGTTTCTCTGTGTGTCCCAGATCATCGATTCGATCATGGCTCTTTTCCGGGTGGACTTTTCTGGTCGGGGCGAGCTTGCTGAGAGACAACAGAAGCTGGCTCAGATGTTGTCCAGATTGCAAAAGATCTCTGAGGGTCAGGGCCCATTGGCAGCTGTTCTATCTAATTGATCTACAAGATGTTTCTCTCTGTTTTGGTTGACATATGAGATACTTTCTGTAGCTTGGGGATGGATATGCCTCTGTCCATTCAATCTCATAACATTATTTGTTTATTCGTTTGTACTGTATGTTTCTCGAGAAACATCTTGATCTACAAGATGTTTCTCTGTGTTTTGGTTGACATATGAGATACTTTCTGTAGCTTGGGGATGGATAAGCCTCTGTCCATTCAATCTCATGATTATTTGTTTGTGTGTTTCTTGACTTATGGCCTACAGAGTATAATGTGGCTGTGTTTGTCACCAACCAGATGACAGCAGATCCAGGAGCAGGCATGACGTATGTGACTGTAAACTACCATCCTCGTAGACGTAGAACCACTGTAGGCTTCAAATTCAGAACACTAGACATCACCCAAGAGATCTTATTGTCACCGTGTGTCACAGATTCCAGGCTGACCCCAAAAAGCCCATTGGAGGACACATCCTGGCCCACGCCTCCACCACCCGCATTAGCCTGAGGAAAGGACGGGCAGAGATGAGAATAGCCAAGATCTTTGACAGGTATGTTACGTATAATATATACATTACATCAGTTCTTTCACTTATTCTGATTCATACTACGTTTAGATTAGGAATGGGTGTCTTACAATACATCAGAATAAGTATACCGGCATTCCATTACACCAGTGTTTCTCAAACTGTGGGGCGCAGGTACATGACAGGTGGGGCGCCAGACATCTCCCTGCGATCGACCAACTATCCCACCATACAATCCGAATTCACAGCTATTTGTCAGATATGCGCATTTGACAGTAAATTGAGCTTTCCAAATGTGTTATTTGCTAGTTGCTGTGATGAGGGATTCAAGAGAAATTTGGCTTTGAATTAGTAACATGAAATTTCTAAAATTGACAAAATTCTGTATTCCTCACAGAGATACTGTACATGTATTGTCCGCAAAATCAGCCTTCCAGGTGGGGCGTGAGAATTCTCTGCCTTCCAAAGTGGGGAATGACAGAAAAAGTTTGAGAACCACTACATTACACAGTCGCTCTTCTGTTTTATAATTTACAGTAGCCAATGCAACTGCCATTAGATATCATCAGTGTAAATATAAAGGTAGGAAAATGTTATGTTGGTTGTATGACTTGTGTTTGTCCCTTTCTTAGTCCTGATATGCCAGAAAATGAGGCTACTTTTGCAATTACCTCAGGAGGAATCGCTGATGCCAAAGAATGAAGCAGAGATATTTAAGGGTGGAGCTGTCTTGGACAAAACTGATGTTCAGTTGTTTGTGCCTGTCTGAACAGCAAACAGATAATAACATTACACATACAATGATACAGTAACAAATCAGTATTATTTATTAACCTATTTATTTATTGTTCAGATATGTTGCTTACTATGTATTGCCTAATGATTAGTGTATTTAAATTCCTTCTGATGTGTTGTAAATAAACTTTTAATATTTTAAATTTTGCACCTCCTTGATTGATTTTAACACTAGACATTAATGTAATAAATAAATATTGATATAGTGAAGACAGAGCCCTTATTATTTAATAATTTCTCTGGTTAAGAATAGCCTTAGAGACCAACTGTATTGATGCCTTTTAAGCATTGCCCCTCTCAAAGCTTAGTCATGGTTGAATTGCGGGCATTCCAGTGGCATTAGAGTCATAATTTCAGGATACAGGATAATGACTCATGGACCATAGCCGGTGGAAATGAATGTAAACACGTGCACATACCACTCCATAGTAGGGAAGAATAACCAAAGTGTCTCTGGAAAATTACAGATAGCAGGAAGCCACCTATGTCATTGGTCTTTTAAACATTAAAAGTATGTTTAATTTTTTAAGAATGGTATGATGAAGCTTTCATTTAAATATTCACTCAACATGAAGGGAACCTGTAGAGGGCAACAATGTTTTCAACAGTTTTTAAAAAAAGGCGACCAAAATACAGGATGTCTGAAATCGTCATTTCCGTCAACCAGCTAGTTCGGTAGCTAGCTATGTGCTCGGAGGGCTTCCATTACCGCTAAAGGTTTGTGTCGGTAACAAGAAAATGTGAAACAAACATTCTCTCACAACAGAAATGATCGTTGGCACATGCGTTAACATGATGTAATGAAGATATGATTACCCCAAAATCTTTTTAGGCTCGACTGGATGAGATCCATCCCTTGACACAGTTAGCATGCGTGCTAACTTACTCGCAGGCTAATCAGCGAAATAAACATACAAGTTAGCATCTTAGCTTAATGTAGTACAAATTCATTAGAATACGACACACCGATTTATTTCATTCTTCATATTATATTCTGCATGTACGTTGGCGTTTTAACTATTTGTATGTGGAAACGTGTGACACATAGAGTTTTTTAATATTTATACAGCTCGCGCAACGTTTGTAACGTTACCGGTATGCAAGCCGAGTTAGGTCGTTTTTAAACATTGCTACATAGGCGTTTAATAACTAAAGATTTGTCAGGCGATGTGACCATCATCACATCATTAAAAAAACGCTATCTAGATCTGATAAAGACATGTAAATAAAAGATCCGTCCAATCGTTTTGTAAACAATGTATTGTTTGGCCATAACGATTTAACGTTACACTGTCATAAAGTCAAATTTCCAACCTTTACTTGGTGAACTCAATATTTAGGCTAACTAACATTATTTCTATTCTTACACAGAGGGAACCATGTCTGGCACAGGTGGAGGGAAGCGTGCCTCAGGTGGGGACAGTCCCCCTGGTCCACCTGAAAAGAAATCCAAGAAAGAGGAGAAGACCACCACCACCCTCATCGAACCCATTCGTATAGGAGGGGTCTCTTCCACGGTCAGTCAGTCGCAGAAATATGTCACACATTGATTTTTACAAAGCATTTGGGCATTGAAATGTCAAAGTACTTTGTTCTTTATACTTGCAGGAAGAAATGGACATGAAGGTGATCCAGTTCAAGAACAAGAAGCTGTGCGAGCGGCTGGAGCAGAGGCAGGTGATGGAAGATGAGTTGCGAGAGAAGATAGAAAAGTTGGAGAAACGCCAGGCTACTGATGACACCACTCTGCTCATTGTGAACCGTTACTGGACTCGGGTATGTTCTTTCTTTTACCTGCATTCTTTACGTATGTGCTTTCATAGCTGTTAAGACATTATCTGTCATATCCCTGCTCTTTAGCAGGATGTTTAATTTTAGAGCTGTACACTCACTGTTGCTTATTTATGCCAAACTGTTTTAATGCCAATTTCTCATTTCTGTCTCAGCTTGATGAGAAGCTTCAGGTCCTGTTGAAGCGTGTTCAACCTGAGAGCCCTCCAGAGCCAGCTCCGACCTCAGCCCCAGCCTCGGCCCCAGAGCCTCCCTCAGCTGCTGCCCCCTCCCCAGCCCTGGCTCCTGAACTCCCCCCTGTGCCTGCTCCGGAGCCAGACACAGAGCCCCCGCCAGCACCCCCACCGACAGAGGGAGAAGAGGTGCCAGCTCCCCCTCAGCCTCCTGCCCCAGAGGAGGAGGACCAGCAGCAGCCTCTACAGCCACCTCCACAAGAAGATGGCCTGGACCAGCCTGCTGAGAAAGTGCCACAGGAGGATGGCATTGCAGGTAGGCATAATCTGAAGTGAATCAAGTGATTGCAAAGTTTTGAGCCTTGGTTTTGATTTGGTTGAAAAAGCATAGATATATGGATTATTGTCAAGCCAAGGGCATGTTCATGTAGTTTTGTATTCAAGAATGCCAAATATCTGAATGGCAATTCTCAACACATGCCTGAGTTGACATTCAGCTTTTGTTTAGCATTCAGAATGGCGCTCACTATGCAATCTGCCTTGCCAGCTACATTAGCATTGCTGTGGAGATGAACTGTAAAGATCTGTATAGATTGATGCCTTGGCTGTAGTGGAAGAGTTTGAACATGGATGGATGTGATTCCCGTTGCAAAAGCACGATTTCCCCTTCTCACAGTAACTCATGCATAAACCTGAGGATTGGCAGTCGCCCCGGGCAATTATATACGTGCATAGATCTGCCAATAGGAATTGCCTCTCTTTAAGATGTATGTCAAGTCTAGTGTAGACTTGCACCCCTTCTTGCATCTGTTTTCAATTTTTACTATTCTAATGTAAAAGAGCTGTTTATCAGTGATTCTACGGTGACAGCTCACATAGTGGATTGTTTATCGCAAGCTGGGAATTGAGCTATCGTCAGTATTTATTTATACTATGAATTGAAAATAAATCTGTAATGTATGTCCAGATTGACACTGTTAAGTACACCCTGGTTTATCTTAACCATGGACCAGGGTGGTCATCTCCCTAGCTCTGCGATAGAAAGCAGTCGTTGGAATCAGCTGCACAAGTGCTTTACTGGCACCTCATTGTCCCATCAGGCTAGACCCTGTCACTTTACGCTCATTCATCACGCAGATTTAGGGCTTCAAGTTGAGCGTGCATTTCAACCAGGCAAAATATGGAACATGCATAACAGTCCGTTCCCTCCACAGCGCCCCCTCCCCCGACCCCGCTGAGCGACAGTGCCAAGGAGTTCCTGGCCACGCTGGACCACTGCTGCGAGGAAGAGCTGGGCCTGCAGCTGCAGGACCGCATGCAGTTCAGCAAGGGTGCCGTGGCCTGCATGGTGTGCGTTTTCGACCGGCTGCACACCGGCATCGAGGACCTATGTGCCCGCGTCCAGAATGCAGGTGCGTCCTGGGTGTCTCTCTCGACCTTAGCTCACTCCACTCTCCAAAACCACCATGAAAGCATATTTTAACAAAACACTGAAATCTCTTGAGTGCCTTTACTACATGGCTGAATTGTGCATACATGGTACATATAAAACAGTATATATCCTGTAAACCCATGCAATCACGCGTTCATTGTTGGATGTTTTGCACCATCCTGAGTTCCTTCATTGATTTGCAATGAGGTGTAACTCCCTCTGTGCCTCTCCAGTGAGCGAGGATGATAACCAGAGAGAGATCCTGGCCCAGAACTGTTCTCTGCTGGAGGAGAACCGGAGACTGCAGAACCTGGCCTCCTCGCTGCAGGGCAAGCATCATAAAGTGTCCATGGAGGTGCGTGGCCAACTGTTATCATTGCTCAGAACGTCAATTTTTTTTTTATGTGCAGTATTGCTTTGTGAAATGGTTACACTGCAATCCCTGATGGTTAGACTACAGCAGCTTATGCAGTTGATACACAGCTTTAGGAGTCCATACACAAACATGAGTGTATGTAAGGACATTTATGAGTGTATGTAAGGACATTTAGAGTGTACGTAAGGACATTTAGAAAGGAATTATGAGTGTATGTAAGGACATTTAGAAAGGAATGATTATGTTTCCAATTGTGTCTGAGTTTTACTGGCTTCTGTTTAACATTACTGCTGGACTTTGCCAATTGCCTGAATACATTTTCATATGCAATGATGTAATACAGTAATATAAATGAAACAGTATAACTTGAGGGCCAGAATATAATTCATATAAACCATTCACAAGTTCTGGCAATTGTTATTGATCCCCACGGAGATCAATTTACAAAATAAATATGAATATAGTAGAATTAATGTAACAGTAATGTATTGTACCATAATTTCCCGTACATTGGACGCATCGTAGACCGTTTTTTATGTAAATGCAAAAAGCTAAATTGTGTATTAACCACACTTAAATATGTTGAGTTCATCAAACCTGGTTCACGTCACGTTAGCCCTTGGCGTCACTTTAGCTGAGCTCCGCCTCTGCCCTTTGCCTAGTTCAACTCACATCTTCGTATCAGAAAGACACCAGAAGCCCACACAGGCTGAATAGTCGCCTCATATTATTGACACTAAGATCTGAATTTCGGTGAATATTAATGAACCAGACACAAACCAGGTTTATGAACGGGAAATTACAGTAATAGTAGACAAGTACTGCTATTAAGTACTGAGTGTATGACCAATCCAGAGGATAATTTGTAATTATCTAATAATTATCTAATAATTGCTAATAGATTGTGATGGTATTACTTGTGCTCTGTATTGTGCAGTATAATGAGCTGGTAGACAAGGTGACGGGCTCGGAGACGAAGGTGTCCGAGATGGAGACGGCCGTGGAGGACCTGCAGTGGGACATTGAGAAGCTGCGCAACAGAGAGCAGAAGCTCAACAAGCACCTGGCAGAGGCCCTGGAACAGGTAATGCCAATTATGTTGCAGTTTTAATTCAATTGAGAAGTGAATTAGTCACTAATTTAAAAAAAACTAGGTCACTGAGTTCTTTGCCTCTCATGTTGTTCTCTCTGGACAGTTATCCACAATTCAGTGGAACTCCAATTATGGATTAGAAGATGAGATGGCTGTTGTTTAGAATGCTTGATATGAATGTATAAAAGTTAGTAAGTCAGATTTATTCATACACTGTGACTATTTTTTCTCTCCCAGTTGAACTCGGGCTACTACGCCACAGGCAGCTCCGGAGGACTCCCGGGAGGCCAGATCACTCTCAGCATACAGAAGGTAAAGTACGGTGACCTGTCCTCCCTGTGCAACCATTGATACGCACAGACAGCACTTCACTCAGCGCTACCGTAGTGTGTGTGTGTGTGTGTGTGTGTGTGTGCGCCAAGTCTCAGAGACACTGAGCACTGCATAACCTATAACCCCCTCCTCCTCCTCCTCCTCCTCCTCCCCCTCCTCCTTCTTCTCCCCAATGCCCAGTTTGAGCTGCTGAACGCGGAGCTGGAGCAGAACCAGGAGCTGGCCAACAGCCGCATGGCGGAGCTGGAGAAACTGCAGCAGGAACTCCAGGAGGCTGTGAGGGAG
Source organism: Sardinella longiceps (assembly GCA_027497455.2). Classification (NCBI taxonomy): domain Eukaryota; kingdom Metazoa; phylum Chordata; class Actinopteri; order Clupeiformes; family Clupeidae; genus Sardinella; species Sardinella longiceps. The sequence goes on along the minus strand of JAODXP020000032.1, from coordinate 10,760,914 downwards.
AGCGAGATGCTTAAGGTATGTTGGGACTGGGACTGGGACAGGGCCTGCTTGTGTGTGGAGTCCCCTGGTTAAAAACTGCTTTGAAATGTCTTGTGGTTGTTGTTCATGGGCCATTGTGTATAGCAGTCTGAGCAGTGCTAATGGGACAGGGCCTGCTCGATGGTGTTATTTGCCCCCAACGGCATCTTCCAGGCAGCGCAGCCTAAAAGTGGGGCTCGATGGTGTTTTTTGCCCTCAACGGCATCTTCCAGGCAGCGCAGCCTAAAAGTGGGGCTCGATGGTGTTTTTTGCCCCCAACGGCATCTTCCAGGCAGCACAGCCTAAAAGTGTGGGGCTCGATGGTGTTTTTTGCCCCCAATGGCATCTTCCAGGCAGCACAGCCTAAAAGGCACTACCTTAAAGGAAAAATCTGGCGTGAATCGTGAACACATAGCCCTGCTGTTTTATACTGCTAAGCGCTACTGATAGCCACCTCAATGATCGAATTTTGTGCATCATAGACCAAGTTTGCGAAACGGCAGCTAACACTAACTGAATGAGGCATGTCAAAAATGAAACCTAATTGATTTGCTTTTGTTTTGAAATGCCCCATTCTGTTACCGTTAACTGCCGTTTCGCTATCTCAGTTGGCCTTGCATGAAATTCAGTGATTGAGGTGGCTATCAATAGCGCTTGGCACTATAAAACAGTAGGACTACGTGTTGATTCACGCCGGATTTTTCCTTTTAACCCTATTCCTTACCCTAACCCCCTCAACCCGAAACTGAGGGGCGTAGTGCCTTAAAGGCAGCGCTGCCTGGAAGGCACCGTTGAGGGCAAAAAATACCAAGACCATGTGTGGAGTCCCCTGGTTAAGAGCTGCTTTGAAATGTTTTGTGGTTGTTGTTCATGGGCCATTGTTAATAGCAGTCTGAGCAGTGCTAACTTTTATGAACAGATGTTAAAGACTGTTAAAGAGCTCGATGAAAGCATGAGAAAGCATTAATGAAAGTCAGACAAAACTAGTACAGGTAGAAAGATTAGTAGATGCAGGACAATGATGGGCAGTGTGATTTCCAGCATCACAAATAGTGTACATTTAATAGATGTAAATACTAGTGGACGGTATATTGGCTCGCTCTTCACTTTTGATGTGATATGAATTTTTAATATACTGCATGTACAGGTTTAAATAGCCTGACTAATGTTCAAAATTGAAGCCGTTTGACGTTGTTTGATGTGGAATGCTGCACCGGTCGACGTATACACAACTATTTACGGTCTTCTTATGTCATCTCTGCCCATTCTATTAGTACTAAATTATTTGTGATCAGTCTCATCCAGATACAAAAGCTGACATTAAAATACTGCTGTTTTGGCACGTGTAAAGTAGCAGCAGCGGGGCCATATGCGGCCCTCTACTCTCTTTCATGCGGCCCGCCATGATTTAAGAAAATTACATGTAATGTGGCCCATTATTGAATTTTTCTCATTCTGCAGTACACTATTTGCATTGGTCATCACAGTTTCAGTACTGGTGTGATGTTTGTCAATAGTATCATTAAAGAGTGTAAAATTATTAGATGACGCAGTTGCTTTTTCAATTAAAAAAAAAAAAAACTGTGCGTTTAATTTTGCATTGGCCCTGGGCCCTTTTTCAGTATGTGTTCCGCAAGCGAAAAGTTTGTCCACCCCTGGTATAAACAGTCGAAGTTCTCCTTAAAGCTGTATCACTTTGTGTGGCTATGCAAACCTGTGGGATGTTTATACTTGTGTGGACATTAAAATATTTTTCCTGCAATGCATGGGATAGGCTATTCCTTGCCAGCAGAGCTAAAAAAAAACAAAAAAACTCCTAATTTCACAACAGATGGACCTGCGGAACATTCCAGAGGAGGTGGTGAAGGAGACGCCGGAGTACAAGTGTTTGCAGTCCCAGTTCTCCCTGCTGTACAACGAGTCTCTGAGTGTGAAGACTCAGCTGGACGAGGCTCGTGCACTGTTACTGACCGCCAAGAATGCTCACCTTAGACAGATTGAGCACATGGAGGTGAGACACCAGACTATAGAGACCTAAGAAAATATGCCAGTAATAGTACATAGTTTTAAATGCATATTATGATATTTTTTGGTGTGTTTTTATATAGTAGATTTAAAATTTTAAAAGGGAAGTCCAGTGTAAATCAATCCATAGTCCTGTTGTTCAAACTCACCAGTTCACCTGCTCTAAGTAGGAAAAAATAAAACCAATCAAATAAAATTTGATACAACATAGACCTAGCAGTGAACTGGCAACTAACACTAAAGTGAATGGGGCATAACAATTTACTTTCAGTTTCATTTCAGTATCCCCCATACAGTCAGCATTAGTAATCGGTTTGTTATTCGGTGTATATAACATCAAAGTTGTTCTTTTTCTTAAAGACAGCGATGGGGTAGTTTTTTCATTGTGATTATAAATTAGCTTACATGGGAAGAGAAAAGATTTTGTCAGTATCATCCTCCACTGTGGTGCAGACATGGGTTGGTAATTTTAGAAGAGGAAGTAGCGATATAGTCCTGCGTCTCCATATTTTTAACTCTTGGAGATAGCGTGAATGTCAGCCAGCTGCTAAGTTTAACAGCAGCGATAACTGGAAATAGCCACAAGTTGTGTCAAGGCTTAATTCTCACGGCTGGCCTCTCGTCTCCCCCCTCCCCCTTCCCCCCTTTCCCTACGCCTCATTGTTGCGGCTTCCTGTGTCCCTGTGGCGCGCCGTGATGCGATGCGAACCCCCCTGGGTCAGAGTGATGAGCTGTCACTGCAGAAGAAGCTCCGCACCGAGGTCATCCAGCTGGAGGACACGCTGGCCCAGGTGCGCAAAGAGTACGAGATGCTGCGCATCGAGTTCGAGCAGAACCTGGCGGCCAATGAGCAAGCAGGTAAATAAAAGCCTAACAAATCTCCCCCCAGTGCTTCCTGAGTTTGAGCAGGTTGTCTGGCTCAGAGCTGTTCACACTGCATCACTGAAGTCAAGTGTGAAAACACACTCACAAGAAATGTTTGAGGACTGCCTCCAGAATGGACATAAATGCCCCAGGATAAGTGACTGATCAACATAGTTCACAGTTTTATCTGAACTAACTTACCATAATTATTGGTTATGTCAGCTATAGTTTTCATTATGACATAATGATGACATAATGGCGGCCACAATGTCTGCTTTTTAATCGATCAAGAGTTTCCTGTCCTGAGTGTTTTTTTAAATTATTTTGTTTAATTTGACACATGAATTACTATGTAGCAATCCTCCACCTGAAGGGATATAGCTTTGAAAGAATAAAGTGGAACACTTCATATTAGTTTTGTCCAATAGTGATCAGTTTAAAAGGCCTCACGATATAGCTGTGGAGACAGAGGACATTGACAGGATGCCATTTCTCTCTGTCTCTTGTTAAAATGGCCACGCTCACGCAGTTTTTACAAGTGTGGCTGGGTAGTTTTTGCAGCGGGGAGAGAGCGGGAGAATGGTTTTATCCGATATTCTGAGGATCTTTACTGAGTTATTTAATGACCATCACACCCGTAGTGAAGTATGCTCCATTGCTGTTCAAGAGCAGGGAAAACCGGGGGAAACTGGGGAAAAGATGGGATCTGGATCGTATCCAGGGAATACTAAATCCACATGGATGCCAGAGAATTTTACGGCGACATCATGCTATTCCCTCCGGTCAGTGTTTTTTATTGGTCCCAGTTTCGCTTTCGAACATGACAACGACCCCAAACCTTTCTCCAAGCTTTGTAAATCATATATGAACAGGAAACCATCAACGTAAACTTGATTTCTATCATCGAAAAGGCCTGCCCAGTCACGTAATATTAACCTGAGCTGGCTTCTGTGAAATGGTAGGAACTGGGCTGTATGTCCGGTAGCAGTGTCCTGTCCAACAGTGTAAGTCATTGCTGGCTTCTTCTCAGAAGGCTCGGAGTAATAAAATTTAAGTGAATGTTTCAAAGTGATTTAGTCTTTGGATACTACCAGTGGGTGTTTTTGTATTTTTCATAGGAAATGCTGTAGTGACAGACGTTATTGTAGTCAGCCATCACTTGCTGTTTGTGATCTGGCACACTGCTGTTCTGCATATGGCCTACCACCAGGGATGGAGGGTGGTTAGATCTTTTTTGGTGGTCCAGATTGAGTAGATCTCAAGTCTGCTTTTTTAAGGACAACTTAACAAGAGTACTTGCCAGTACTGACGACACAGAAGTTTTGATCCAACTCGTATAGATTTCCTTGAACAGAGAATTAGCCCTGACAGCTAACTCACCAAAAATGTATCACATCTTCAGTACTGGCAAGTCTCGAGGAGCTTGAGCAATAGAGCTCTTGTTAAAATAGACCGAAGTTGTCCTTTAATGTGTGTTCAGTTCTTGTTCATTTTACAAAACAGAGCCATCATTTAAAAAATCGACTTACGCATGCGATTTAGTGAACAAGCGTGTATTTTCTTAAAACAAAATGACACTTCCCAGCTCCGTATGCAGCAGCAGAACAGTAAGCTATTTTGGAAACAGCAGGCCGCTGGACGTTTCTTCTTTTTGCTATTTCTGTCCCGGCCAACATAATGGTTCCTCCTCCGCTCGTTTCAGTGCGGACTAATTAGAACGAGCCCAGTTAATTAGGCAATTGATTTGTTGCTGTCCAAGGCCGTGTGTGCTGGGCCTCAGGATGAGCGCACTCCTCAGTGTCCGCTGGAGGAAACGTCTCCGCACCTCCACCCTACCCCGTAACCCCTCTCCCCCCGGCCACCGGCCACTCCCACATCCACTAATTGAGCCCGGACTCGTTAGGGAAGTTCTGCTTTTTTATCGGTCCTGCTGTGCACCAAACCCCGGTGACTTCCTTTGTTGCGGTCGCCAGGGGTTACTGTTGCCATAGACGCAGGGCAGGAAATGTGTGTATGTGCAACGCGGTGGGGGTGAGGGTGGGGGGGTCGCGCAGGGAGGGGGAGTGCATCCTGTCTTTGCCTTTTCCTCCTAGCCATAACGGTGTGTGCTTTGGCCCGTGGCCACCGCGGAACGTGGAACAGAGATAGTGACATGCACCCATTGTATCTGCCATTATCAGGCTTAACCATCTCTCTGCCCCCCCCATCTCTCACCACCCACCCACCCACCCACCCACCCCACACCCCTCCTTTTACGTGGCTTTGGTAGGGCCCATCAACCGGGAGATGCGTCATCTGATCAGCAGCCTGCAGAACCACAACCACCAGTTGAAGGGCGACCTGCAGCGCTACAAGAGGAAGCTGCGCGAGACTCAGATGGAGATAAACAAGGTCTGTGTGACTGGACTGACTGACTGGGTGGCCTCCCTACACCGGGAGCATCACCTTATGCACCACCCCGCCCTCACACCTCTCTTGAGGTGCTAAGCCATCACGGGGTCATCGCTTTACACTACTAAAGTTCACACACACACACACTCGCATACAGACACACACACAGACACACAGATAAACACACAGACACACACACTGTCTAGGTTGGCCAGACAGCATTCTGCTTCATGAGTGTTAGAGTCGCTTTACACTAATAAAGTTCACACATACATACATACATACATACATACATACATACACACACAGTCACACAAACACACACACACACACACACACAGACACACAGACAATCACAGAGACACACTGTCTAGGTTGGCCAGACAGCATTCTGCTTCATGAGTGTTAGAGTCTCAGCCATAAACGGGTCACAGCAGTGAATTCCTTGGGATGGTGGTTAGAGTAGGGGGGGTCTGTGAGGGGTCTGAAAGACCAGATGTCTCCGCGCGCCATAAGCATATCTGTGCAGTATGTGGAGGGTTGCTGCGGCAACACTGTTTGTCTCTCTCACACACACACACACAGACACACACTCAGAAAGCTGCTGGAAAAAGGCTGTATGAGCACAAGGCTGAAGGCTAATTGAAGTAACGTTTCCAAAAGCAGAGCCATGTAAGTAATGAAGAAAGAGTGCAATGAAGGAGGCGTAACGTAAGCAGTGACTATATGCAGACCTGTTTACTGTATTAAATGGCAGCAGACATTTACAAGTGTGTGTGCAAGTGAAACCAGCTGCCGAGACGTCACACACTTGTATACACTATGAAACGTATGTTGTTGGGTCAATAAATAAGAGTTTAAATAAGAGTTTTTGTACTTTGAAAGTTTAGACTTTTTAGACAAGCACTAAATGAAAGCAGTTTATGGATATATTTGTATCTGAGGATTTTTAACTAAACAAAGCTAACGGTAGATTACATGTATGCTTAAGTAGCATATTGAAGTAATTAAGCATGATCTGCATCTTGATTCCATTCTAACATCAGCTGGACAGGTTAAGAAAGGGAATGACTTTATTGTTTTGGTCCACAAAATCACATCTTTTCCAATTCACTTCTATCTCACCGGGGTCAAATACAAAAGCTCAACTGATTGTCCGACTAGATGACGCGCACATCTTTTTGTCGTCCCACGAAGCGAGCAGCTGGGCGTTCCGTGAAATTAATGTCCACATGCGCATAAGCTAACTTTTGTTAACTTTTGTCACCAGGGATGGTACCTCATACTTTTCCCAGACTCTCGCACATTCTCCCGTGTTTACGTTTCCACTCCCGAGGAATTCTCAGCGTGACCTATAAAAGCCCTTTAAGCCTTCTCGCTCTCGCTCAGTGAGCCCCTGACACATGCTAGAATAATACTGTAAAGCTCCAGGACCTTGAATGGGTTTCATCTAGTAAAAATAATGGTTCAATATGTTTGATGTTTAAAAGGTTTTTTATTATATCCAAGTTTTTGAGTCAAAAGGTCAGATTGACGAAAACATTATCTAATCCGGTTGCTTTCTCTGTGAGGCTTTTGTGACTATGAGATTTTTGTGTATATTATGACCTAATCAAACTCCCATTTTATGCTAATTGAGGATTGAGAGAAACGTTGCTTATCTTCTTAAGATGAAATTGATCGCAGATTCTTCCTTCATCTCTGCTATGATCCCTGTCAAGATCTCTGTTTTAAATGTCAAAGCAAAAAAGCACCCGGGGCGGACGACCGCAAAACTGCCGTCTGCGTTTGATATTATAAAAATTGCTGCTACTGTCACTGGCTTTTCATGATGCATTATCAGATGGGACAGAGATGTAATCCCCCCCCTTGCTGTGATGTCTAATTCTCTTTCTCTCTGTTTTTCCTCTATCCATCTTTCCCCCCCTCCTCCTCTTCCTCCTCCTCCTCCTCCTCTTCCTCTTCTTCCTCCACAGCTGCGCTGCCAGAGCGGGGATGCCAGCGGGGTGCTGCTGCTGGAGGAGGCGTCGAGCGACAGCGCCGGGGGCCTGGAGGTAAAGAAGGAGGAGGACGACGAGCAGGAGGAAGAGGAGGAGGAGCGGCGCCGCGAGCAGGAGCGTCAGCGGGCGAGGGAACGCGAGAGGGAGGCCGAGCGAGAGCGGGAACGCGAGAGGGAACGCGAGCGGCAGCGCAGCGAGGAGCTCAAGAGAAAAGACTCGGACACGCTCAAGATGCTCCGCGCCGAGCTCAAGTACGTGGTGCCACACAGGTCCCCACAGGCTGTGCCTCACACACACCTACACTTACACACACTCACACACACACACACACACACACACACACACACACACACACACTCCTGGCTCTCTCTCATAGTTAGACAACACAGGGTGGGGTACACAGCAAGCCGTTTTCCATTTGCTGAAGTCATGGCCCCCCCAAGCTATGGGGCTAATTCCACCCAGATGAGACTCGTGTGCTTTGGATACGCTGCCTCTCCCCCTTTCTAAACAGTCCCCCCCCCCCCCCCACCCCAACTATCCCCACTCTCTATCACCATGGTATAGGATAATAGGAGTCTAGTGTGTAAGTGTGTGTGTGTGTGTCTGTGTGTGTGTGCGGGGGGAGCCTTTTTGTTCCACTGCTTCAGCAGAGCCCCTCTGCGTACGTTTTAACGGCGTCCGTGTGACGCACGCAGAACGCGTCGTCATGGCTTGGCACCTCGGCCCCACTGGCCTGCGATCACTTAGCTGTATGGATGATGTAACTAATGACGGCAGCAGCTGCGTGACCTCAACAGCGCGACTTAAACATCTGGATTTCTCATGGAACGAGAGAAAAACGCCTCTCGACCATGCACCCCCCTCCCACCACCCCCAACCCCGGTGGGACCGCGTCCCCGCGGCAGGACTAAGAGATGATTCCACGAGATGAATCGGTGCTAAAAAGTTAGCTTCGAGCAATTCTTACTGCATAGCCCGGACTAAACGTGGTGGGATGTTATAGTCACATTTCCTAACTTCACGTAAACACAGGAAATTCGGAGCAGACGTGGAGCTGCCTGCACAAGAAGGAATGTTTTTTTTGTTTTTTTTTTTATCCTCCCCTGCGCTTGTTCTTGTCCAGAGCTTTTGAAGAGCAGGCCAGTGCCCACAGATAGTGCTTGTAGCTCAAAGGACATCTTCAAAAACAAAACATGTGCCAGGGGGATTGGTGATAAGATGCCATTTTGCATGTGTGACCCGATAAGGAATTCGGAACATTCTCAATTCAAACCATTCCCTACCCTGATCAGTTCTAAGTTGGTGTGTTTTCTGTGTGTGTGTGTGTGTGTGTGTGTGTGTGTGTGTGTGTGTGTGTGTGTGTGTGTGTGTGTGTGTGTGTGTGTGTGTGTTGGTTCCACAGGAAAGCTCAGGAGTCCCAGAAGGAGATGAAGCTGCTGCTGGACATGTACAAATCCGCCCCCAAAGAACAGCGGGACAAAGTCCAGCTAATGGCTGCCGAGAGGAAGGCCAAGGCAGAGGTAGTCCAACTCCACCTCCCACCAACACCCCCTGACACACACACACATGCGCGCTCTCCAACACTCACTCACACACTCACACACACACTCCCTCAGACTTTCTCTCTTGACTCTCTCACCCTTAACTCCTCTCGGCTGTGTGAATGTGTGCTGTTGCCACTGGCAACAAAACGTTTACACCACACATCCCATTGCAACCCACCCCCCCACACACACACACACACACACACACACACACACACACACACACACACACACACACTCACGCTTTTGCCCCATGGATAAATCGAGTTCGGCTCTGTTTTGCTTAATGCCAGGCAAAGGCATTATGTCATCGTGCGTCAAGCATTTACATTAGTGTGAAGTATGCGCTTGTTTCTCCTACAAAATTAAAAACAAATGTCAGTGACGGAGGGAGGAAGAAAAGGAGTTGAAACCAGTTTGTCTCCCTCCCTGATATTCTCTCTCTCTCTCTCTCTCTCTCTCTCTCTCTCTCTCTCTCTCTCTCTCTCTCTCTCTCACCCTCTCTCCCTCTCTCTCTTTCCTGCTCTCTCTCTCCCAAGGCTATAGTCCTTACATTTCAGTTTTTTAGCTGACATATTTATAGGTTCATTACTGTGGGCAAAAGGAGTGTAAATTTTACTCTGTTGTTGAGATTTGATTAAGCCGGGTAATTTTTTTTCATTCCTTTATTTATTTATTTGGTAAATCCGAGCAGCTGCTCGTGAATCTCTCCTAGATTAAGCCAGTGACACTAGCTGGGGCCTCTGTGGTTTTTTTTGGGTGGGGTTGTGAAGCCATGTCTTAAGTCATGGGTTGGTGGACAACGATGTTGATCGAATTTTTTTGGCTTTAAATGATCTTAGGGTGCCTCTGAAGAGGTTTGTTATGTCTGATGTGATCACGCAATCACGCAGGGTTGGCACAAAACGAGCTCAAGGCTCAATAATTTATGGAGGAGTTTGGGAAGCCTTGAAGGAAGTGCCTGAAACCGCTGTGAATCACTAAGTCTAAAAGAGTATTCAGTATTCACTTAGATGCTTCTCTGTTTCTTATTCTTTATTAATCCTGTATAGAGTGTTGGCACAAGCATGTGTGTGTGCTTTCAATCACATGCCATGCAAGACAAAATCAAGACTTGGAACGTCAGGACTGAAGAAAAAGCACGACAGAACAAGTTGAATTTATTAAATAAATAAATCAATCAATCAATCTATCAATTCTTGGCCCGTCATGTGGTGGTCCTCTACTGAAAATCAAAACAAGACGCCTTTAAAAAGATGATTTATGATGGTGCGTGTGTGTGTGTGTTTTCAGGTGGAAGAGCTGCGTGTCCGCGTGCGTGAGCTGGAGGAGAGGGAGAGGAAGGAGAGCAAGAAGCTGGCAGATGAAGATGCCCTGAGGAAGATCCGGGTTGCCGAGGAGACCATCGAGCACCTGCAGAAGAAGCTCACCGCCACCAAACAGGTGTGTACAACACAGCTTCTCCGCAGTCTACCTGACAGAGAACAGACAGCCATACTGGGTGATGCTCAGTGACAGTTTCCACTGTAAAATTCATTTGGTTGGGTAGCATTTAAATTTTCCACCTGACAGAATGATCATCTCAGATCCCCATTTTATATAATTTTGGGCTTTTTTGCCTTTAATCAGATAGGACAGTATAGAGATGGGCAGGAAACAAGTGGGAGAGAGAGATGGGGTGGGATTGGGAAATGACCTTGGGTCGGACTCGAACCCAGGTCCCTAGAGTGGTGGTCTGACGCTCTAGCCCACTGAGCCACAGCGCCCCCTATATACATATTTTACCCATAAGTATATTTAGGTGTGTTTGGGTTTGTCATCGGTTCTACTGCATACACACACAACTATAGACCTTCAGCTGTGCTGTTTGAGTGTGTTTGTGAGTTATTTGTAAATGTATGGGTGAGGGGACAAATGATCCAGCTGCAGTGTTTAGACAACTTGTCGCGCAGCCATAACACCACGCAGCCAGTGATGAGGGGTTTCCTCTCCGTCTCGCTCGGAGACAGACACCAGAGGTCAAGGGTCACGTACTGAGTCACCCCAGTGTTTAGCCAGAGCAGATAAGCCCTCAGAAATACTGCCGACACTCATCGGTCGAATGTAAACACGGTCGCCTGCACTTTAGCTCAGCCTACACAAACACGCCTGTGTAGTGTTCAAAGTTATTTTTAGTGGATGCCTTGGTATTTGTTTCTCCCTGATGCTGAGTGTTTTAAAGTGCTAAAACAAATGGTCCATTCGCATCATGGCGTTTTAGTTCCATTCCGGCAGGACCCCTTCTGCCCCCGAGGGGAATGTAAATTGGGGATTTACGAGGATTTCGTCGTGTTTGGTCGAAGCCTGGAAAAGACCAGTGTAAACAACACCAGAGAGATGAAAGAAGAGCTCTGAAGTGAAATCTCTTTTGTTTGCTCAAAAAAAAAAAAAAAAAAGGGGGGCATCAATGCCTCGTGGCTGATCTTGATCGTGTGTGGTGCAAGTCGGTTAAAAACATTTTTCTTTCGTGTTTTTTTTTTTTTTTTACTCTCGCTTCAGCAGTCAGCACTTCCCATTTCATTGCAAGTCCTCAGCCTTGCACGACTGTAAATTCCAGTCTAAGTCAGAGGGGTTTCCCCCGTTGACCTGGTAAGCACTCCAGCCAGGATTTCTTCTGTTCTTACCACTCTTGCCCAAGTCTGGCCTTCTGTGGTCTCCCTTTTTCACTCGGGCTCTGGCCATTTTTTTTTTTCTGTCACTCTCTTGGTCATGTCCAAAAAAAAAAGCAAAACAACACTTTATATTTCATGCAGAGATTTGTTTGAGCAGAGTTCGACGCATGCTTGTGGTTCGACACAGCACTTGGCGCTTCAGTTCAAGTCTAATTTAGGGATGCCTTTGGCTGAAGGGTCATGGCCCGAGTTTGAATTTATGCTAAACTGAATCGGGTTTGGCTGTGGGTTGGTTGACATGGAGTTTGAAATATGGCACTGTTCCGGACCCGTCCCCGGACCCGACCCGGCCCGCTGGATTGATTGTCGCATGTGGCTTTGGCCAGGGTTCAACAGCACACTGTGAAAATATAGATGAATATAGCAGTGTGGATGTACAAATGAATCTATCATTGGAGCAGTGAGTTGTGTGGATGGGGGTGGAGGACATTACAAGCCAAGAAGCCAGTCTGTGGTTCTTAGTCTCCCGGTGTCTCCTCAGGTTTGTGGCTTTCTAACAGGGTTTACTTTGAACCACTTTTCTTGTCTTCTTTTTTTCCCACTGCTTCATTAGCTTGTTGTAACAAATTTTGAACTCTTGTCCAATTGAGTCGGGCCTACAGTACATGAGTTTCTACTCCATACATGTAATGAGTGTATGCTTGTACGCATAAGCATTTGATATCGATTGCCTGTGTTCAGTCAGTAGGTCTAGTCCTATGTTAAATGCTCTGGAAATAGAGATATTTCAGTGGACTTTTCTTTTGATGTAGGACAAGGCTTGAAGTCCCTCCTTGTGTGTCTTGTTGTTGTTGTTGTGGTTGCACTGAGGTTGACCTTGTTTTTGTCCCCACTCACCCCACCCGACTCTACCCACTCCCTTGTTTAATCTGGTTTGGTTCTTGGTTGGCGGTTGGTTTGGTTTCCAGGAGGAAGAGGCCCTGCTGAGCGAGATGGACGTGACGGGCCAGGCCTTCGAGGACATGCAGGAGCAGAACAGCCGGCTTCTGCAGCAGCTCCGCGAGAAGGACGACGCCAACTTCAAGCTGATGAGCGAACGCATCAAATCCAATCAGATCTACAAGCTGCTGCGCGAGGAGAAGGAAGAGCTCGCCGACCAGGTGCTCACCTTCAAGACCCAGGTGAGTGGACAGAGCTATTGAACTAGCGTGTTATGTGAGAGTAATAATGAGACTACTGATTTAAATTAGCCTATGGCTACGATCAGGCTCAGTTATTTACTATGCATTGTCCCTGTTAAATAAACACATAAATAAATAAACTAGAAAAGCGCTCAGAGAGCGCAGACCTCCGCCAAGACAACGTGGTCACAGAGACGACGTGGTCACAGGTGGTGTTCTGGATCACTGAAAGCCACCACAATCTAATCAGTTCTTACTCGTCCCAATACACACGTTGTCCGAAAATTTCATCCAAATCCGTACAGTGCTTTTCGAGTTATGTTGTACACAGACAGACACAACCACACACACACAGACAGACACACACGGGCAAAAACATAGCCTCCTTGGCGGAGGTAATGATGTTTAGTAGTGGTGCAGTGGAATTAAAACAGAGAAGTGAAAAACCATAAAGGCGACCCATCGTGACTCAGAGTAAAGGGGCCTGTCCCCATAATTGGCTCCAGTAAATGTTTCTGAATGACTGCATTAATCAGTCACACAAATGCTTTATTAGCCATATTTCAATTTGGTCTCCAGATATCCAAGTATATTATTCATTATTCATAAAACTCTCCTTCCTATATTTAAGTCGGCATGAGTTGATATACACACAGAATGGTGGACATCATCCAACCTGGAATCATTGTTTTATTTTGATTAAGTAGTTTTAGAGTGACTCAAAAGAACACATGAACGCACCCAGCTGTAGTGTGGAACATAGTAAGCCATGCATACTTTATTGGGATGGTTGGTTGATGATGTGTGTGTCTGTATTTGTGTGTGTGTGTGTGTGTGTGTGTGTGTGTGTGTGTGTGTGTGTGTGTGTGTGTGTGTGTGTGGTGGCAGGTGGATGCCCAGCTGCTGGTGGTACAGAAGCTAGAGGAGAAGGAGGGCATCCTGCAGAGTACACTAGCGGCCCTGGAGAAGGAGCTGTCCATCCGCACCCAGTCCCTGGAGCTCAACAAGAGAAAGGTCTGTAGAAGAAGCACACAGTAGTAACAACCACAGCAGCACTTCCAAGTTCTCAGTCATGGTGTGTTGGCATTACGGCATGGGCCAAGCCACTGATGATTTGAAAATACATATATTATAACAAATAACTTCAGGCACATTTTCCTTGCCTTAAGCCCTGACAACCACACATTGTTGGTGACGCCAAGAGATTTGTGTGTGGACTACCAGGACTTCTTTCTTTCTTGGGAGAGCCTCTTGCTCCCGCATTAGTCTGCTTTTGTGTTCTTAATTTAGAGGAAACTTCTGAGGAATTCAAACCAGGGTGTTTGCACTCGGGGAAATCTGGAATTCTTTGCAAAAAAACAAAACAAAAACCAGTCTCTCCTACTCACGGTGGCCTCTCCTGTGAGTATTTAAATATTTAGGGAGGATAAAAGAAAACACACTGGTTGGATACTTCACTGTTGAGTTCTAGTCTACATACCACACACACCTCAGACTCTCAGACCAGAGTCAAATCTCTGATGGTCACATGCTGTATATTGGCGTTAAAAAAAACCTAGTCACTTTGTGTTTGTGAACAGGCATACCTCTGTTCTGTATATGGCATGGTAGTCAAGTCACTAAACCTCAAGTCCAAGTCCAGCCTCGAGTCGCCGGTGTTGGCGTCCAAGTCAAGTTTTTTTTTTTTTTTTTTTTAATTCAAGTCCTACAGCACTGTTGTCAAGTTCAAGTTGAGTCCACACACAAAGCTACTACGGCATATACATTGACACAAAGCTATCACTATTCACATTATTAAATAAGAAAATTTAATATGAAGATATATGATGCAGATCATATAATAATGATAATTTTAGCCATTAAATGGTAGTAGCAGTAGGCTAAATGCAATGAGTTCTGTAACGAGTTTTGGGAGACATTCAGGGAAATATATGAATAAAGGAAAAGCCTAAAGCTAGTGATCTAGTAGTCTTGAGAATAACTGGGGAAATCCTTGTCCTTTCTCAAGTCTGAAAAAAGGAAACGCACAAGTCCAAGTCCGAGTTATTGGTAAGCAAGTCAGAGTCAAGTCACAAGTCGGATTTAGAGTCCGAGTCCTGGACTCTAGTACTCTTAAGCTCAATTCAGACTGAAGATCTGCGGCGAGACGAAACGGTTTTAGAGAGGAGTTGCGGCGGTTTGTATCAATCGTCGCAGGTTGTTGCACGCAGTTGCAAGCCGTCGGAAAAGATTCAACATGTCAAATCGCCGTTTCAGAGTTTTAGAACGTCTAGATTTTTAGAACGTCGCAGCCCGCCTCGTCGCGGATCTTTGGTCTGTAGGCACCTTTAGCCTGCGGCATACCACCTGAGATGTACCACTGCTAGATCTTTTTTGGTGGTCCATAATGAGAAGTATGCTAATTTCACTCAATATGTGCCAATTTAAAAAAGCATTGCCATCAATCCAGGCTTACAGTTCATTCAACGGGCACACATTCTCTCGAACCAAAAATGGCACAGCACAGTTCCGGTCATTTGCACTACAAAGCAGCATTTCATATCAGAAACAGCAAATGTCTTAGCGAAGGCTGTTTGAAATGCCGTCATTGTCTATAAAGTGTTACTACAGTGACTGCTTGGCTCAAGGTCACGACTGCGTTTGTCAGGGGTGTTATGTCTGGGTACTGGGGTTGTTTGTTGCATTGTTACCACAACAATAGGCTGTGTTGTTTGTGCAAGAGTGTGTGTATAACCACCGTTAACACCACTTCTGCTCAATTTGTATTACTCATGTGTGGTCACACGGCAGTCATATTGTCTATGGTCAGAATACCGCATACTTCTTCACAGTCGTCAATCCTCACTGATACACAGAGATGGTGTGAGATGTACTGTCTCACTGACCGTAATAATAATATGCGTAAAAAAAAAAGCATACGCATCACAAGAGTATGTATAATAAGAGTGCTTACTGTCTGCGGTGTTGTAAAGGAGACAGTCTCCAGTGTAACAGTGTAACAGTTTCCAGTATAACAGTGAAGGCCTCTTGCAAACCTGTGTGTTTCAGACAAAAGTTGTTGAGCTGTTGACGTGCTGTGGTTTCTGAGACTGAGTGATGGATTATTTAGTCTCCTCATGTCTCTTTCCCACACTCAGTGTTGCTCATACACTTACACTCTTCCTCTTTCTCTCTCCAACTTCCTGCCCACCCCCCTCCTCTCCCCCATCTGCTGTCATCCCTTTCTCCCTCTCACTTTCTCTCTTTTCTTTCTATCCCCACTTCTCTGCTCCCCTCATGATATTCCACTTCCTCTCTCTTTTTCTGTCTCTTTTTCCCTCTCTCTGTTTTTTTTCCCACCATCCTCTCTCTCTCTCTCTCTCTCTCTCTCTCTCTCTCTCTCTCTCTCTCTCTCTCTCTCTCTCTCTCTCTCTCTCTCTCTCTCTCTCTCTCTCTCCAGGCTGTGGAGGCGGCCCAGCTGGCTGAAGACCTGAAGGTGCAGCTGGAGCACACGCAGAACAAGCTCAGGGAGATCCAGGCCGCCGTGCTGGACAACCGCACTGCCCGCGAGCACGAGAGTAGCAACCTCAAACGGGCACAGGTACGCCTTTCAAGCACACACACACACACACACAGCCACACCCACCCATACACACTCAGGCGCACACAAGTACACACACATGCATATTGGATAAGTTTCATTGGCACAACGAATTCATATCTTGGCTAAATGAATGTAAACATAAACATTTTTTTTTTTTTTTTTTTTTCCTCATGGAAGTTGTGGAAGCTCAGTTAAATTCATAGGGAACTTGAATGAATGAGAAGGGTGGAGTTGCGTCACACACTCAGTGACTGTAGTTTCATTCATGGCGGATATTTTTTGCGTGTGGTTTTCCTCTTTGAGTGAAATAGCATGCTCTGCTCTGCTCGGCTCTGCTCTGCAGGAGGATCTGTCCAGGCTGCGCCGTAAGCTGGAGAAACAGAAGAAGGTGGAGATGTACACAGATGCTGACGAGATCCTGCAGGAGGAAATCAACCAGTACAAGGTAAGCCTCGTGTTTCACCCCTGAAACAGGTTCCTGCCTCAATCCATGCAGTGAAAACAGTCTATTGCTGCTACCTTTGCACCAAATATCTACAAACCGAACACACCTGAAATGCACCGTTCTCTCCCAACACATTGAAGAACCCAACACACCTGATATCATCTCCTTTCTGTCATAAAGATAGAATCAGAGCTTTTTTTATTCTAACCTCATATTTTTTAATTACAACGACATTGAGTAGGCCACACCTATAGTACAGAGTCATTGTGGTACAATTGAGAGTAATTTACCAGCACTAACCTAATGATTGAGTTGTCAGCGCTTTAATGTTATCATTTTTATCATAGCAACCATCATAGGATGTGTTAGATTCAGTCTGACTCAGTTGTTGTTACAGTATTTGCGTCAACAATGGAAATGATCGCAGTGTTTCAAATCTGTCACCTAAACACACATAATAACTCCTGACGCAGCACCACAACTACTGTTGAGAAGTGACATTAATTTCTGCACTCTCTGCTGGTCTTGTGGTGTGGAAAGAAAGAGTATTTATTGCTACGGCCTCATTTGCATTACACAGTAGCTTCAATGTCAATCCTCATAGTTGCTTTGGAGACATGGAAGCGAATACATGTAAATGTGACCATCATTGCTAATTTATATTTAGTTATTAACTAGGCTTATGAAGAGTGCGGCTCAAGCCTAAGTCAGGAACAGGTTTAGGTCTGTGAGCCAAAAAGAGGCAAGGGAATATGTGTTTTGATCAGTTATACTGAAATTTGACATGTGGGATCATTGCATTGTTCAGACATTGCATTTGGAGTGTCCAGTTCTATGCAATGAATAGAAGGGTTAATCTGTCTGGCTAAACCACAGTTTCTGCTTAAATGTCTGATATAATATCTGATCGTGTTCACATGATTACTCTGTTCCCTCTTTCAGTCGAAACTGCGCTGTCCTTGCTGCAACATGCGCGACAAGGAGACGGTGCTCACCAAGTGTTTCCACGTGTTCTGCTACGAGTGCCTGAAGACGCGCTACGACACCCGGCAGCGGAAGTGCCCCAAGTGCAACGCTGGCTTCGGCGCCAACGACTTTCACCGCATCTACATCACCTAGAGGCCCATCCGGCTAGCAGGCAGGCAGGAGAGAGAGAGCGAATCCACGGACTGAACCAAAGTGCAGGGGGTGGAGACGGATACAAGCGCAACATGTAAAAAATAAGGAAAAAAGGGGTGGGGGGTTGATGATGAGGAAGTTACAGCAAAGTTTTTCGGAAAAAATTTAGAGATTGATGAAAAGGAAAAAACTAAAAAAAAAAAAATGTGGAGTGCTTGTTCTTTTTGCTCCAGTTTGTGAAGTACAGTTGGTGCTAGAGACCAAACAGTGAAGGCACGTGTTTGATGAAAGTCCTTCTCAAGTGGGTTTGGTGTAGAACTGCAATGAAACCCACAGGCAAACAGTTCCATGGGCATCAGCAACGTTAGTGCACCTGTGCTTTTTGTCTGTAGCGAAGGTAGCCATGCTGTTGGATCTGACTGACTGGCTTTTGTCCGTCCTATTGCCCCCCCCCCTCCTTCATTTGTTTCTCAGAGCTCATAGTTGAATTGTCTTAACTTTGTATTGTGTTACTTTTTACCGATTGTTTTTTTTTTTTTTGGTTTTGTTTTTTTTTTTACACTAGAAGTTGCTTTTACTAAGTGAACTTGTTCTTTTCAACATCACTATGTACAGCACCATAATCCATTGGCCATCAGTGAATTGATGTCATTCAGGCAGTTACACACAGTTCAAAATGCCCAAACAGCTCTACATGTTCGAACTGCAGTTTGCATATCTAGCAAACGATGGACTTTGTGGTGCGTTACATGTCTGTAATTCACAGTCCTTAATAATGTGACGTGTGTATGTTTGTGTGTGTGTGTGTGTGTATGTGAGAGTGTTCGTGCGTATGTAGTGGAATAATGCTTTTCAAGGTTGCCTGAAATCCCTAACCCACGACTGTGAGTTAGTTTTGGGTGAGAGGGATTTTGGGGGGCCCGGCCAGTTGACCATGTCCCTTGCATAAACCTGGGAAAGCAAGGAATGTCAGACATGAACAATGGCTGAAAACTGCTATTGGTAATAACCGCTGGCAGTGGAGCTGCAGGTTCAGTGACTTCACTTAGTTGAAAATCACCCCATGCTGTTTTCAGAATCTGGGTCTTTTGAAAGCACTGTTTTGCAGGATGTTTTTTTAAATTCAAACTCACTGGAAACTTCTCTCTCCCACAGACTGTAAGGCCTTACAACTGAATCGAGTTTTTAAGAGAGCTTGTTAGGGTAATGTGCTGTTGAAAGGGTGTCAAATCGCACTCCTCTTGGCTCAAACATTTATTTGCAAATCTTCAGACCTTCAATGCATGGCTATTTAGCCCCTTGTAACAATACAAATGTTTCAGAAATGATATCATGCCACTGTTAACCAATTGAGAAACGCTAGATGTGATATAAAAAATTATGTGTGGTCCAAACCCGACCAGCTGTATCTGTATTTGTTTTATTTTGAGGACCATACGTTTCCCACAATTTGAGCAGTTGTACTTTCATTTCCTCCAACAAGTTTTTTTTTTTCTGTAAATCTATCTAAAAGGATCATCATAAAATGGGCAGACCAAATGTTGTGTTCTTCATTTCGATCAA
Source organism: Sardinella longiceps (assembly GCA_027497455.2). Classification (NCBI taxonomy): domain Eukaryota; kingdom Metazoa; phylum Chordata; class Actinopteri; order Clupeiformes; family Clupeidae; genus Sardinella; species Sardinella longiceps. Next base: position 10,741,527 of record JAODXP020000032.1, on the reverse strand, counting down.
CTAGTTAAAAAGTATCACGCTCATAGGAAATATTCTGGAAAATAATTTTCTACATCATTTCACTAAAGTAGCCTAGTCTTCACCACCATAACCATTCCCAGCTACTAACACAATCACGATTCTTTTCTCTTTTTTTTCATCCTTACAAACAAATAGCCTACGTCCTTAAATGTTCATCTGCTTACTGATTCGTATCACATAGCCTATTTAGCCGGTGGGTGACAATCAATTGTTCTCTTGTACTAATGCAACTAACTCTTCTCTTGAAGGTAAGCGCTCTAGTCTAGTAACTCCCGCCTGAAACTGAGCCAGACATTGAACTTTCAGTCAGAGTCTTGGAACATATTCCGTGCATTACGTCGATGGGTGGGGTGACCGACCGCTGTGTATACTGTGAATAACACTGATTGTTTTCGTGTGGTTTCATACGCTTACCATTGTGAGAAATATTCACAACTAACAAATATACAGTATATATATTTTTTTATTAGGTCATTTCATAATCATGTTCATTTCTTGGCATAGTATAAATTCATATCTATGGGCTTTTTAATCACATCTTCCTCAGAGTTCGGGAGTTTACTTTGTCAAATTGATGAACTAAGCATTAGCAAGAAGCGAACATCATTTGATACAAAATCATTCCCTTTAAACTACAATGTAGCGAGGTTTCCTGAAGCCCTTCGTGCGCAGCATACAGATTCTCAGTACAGTGTAGCGGCGAGAGGAAATGACTCACTCTTGAACCGAGCGCGTGGGTGTGGGCGCTATTAAAACAAGGCTGAGAGTACTCTGGGTGAGTCATTCAATCGCAGGCCGTGCCATGGTGAAAAACCATTGTGGCTTTTTAATCAGATGAAATTTTAGGTTTTGCGTGAGTGTTTCTGAAGCGCTATGGATACCAATACTGTATTGTGCGCGTTCTGTGGGATCATCCTTATGGCAGCAACCAGCATCAGTGGAGTAAACACACAGAAAAGTAAGTCTACTGTATCCTCTCTGTGAAAGTATCTGCCGAGATGAACCGCTTTGTAACTTTTGTGTGGCGATAATGTAAGTTAATCGTATTTTACAACTTAATGCGAAGAGTTTATTGGATGTTCCGGATTGGTCTGTATGTTACGCGATGGTTATTGTGGCATTACAAAGAGGTTTTACAGGTTCTTACAGTAAACAAATAGATTTTGGGAACGCGATTGTGTGCCTGCCTTAGACATGGGAAAGCATGGCAACTCCAGTGGAGTTAATGACGCTGGTGGATTCTCGTATGAAATCGTTTCCTTCACCAGCCTCTTCTCTCACCGGTTCCGCATTCCGATCCCTTTATTTCACCCGGTCCCATGCCCAGATCTGAAATGCATCGGGACCTCTTAATCCCGGTCCAGATGATGAACAGTGTCCCAACTCTCCTGCCTCTGTTAAACAACCTACAATCTTGGGAGCAGCGAGTGGTTCATATTTTCCCACAGTTCATGTCTATTCCAAAAGGGAAAGGAAATGGCCTTGGACTACAATCATCCGGAGGAATTGGCTCCCACAATATGAAAGAATTGTCTGTTTGGAGTTTCTCGGTCGCAAGAATACCCGCGGTTCCTGTGGTTGTAGTTTTGCATGGTGAAATCCGGGAAATGTATTAAAGTGAAAATGAAATCTGGGTTGGTGCAGGACAGCCGTTGACTTGTGTTTCCTACTGTCTGGTTTAGGAGTAGCGGTATAGGTTACTGTGCTCATTGATCTGGGGACTTCATGTAGACTTAGAATGAAGTAGGCTAAACTGCAGAAAGTTTCTTGCGGGTTTGTTTTGTTGAGATGCTTCACAGTTGCGCAAAAGCCATTCGAAATGTTGTTATGGTCCCATCGAAGTTGAATAGTGGGGATCATCTGTGGTACGGGGGTCATCACCTTTCGTCATGCATATCATCAAGAGATGCCCAACTGAAAATACCAAAAAGTATCCTCAGTGTCAAGTTTTGTCATATCTAAATGTTTGTGGTGTGTGTAGACTATGAAATGCTCTGACAGGTGAAAGTTTCATTGTCACTGCAGATTAATTTGCACCATTGTTTGGAGACTGCCATCACAGTAGCCTACACAGCAGTCAAATGTCTGCTGTCAAATGAATGGCAAGTTGTTAACCTGAATAGCCCAAATGGAAATGTGGACCATAGTAGGCCTGCATGTCTTAAACAGAAGGTTCCAGATGTCACTTCACAATTTCTTTGGACGAGCAGCCACAGAACTCATTACCTCAGCATGGAATATGTCACTTGTGAATTGTGACCATGACCGTGAATTGTGACCATTCTCTAGATTACTAGGCCTACACTATGCAATCACATTTAAAGTAGCCTAACTGATTATCATTTCCATTCAGTTAAGGTAGGCACCATTTGGTATAAAGTAAACGGACTATTCATGATTGGGAAGAGGTAAATTATGCTGGCTTTTTTTTTTATGTCTCATCCCAAATGAAATTCACTCAGCTCATTTAAACAGTCATGATTGGGGAGATAATCAAAGTAGTTAAAATGCCCTGCACAAAGACAAACTCCAATGTAGAAGCCAGTTCATCTCTGATGGAAACTAGTAACCTACATAAAAACAACTGACGTCATGTCCTACGTAAAACCAGGGAAGCCCTGGCTTAAGAGGCAGGTAAATCCAGGTAGGGAATCCCTGCTAAGGCAGGGAAACCCTTCAAGACCTGAATCCAAGCGTCACCATCTTGTAATCTGTGCTAATCTGAACAGGAATACCCCACACACCTTGGTCCAACAAGATAACAGCTGACAGTGTCCTACATGCGAAGCAGAGAATCCCTTACTCACAGATCTGAATCTAAAAATAGCCTTAATTAGAATTAGCTTGGTCAGTTGGAGTTCCCTCATCAAGGTAGATAACAACTGACGTCATGTCCAGACAGCGATGTCCACCTCAAAGATGTGCTATAATTTTAGCCATGCAATTGGATAAGATGAGCTGAACAGGTTGCACTAAAAACCAGGTTGCTAGAATAGTTAATGGGTTAATCTTCATTAATCTGTAGTAGTGGCTCATCAAAGAACAGTATTTTAAGGTGAACAATTCACTGTGTTTGTATATAGGCCAAAAATCTTAAATAATCTTGCAAGATTACAACCACTCATCTTTATCAGTGCATCAGAGGCTTGAATGTTTGAGGTGTGTACTTCCAAGGTTACAGCAGGTGGAGATTCTACAAAACATTTTCTGGTGAACTATTTCCCCTGTGTTGCAACAAGACTGCTCTTTCTCAGGTCTTGTCGTCACTGCTATTATGTCCATGAGGCAGATCTGTATCACATTTATTTGTGTCTGACATGACTCGAAAGGACATGTGGCTTACAGTCGGATGCTTGTGGTTTCTGAGGTAAAGCGCCTGTGTCTCCTAATTGCTCACAGGTGCAATGTACAGGAGGTTAAAGTGAAAGTGGTACCCCACCCCCCCACCCCACACCATCCTGTCATGCAGAACAGTTTCATTCCCACACCGACAGATTTTCAGCACCTCACGTCAGCAGCAGTGAGCAGTGGTCACAGCATTCCGACCACACCAACTGCAGTGAAGCTTGGGTTTATTCATTCAAAAACAATCTGGCTTTGCTTGCGTACTCACGCCATGAGTAATTTGGTTTCCCAGCAAGTGCAACAGACGAATCACCTCAGTGGAATTTCCCAAGGTCATTCTGAAGAACATTGACTTAGAAGACAACAAGATTGTCCGTCCCCCACTGGATGATTTCTTTGTTAATTACCTGCACAACAGTTGCTTTTAACTGTCGTCTTTCTTGTGGTTTTCTGACTGACGTTTCCCATGGTCAGAAAAATGTACGGCTGAAGCAAAAGGTGCGGTGTCAGATGTTAACACCGTGAGAATTAACCCTAAACTCTCTTACATAAATGAAGCAGACCAAAATGCCCACATCTGTAACAGTTACAAGTAGAGGACAACACTTTGTAGGATATCTTTAGACTAGCAGTAGATTTGTCTACATAATATTATCATGTCTGTACTATGTGTACACACAGGTCATTGAAGTTCACCATACGTCTTCTCTTACAGCATGTAGGCCCTCTGAGGTATGGAATTCTGACGTGGACGAGTGTTTTCCCTGTTCCTCCTGTCTTCAGTACCCCAAAACTCCATACTGCGACAAATGTGAGTGAAATTGAATGCATGATTACTAGTTAAATACCCACAGCCAAGGCTTGCAAGATGTACATCATGTTTAGTTTACAAGAACAACAACACATTGGATTTGTATAGCGCCTTTCTAGACACCCAAAGCGCTTCACAGTTGAGGGGGACCTCACTGACCACCACCAGTTTACTCTATTGCATAAACATGGTGTTATGCAAAAGTATGCTATTATAAAAAGATATAGCCATAAATGAGATACATGTAATAACATCTATACAAGCTTATAATAATGTCTCATGTAATATTACACATACACTGTACACATGTACTGTGTTGTGGGATGTCGAGACGTTGGTCTGATTTTGGTCTTTGGTATTTTTTGCCCACAATGGTGCCTTCCAGGCAGTGCTGCCTTTAAGGCACTATGCTCAGTTTAAGGCCCTACCCTGAGTTTAGGGTTAGGATGAGGGTTGAAGGGGTTAGGGTAAGGATAAAGGTAGTGCCTTTTAGGCTGTGCTGCCTGGAAGATGCCATTGGGGGCAAAAAAACACCATCAAGCTCTGATTTTCTCCTTATGTTCCAGGCCCTCGTGTTTCCCCTGGTCCGTCCGATGCCTGGCGTCTGGCAGCTATCACAAGCCTCTCTGTGCTGGCTGCTGTGCTGGTGTTTGGCGGGCTACTCATCGGGGTGCTGGTTCACAAGTGCAGGACGAAGAGAAGCACCCTACGAGGTGAGGGTCCTCCCTCGCCAAAGCCTTCAGTTCTAGCCATGTAGCTTTCCCAGTTATCTGTCAGTGTATATGATGGGTAACTTAGTGTAAAAGGTTTAACCTTTGATTGCATGCACAGAAAAAGCACAGATGGGTCTCTAGTATACTGTATATTCATTTACAGTATTCATTTGTTAACATGGAGACATCTGAAAGTACCCTTTAGTTGATGCATAATTTAGAAGATGAGGACTGTTAGTTGAACATTAAATATTAAATCCTCTATCTGTATTCTCCCCAGAGCCTATTGAGGAAACCACCGGACCACTATACCCTTTATAGCTGCCCAAGTCGGTATGTACTCTTAAACATTCAGCGAGGCATTTATATGGTATTAATAGCAAATGAATGTAATTCTTACCATCCTCTCCTCTCCTTTGCAGTTTGATATGGCGTTTTGAAGGAACCAAAGGGCGTGGACAGGGATCTCTGCATTGGTGAACTATTACTCCAGTCAATTTCTCCCGGCCTCTGAGGCAGGGACTCCGACCACAGAGTATTCTTTGAGTAGTGACGTTTGACTATTCTATTTATTGTACTGGTAGCCGACATGTAGATGTGTTCAAGAGCTTAAAGTGATAAGACTAGTATGGACTGATCCCGATTCAGCCAGGCCAAGGACTCACTCGTCAGATGGACCCCAGAAAGAGTGTAGTCTGTCTCAGGCTGCCCTCACCATCCAGCGTTGGCCCCGGAGAGAAGCAGAGGCGTCCTTCCGAGTGCAATCATCTCATCGGATTCTCCTGGAGCTAGAAAATTCATGTTATTTATTTTTATTTCCAGTATTTTCTTTTTAGGCCCATAAGAGAGAGAATCACACTGTTTCAGAGGTGTGGAGAACTGTGATTCACTAAAGTTAAGTTCTTCCTTCTGTTAACTTTTCATTCCAGCACAAGAATATGTATCAGACTGACAGCCCTTTGGTATTTAATGTCCTGCTAGGCATTTGAGACTACTTTAATTACCAGCTGCCTTTTCTTGCGACAAACTATTTTAAATCTAAGGGCTTTCTAATACTTTTTTTTTACCGCATAACCTACCCCACAACAACCTCTGGGACATTCCCTGGTCTTTAGTCTGGGCACATGGCCTCTTGAATGTACAGTTTTTCAGCAATAGCGCATATTTTATAGAGTTGTCTTTTGATAGGTCATAGTATTCACAAATACTTTCACGCTTCAACAGTAGCCTATGCACTTAACCCTTTGTCAAGAGCGACCTCACAGTCTGGATGTATGCTAAGTTTTGACACTGACGTGACGACTCTTGTGGTGCCTTTTTTTTTTCTTTTTATTAATTGGAGTCTGACACCGCGCGTGGCGTCTGAGCCTCAAGGGATCTGTGGAGGGAAAAACAACTTCTCTGCGCGCCCTTGCTTGCCACACAGCTGCGCGGCACACATGCGCTGAAATAGCCAAGAATACTGGGATGAAGAAGGGGTGAGTGCGCGAGGGGTTGGTTGGCGCGACAGTGAGCAGTCGCTGGGAAAATGCATCCTGAGGGTCCTGAGCACAGTTCTCGATTCTCAATTTCCCGTCTTCTGGTCAGGCTGGTCCGTGGCGCTCATAATGCACTGTCAGCGCCGGCAGAAGCTGTGCTGTCTGCTGGCCCCAGGGCTTTTCGCGGTTCACTGACCCCCCAACCTTCCTCCCTGCCGCGTGTGCATGCAAGCGAGCGCATCAGGCGCAGATATGATGGGCCTTCCTCAAAGGCTGGCCTACCTCAGCATGGTCCAGCAATGCGCTGTCAATGTCACTGTCTGCTACAGGATCTTAAGATGAGTCTTCCCAGCAGATAGACAAACCTAAGTTTTACCTTCCCTCGTGGTGCCTTGGTTAGGAGTTAGACAGACTATGGAGCCAACCACTGCCATTGATGTGCATATCAGGACCATTCCAATAAGCTTGTGTGTGAGCAAATAAAAAAAGTACAATGTACTTTTATAACTGCTGGTCAGGTAGTCTGACAATAAGTTTAAATGTCTCTCAGTCACAGTTTAAGACTAAAGAAAGCACTCCCATGACAACTGTCGGAAGGGAAACACCATTAATGTGGTGTCTGTGACTGGACAGTCGGAAAGCATGACTGGGGTGTTAGCGTGGAGGAATGTAGCTAAGGCGAGCAGTGGGAAAGGGGGGGCGCAATAAATGAGTGAGTGAACAGATGAAGTAATTCAAGCACAAAGCCCCAGTTTCTCATGACTGCAAAGCGTGGCGAGATAACATGTTACTGAGATGACTGACAGATGATTTTATCAGTTTAGTAGCTGTTTGCATATTTTCCCAATTTTTATATGATAGGTCACAGCTGTGCAGTGTCTGCATTGTTGCTATATCTACCACAAGGAAACTATCCCCAGATGTCACAATGTGAAGCACAGCGGTAGGTTTACATTAGGTCACCGTCTCCGAACCTAGACGGCTGTTACCATGACATCAGTGTTTACCTATGGTGGGTCTGTAGAACATGTATTTGTATACATTAAAAAGTTTATATGGAAAGTAATGTGTGTCTCATCCTCTGTCCAAAGTTTCTGTTCAGCATGTCATGTTATATGAGTTTACCCACCAACATGGGGCCAAACCAATTTCATTACACTTTTAGGCTTGGGAAAAACTGGTAAGGCTTAGGCTACATGAACCACTTCCAGTCCACTTTGAGTTGTGTGTGAGAAAATAAGAGAGGGTTACCAGAGAGGTGGTCTTTACACCGTGTTTATTTTATTTCAAGAAAGTGAGGGCATGACCGTCTACAAATAAACATTATTTGCAAGTCCTCTACTCAAGAAAGAGAAAACATTGATCAACAAAAGAACAAAAATAAATATTTTGTATATTTTCTTAAAGATATATGCAACTGATTGCAGAGATAGAGAGAAGAAGAGGTCTCAATTAACATTTCAGAAGTCAGTTCTTTATATTGGAGTTTGAAATGCACTTGAAGCCATTGATACACAAAGGGCTGAACTCCTATTCTTAAATAAAATCAGTAAGCACATGAATATAGGCATAGAATGGAAACTATTAATAGCAACTTTAATCTGAGTACAATGGTAGGAAATGGCACATGTAAGAAATGCAGCCTGGCGTCGCCATCTTTCGCAGAATCTGTCACATGATGCTTTGTGCGTCTCGGGTGAGAACTGAACAGAAGTCTTGTTTATATATATATATATTTATATATACTTATATAACCAAATACAATGTTTACATTTTATGTTATGTTTTTTTTTCTCCTTAGTTAAGGTGTGAAACCTGAGCAGTATTGAAATTACAAGTCCCCTCTTCCATTGGCATCCTGCTTTATAATAGAGCCCGACCGATCATGGATGTCTAAAGCACAACACCACCACAGACAACTGTGAGGTCGTCACAAACACTTGAAGATACATACATATTTTTCATCTTGTGCGTGACAGTAATAGTTTTTGTGAAGAAAAAGAAAAAAAAAAAATACTTGCACAAGATTAAATAATAATAAAAAAAAGAACAGTGATATAGTACAAGACTTTTTTTTTTTTTTTTTTAAATACGCACTGCGGGAAAAATACTTAACAATACCATTATTGTTATTATTAATCATTATCATGATACTAATATTATTGCAAAAAGACACCAATCTGAAATGTTCTGAAAGATGTGTATTAAGTTGGGACTTAGGCGTTCTCTAGACTACCAAGGCGTCATGATTTTTCATTTACAATCAATCCGAAGTGGACTTAAGAGCACATCCGAAACATGCACGTGGAATACCAGAGTTAAAAATGCTCAGAGCGGAGACTCTTGATATAGTCTTACAAAAAACATTAAAAGGTGGGGTATAAATAGTCTTTCTTAAATAAATAAATACACTTGATATCTTGTATCTTGAAGATAACCCCTCAGGAAGGATGGAGGGACCGGGGGGGGGGACACACACATGAAACGGTTCTTGCTGTCTGACAGCACGTTAACAACGCTGCCTACGATGAGACGGCAGAGACATCAGTCATACTGCGATCACAGAAAGGGACTAACGGGTGTTTGGTACTCATATAGGCCATCTATATATGTGTACATATATATTTACTCTTTAAGAAAACAAAAACACAGTCTATGATGAATACCTAGGGACCTGAAGCTAAAAGGAAGCACTGGGCTAAAGTGAGTTTTCCCATGAACGACATGTTAATGGTTGAAGAGCGCAGTGCCATCTCTCCTTGACAGGCCTACGAACACGTCGAGTGCTAAACTAAAGGCCTCGGGAGCAACGCACATTCCGCGGGGATTAACGAAGACATCCTCGCGGTATTCCGGGGCCACCACGACTCTGAGCGTGAAAGCACCTTTGACTTTTTTTTTTTTTTTTTTTAAATCTTATTTAATCGTTATTATTTTTTTTTTCCCAAAACCCATCGCCAGGTCAACTGGCCAGGCTGCGGCTCTGTCGCTAGCTCCCATCGAGGTCGTTCGGTTTTCACGAGCGAGCAATCGAATCGGTCGGACTCTACGTCTGGAGGCAGCAAGGGTGGTGAGAGTGAGTAAAAGGTGGGGATAAGGTAACAGAGGGAAGAGTAGGTTTCGAAACCATTAACCCCTCTGGAACAACAGTAAAAGGGGTTCAGATAGTACCATTAAAGTCTTAAGGATTTGTGCACTCCTTTGAAAAAAAAAAACAAAAAACAAAAGGAAAAAAACGGAAAAAAAAAAAGACATTCAAACTCAAAAACAAGCAACACAGAAAATTAAAAACAGTCTGTGAGTCGAGTCAGTCAGGCACCATCAACGTGATTTCTGGAGCTTTTTTTTTTCCTTTTTTTTTTTTTTTTTACAGTGTCAATGTCCCTACCAGAGGTAGTCTAATGGGGTGGGGAGGGGAGGGGTGGAGAGGGGAGGGGGGCTACGCCTGACTGCACCTAATGAAAAGCCTGCACTGCCAGACCGCCAGAAAGGACACTCTGGGGAGAGGCATCTAGAGAGGGGGAGAGGGGGATGGGGCACCTGAACGTCGCTTGAGTAGAACCAGCAGACTAACCTGATTTACAATTATTGGCATCAGCCTGTTTAACAGTATAGCTGAGGGTAGGAGGTGTGTGTGTGTGAGGGGGTCAGGGGGGTGTTGGAGGACAGTCTGGTGACAAGCATTACCTTTTTCTTTCTTTTTTTTTTTTTTATAGAGATATACATCTTCCCTTAGAGCACAAAGAGTGTACAGTCAGACGAAAAGACACAACCACAGCCCCAAACTGCCTGCCCTGGGCCCCCTTTTAAACGCAGGGCTAGGGGCTTTAGTAGCTCAAAGGAAAGGGTCCACGCCCAGTCCCATGAAAGAGCTGGGGTCCATGTCGAAGGAGGCTTCGTAGGAGGCCTGGGAGTTCTGGTGCATCTTCTGATGGTGGCGCAGGTTGGACTTGCTGGAGAAGCGCTTGTCGCACAGCTGGCAGGAGAAGGGCTTCTCTTTGGTGTGGATGCGGCGGTGGCAGATGAGCTGCGTGGAGACGCGGAAGGCCTTGCCGCACTCCAGGCACTGGTAGCGCTTGGGCTCCGTGTGGATGCGCCGGTGGTTCTTGAGCGCCATGAGGTTGGTGAACTCCTTCTGGCACACCGAGCAGAAGAAGGAGCCCATCTTGTGGCTGTTCTTGTGGTTGAGGAGCGAGCCGGCGTGTCGGTAGGCACGGCCGCAGTGCTCGCAAACGTGGCTCTTCTCCGCCTCGCCGCCAGCGCCGTCCTCGCCGTGTTCCTCGAGGTCGCCGGGGAAGCCGCCTCCGCTGGCGCCGCTGCTACTCATGCCGCCACCGCTGCCGCTACCGTGGACCTGACCGAACGCCTGGCCGATTTTGGGCAGGCTTCCTCCCTGCATCCCCATCCTGGGGTCCATCCCCGAGTTCCAGTCCAGCTCGTCCTCCATGGGCAAGCCGTCAGAGTGGGGGTACCCCTGCTGAGCCTGGCCTGGGTGCAGCTGCTGATGGTGGGGGTGGAGCTGCTGCTGGTGGTGGTGGGAATGGGGGTGGTGGAGGTACCCAGACCCAGACGCTCCCCCTCCTCCTCCTCCTCCCGCGCCCAGCAGCGGTCGGCCCTTGCTGTGCACCTCCATGTGGCTCTGCATGTGGGCGAACTCGCAGAAGGTTTTGCCGCAGTCGGGGCAGCAGTGGCGCGGCATCTGAGCGTGGCTCTCCAGCGCCAGCGGGTCGGTGAACGTGCGCAGGCACAGCGAGCAGTGCAGCAGGTCCGACGAGTGCGTCTTCTTGTGGTTCAGCAGCGAGCCGGCGTGCCGGTACGAGCGACCGCACTGGTCACACCTGCCATAGGCAAGGGGGAGAGAGAGAGAGAGAGAGAGAGAGAGAGAGAGAGAGAGAGAGAGAGAGAGAGAGAGAGAGAGAGAGAGAGAACAAGAGCGAGAGAGGGGAAAAGAAAGGGAGGGAAAATAAGAAAGAGTGAGTGAAAGGGAGCAGGGAAAAAAAAAAAAAAAAGGACAAGAGGTCAAACCCGACCACTTCAACCACGCCGCCATAACATAAAAAGCACACGGCCGGGAAATCAGAGCCAGGGAGGGTTTGCTGTGTGTGCATGTGTGGCTTTTCAAGCCCAGCGTCTCATTTCAGTCTGTAATGTAAGCACTCCGTAGCCATGAGGAGAGGAACATATTCCTGACAATCTGCCTTTAATCAATGAATTTAGTGCAGAGTCGGGAACACACACACCCAAACTTGGCCTAGAGGCACACAGGGTCCTATCCTATGCCACAGTGGAGATAAGTTAACTGTCTCTTTGCTCCGGGGCACAAGAGAATTGGTGGGAGGGTGCAGATTTGCAAAAACCCACTTAAAAGCAAATATAAAAGCATGCTCTGGCCTTTTGTAGCTCCACTTGACTTTAAACTTGACAAACAATGCCCTGCTCGAGCATTTTTATTGACATTATTTGCTGACTCAACAACAACCACAGGCACTAATAAAAAAAAAAAAAAAAAAAAAAAAGTAGACCGTCTGTACGATCCCAAGAGTTCTAGGATGAATGTGAATGTATCAGCTCGTTTATATGCACAGCTAAATGCCATGTTGATTAGCGTGTCTACATTAACGCTCGACACCCACACACCATCCTTTTTTTAGCCAGCGCACCTCCCCCCACCCCCCTACACAGTGCAGTGCAGTGCAGTGTGTTCAACCGTCCTATTCAAATGGCGCGCTGCTGTGATGACTCACGTGTAACATTTGTCGCCTCCTCCCTCGTGGCCGCTGGAAGATCTCCGGCGTTCTCGTGCGGAACCGGTGCCGCTTCCGCCGGCGCCACCGTCACCGCCGCTCGTGCATCGGTGACGCTTGAGTCCCGAGCGGCCCTGGAAGGTCTTCCCGCAGGTGGGGCAGCCGAAGGTGGAGACGCCGCGCGTGTGGATCTTCAGGTGGTTGTGCAGGATGCTGGAGAGGCGGAATGCCTTGCCGCAGGTGGGGCACACGTGCTTCTTCTTCTGCGTGTGGATGCGCGTGTGGTTGCGCAGCGCCATGGGGTTGGAGAAGGGCTTGCCGCAGAAGGCGCAGCTGAAGTGGCCCGTCTTGTGCGTGTTCTTGTGGTTGAGCAGCGAGCCGGCGTGGCGGTAGCTGCGGCCGCAGATGCCGCACTTGTACGGGCGCTCTTCGCGGGGAAGGCCGCTGCTGCTGCCGCCGCCGGCTTGGCCTTCGCCACGAACCGTATTCAATGGTGCCGTGCAGGCGTGTGCGCCGAGCTCCTCCGCTGAGGCGAACGTTTGGCGGCAGCGTTTGCACGTGGGCACTCGTGGCCGCCGCCGACCTCTGCCCCTCGTCGGACCGTCCGCGTTCTTTCGGTTGGCGGCACAGCGGTGGTTGAGCAGCTGCTTCTTGCCACGGAAGGCCTTGCCGCACGCCTGGCAGCCGTGCTTCTTAAGCCCAAAATGGATGCGCAGGTGGTTCTTCATGGCCAGCTGGTTGGAGTAGGTGTTGTTGCAGATGGAGCAGTGGTACTCGCCAGTCTTGTGCGAGTTCTTGTGGTTCACCAGGCTGCCGGCATGACGGTAACTGCGGCCGCACTGGTTGCAGACGTACGGCCTGGGGTCGTTGGGGTCATGCGGCCCCGGGGGAGGGGACTGAACATCCGAAGATGCTCCCTGGCCGTCTTTTTCCGGGCTGGGGCCTCCGCCTTCTCCTCCGTTGCTGGAGGCGGCTTCGCGGCGCTTGCGCCTCTGGGCCTTGCGCAGACGCAGGCCGTTCTGGGCGAGCTCGCCGTTCATCTGCATCAGCGTCTGAATCTGCTTGTTGAGCTCCTGGATCTTGGCCTTGTTCTCCTCGTGCACGCGCAAGTGGTTCTGCAGCTGCTTGTGGATCTTAAAGGCTTTGCCACACTCTGTGCATGTGTGCCTGAAAGAGAAAAAAAAACCTTATTAAAAATATTCATATTTAATATTTAATATTATATAAAATAGTTTGCCAGGAATAGCCATACTATTCAAATTAAGCACAAAGCTGTAATAGTACCAATAATAATGTATCACTCAATGCTGATATATCACATTTAAGTTAAAGAAACTTTTATATTGTTTACAAATACTGTCACTACAGATGACAACAGTATATAGCCTTTAAAATAACATGAAATAAAATTGCTTACTTTTTGATATCAAAGTGAGTTCTCTCATGGCTCTTGAGAGCCAGTAGATTGTAGAAGCGCTTCTGGCACACGTAGCACCGGAACACCCCTGTCTTGTGGGACTTCTTGTGGTTGAGGAGCGAGCCGGCGTGCCTGTAGGCCCGGCCGCACTGGTCACACTTAAAGAGGCGATCTCCGCTCTCCTGGCTCTCGTCCAGACGACCCGCTTCGCTCCTGCCGAGCGTCTGCTCGCCGTCCAGCTTTTCCTCGCTCTTCACCGCATCTCCCTCTTGCCTCCCCGGGCACGGATGGGTCTCTAGGTGCTGGAAGCTGACGCAGGAGATGCCACACTTGCTGCAGATGATGCTCGCCGGCTCTTGTTTTGGTGCCAAGGGGTTCTGCTGGCTGGCACCGTAATGCTGGGGCACCAGTGGGGGTGGCGGGGGCAGCAGCTGAGGAGGTTCGGCGGCCTGACTGTGCAACAGTTGGTGGGCTACGAGGTCCTGCTTGCGGGTGAAGCTCTCTCCGCACGTGCTGCAGATGATGAGGCTGCCGTCGCAGGCCTGGCTCTCGCCTCCGCCGCCGTCCTCTTCTTTCTCGGCTTCTAACGAGGACATGGAGGACGGGCCCGAGCTGGAGGGCGTCCCGTGCACCTGTGTGTGGCTGCGCAGGTGGGTCCGCAGCGCCCGCATGCTGGTGTAGTGGTTGCCGCACACCGAGCAGTGATACATCTCGCCGTCCTCCTCCTCTTCTCCCCCGCCGTCGTAGTCGTCCTCGTCGTCTTCGTTCATCGCCCGCTCCTCCATAGTCCCCTCGTACCCGTGGGTGCCGTCACTCCCGATCATCCCCCCGTGCATGTTTTGGTGGTAGCCGTGGTGATGGGGGTGGTGCTCCGTGTAGTAGTCCTGCCCTGAGCCGTGACCCTCGAAGCCGATGGGGATGCCCGACTCCCCTATAAGGTGCTGTCCCTGGTAGTCCATGTGGCTGCCGGAGCCGTTGGTTAGGGCACTGTGATGATGCTGCTGCTGTTGCTGCTGCTGCTGCTGGTGCTGGAGGTGGATCGGGCAAGAGTGCGACTTGATGGCCGCGATGTCTCCGAACGTCTTCCCGCAGTCGGCGCACATGTGCCTCTCCATGAGGGGCTCTCCGCCGTGAGGTAGGTGCGCGGCTCCGTCCTCCTGGGCGTAGGGCATGTCGTACTGCTCGTGGTAGGCCACCGCCTCGTCCGGGTGGCCCTGGTGATGGTGGTGGGGGTGGTGCGGGTGGTGGTCCATGACCTGGTGCTCCGGCAACATGTGAGGCTCATCCTGCAGGTCCTCAGGGAGGTCCAGCACGTCCCCGATGTCCTCCTCGTCTTCCTCTTCCGAGAGCGGGTAACTGCCTTGCGTCTGGGGCTCTGATGACAGCCAGTCGCCCTCGGCGCCGTGGGTCAGGGAGGACGTCTGGGCGCGGTGGATGCGGTGGTGGCTGCGGAGCGCTGCCAAGTGCGGGTAGTTCTTACGGCAAATGGAACACTGGAACAGGCCCGTCTGGTGCGAGCGCTTGTGGTTGGCGAGGCTGCCCGCGTGCCGGTAGCTCTTGTTGCAGACGTTGCACTTGAAGCGCCGGTCCGAGCCTCCGGGCGACTCCTCGTCCTCCTCCTTCACCTGATGGTTGGCCGACTCCGACGCCTGCATGTCCCCATGGAGGTCCGCTGCTGCCGCTGCTCTGTCGGGGTCTCCCTGAGAGTTCAGCATGGGCGATCCGTCCTGGAACGGGTCGGGGATGAAGATCTGGCCGTTCTCGACCGAGCCCACCGGCTGCTCGTAATCCTCCTGCTTGTCCAGCAGGGGAGGCATGGGCGGGGTGTCGCTGGATGGAGGGTACTCCGGCGATTGACTGGCACTGTAGGCGAAGCCGTCGTCGTCAGGCATGTTCACGGGCAGCTCGAAGGACACCGAGGAGGAGTTGTGCAGCAGGATGTGGTCCTGGAACTCGTCGTCGTTGGGGAAGGCCATTTGGCAGAGGTGGCAGAAGTGCACGCTTGCCGCCGCGTTGCCGTTGTGCTGCGGGCCCGCACCCTGCTCCATCTTCCTCTCGTTATGGGTGGCTGCGGTGGCAGCTGCAGTCGAGGCAGCGGCAGGGGGGGTTCCCCCAGCACCGGAGCGCCCCCTGGTCTTGCTGTGGATGCGCTGGTGGCTGCTAAGGGCGGCTAGGTTGTTAAACTGCTTGAAGCAGATGGTGCACTCAAACGTGCCCACCGTGTGGCTTTTCTTGTGGTTGTTCAGGCTGCCGTAGTGTCGGTAGGACTTGTCGCACATGTTGCACTTGTAAGGACGGTCGCCGGCATCTTCGGGAGCTGCCTTGTCGCTCGAGGCGGAGCCCGGGAGGATGTCTGGCATGCCGCTGTCACTAAAGCTCTCCTCGACAGGCAGGTTGAGGCCCATGTCAGGCTCTAGACTGGGAACATCATCAAAACTCTCGTCGTCATTGTAATGCAGGTCATCCTGGTCCTCATGACTGCTGGCCTGGGCATGTTCGGCACTGCCTCTTCTGGTGCTTGGCCCTCTGGCCTCACGGTTGCGGTGGACCCTTTGGTGAGTGGCCAGTTGGGTCGCCAGTCTAAACGCCTTCCCGCAGTCCATGCAGGAGTATTTCTTGCGCGAGGTGTGGATGCGTAGGTGGTTCTTGAGAGCCAAGCTATTTGACAGCTGCCTGGCACATATAGGGCACTGAAAAGAGCCCACCTCGTGCGTTTTCTTGTGGTTGGCCAAGCTCCCTGCGTGGCGGTAGCCTCTTCCACATTCGTCACACTTGAACTTGCGGTCTTCCTCGGACTCCAGGTGGGTGTCCATGTGTTCCAACAGACTGGGCATGTTCGAGCATACGATACCACAGTGCTTGCATAAAAAACCTTTGGTCCGTACTGGCTCTTGCACAGCCATTACAGATGATCTGAAGGTGTGCTGGTACCGCCAGTTAGATTCATTCGCAGAGTATGGTGGTTATCACTTCAGAGAAAAAAAAAGATCCATATCCGTAGATCTATGACAGTAACTTTCGGTATCCCCCGACAGGCAGGGCGACATGCAAGAGGTATGAGGTCAGTCATTCACATCCGCTCCACGGGAAAACCGTCTGAAACACGGGTGCAGGCACCAGAGGGAAAACTGTTAAAAGATAAAGAAAGAACATAATCGATGCGTGTCAGCTAAATGCAAAGCACATAGGAAAACACACAGACGCTTTATATTCGTGAGTCATCGAAATGAAAGTTCCATGAAGTCACTGACATCAGCCTGCTGTCCCTTGAACTTCGCTTACCACGCGAATTTGCAAATTTACAGAGGGTAAGCGCACTTATTGTGGACACCATAGAGCGGAAAAGTCATGGTACTGTAACGTAATTAGCTAAGGCAAATAATTGCGGTTGTTTTAAAAAATATCTGCAATACATTTAGATAAAACTCATACTTTTCCCTCCCTGATTACACAACAGGCGGCTAACTCATAAAGTTAGCCAGCTAACATTTTGTCATTCATTCTATTCCAATACGGCGATCGAATCCGCAAAATAATTTGACTCGTTGAGCAGCACTGTCGATGCTTAGCTTTTATCACGGCATGCCTTAAATACAATGCCCAACACCGGCAGAGTCAACTACAGAACTTACTTGTGCTCCCTGACACTCTTTTAGCAATCCAGCTAGGTAGCGCAACGGGATGGAGGCTAGCACAATGGCAGCGCTCGATTATTTACACAGTAAACAATTAGCTGGTGGCTAACGGACAAGCTAGCTATTCAAACAGAACATGTACGTTTTTTTTCTCTGATAAAACATTCTGAGCAGCTCCACCAAGCAAATCGTACATTCCCATGAACGGATGGCAACGAAAATAAACGATTACACGAATGCATTCGTTAACGCTGACGATTAATAAACTTTTGACTTGATTTAACTTGTCAAATTAGCTAATGTTACCGAGTGCTAGCCAGCTAGCTGGGCATGTAACAACTAGCTAACCCAATGGCCAGCTAATATTAGCTAACGTTGACCAAACGAGCTGGTGAAAGCTAACTTGCTAGCTAACGAAACAAATGTCGTGGCTTCAATTTGCTTGACGGCATTTGTAAAGATGTGTACTTACAATAGTTTTGGGGGCAAATCAGCATGTATTCACTCCAGAGTTAAATTATTTGTGAATCACGCTCCATTGTTCTTTCGGGACGAGATGCTATCAATGTCCCCGTTCTTTGCTCAATTGTCTTTTTCCATCCCATTCCACACACTTCCTGCTCTTGTTGCTAGGAAACAGGAAATGTGCATCACGGAAATCCGTCCCCATCTTTGTAACATCTGAAGTACTCCAATAAATTCTACAGCAAGATCCAAGTCATTAGGCTCACAAATAGATAGCAAATCAGTAAGTCATAACATAGACGGTTCGGGCAGGTATTTTTTGAGAGCGTGTCATGACACTTTGCCACCACTGAAGTCCAACGGGAAAGTCGTAATGCTCTCTGCTATGCTATCTATGATAGCCATGATAGCTTTCTCCTCCCACCATCCCTCCCTAGACGTGTATCTCCCCTCCCTTTTCTTCAGTTTGTGTCTCCGGGTTGTTTATTCAGTTGTGCAAATAGACTACCATTTGCTTTAATTGCGTTAAAGTTTTTATGTAATTCAGATATGAAAAGCAACGTCTGCCCAAAGTTCAAGGGATCTGCGGCTGCAGTGAACAGTTGGACGCACTGAAACAGATCTTTCGTCATGGTCCTAAAGCCGTCCTCGCTTGAAACAATCGCTCAGTGGTGCGCAGAGAAAACAAATATATTGACCTTAATTTGGAGATCTGAACAATATATCTTTAATTCTGCTGATTCTATTTAAAGGTAAGGAATTGTATTTATTACAGTAGGAAAAGTTATGTATCACATTAGAGCATCCGATCTCTTTTCCACCCCATGCGATGACAGTAGGGCGCAAATACGCTTGTTCAGCCGGTCCTAAAGCCAGCCATTTTGAGTCAGGCTAGCTGGCTAAAAAGCATAGGGTTGCCTGTCATGATTTTTTATTATATGCACGCAATGATTAATGATCACAGCATATTTCTTCATGCGTACCCAACTATGACAGTGAAACTCCAAGCAGCATGATTCGCGCTATTTTATATTTGGGTACTAAACTTCTTTAACAACATGATCATTTTTGCCTAATTGTCCCGGAGGTCCTAATGCCGGCCATTTTGAGATATCTTTATTCCTGATGAATTAAATCGACTGGCCTATTTGTGGGCGCCACATCTTTCAGATCAATCCGTACTTAGGCTACATCACATTTAATCAGCTATACTGTAAACGTTTTACACTCATTTTCAGTTCTCAGTATTGCATTAAAATGTGCACATTTTTATTTTTATTTTATTACAGCAATAACAGAATAATTGCAAAAAGTGATGGCATCACCCCAGCCAGGCAGTCCTCCCACTGAAGAGCAGTACACACCTCCACCCGCTGATAAAGAGGCCACCAAAGACACAGATGAAGCCAATGAGCAGCCCACCAGACGGAGAGGCAAAGGCCGGCCCCCTAAACCAAAGCCCACTTACAAATGTGCTGCCTGCAAGGAAGCCTTTTCTAGTCCTGCGGCACTCCGGAGCCATAAAGTCTCAAAGCATTCATGGCTTGAGTGGCAAGGGCAACACACCTGCGTCCAGTGCAGTAAGGCTTTCCCCAGCCGGGCTCAACTCTCAAAGCACCAGCGCTCGCACTCCGACAGCCGTCCGTTCCAGTGTACCGAGTGTCACAAGGCCTACAAGACCCACACAGAGTTGCGCAACCACAGTCGCTCACACACGGGTGAGAAGCCGTTTGTCTGCACCGAGTGTGGCAAGGCTTTCATGCAGGCCATCTGCCTGCGCATCCACATGACCCAGCACAGTGGCGAGCGTCCGCACTCCTGCCCCCACTGCTCCAAGAGCTACCCCACACTCTCCAAGCTGAAGGTGCATCAGCGTTCACACACAGGAGAGAAGCCCTACTTCTGCGCCGAGTGTGGGAAGAGCTTCGCCGACCCCTCAGTGTACCGCAAGCATCGGCGCAACCATCAGGGCCACCGCCCGTACTCGTGCAGCCAGTGTGACAAGACATACACAGAGCTGAAGGACCTGAAGAACCACGAGCGCTCTCACACAGGTGAGAAGCCGTACCTGTGCTCCGACTGTGGCAAGGCCTTCTCCCGCTCCTCCTCGCTGGCCTGCCATCTGCGTATCCACATGCAGAAGAAGCCATACCAGTGCGGGCTGTGCAACAAGGGCTTCACCCAGCGTTCCTCGTACCAATCCCACCTACGCACACACTCCGGCGAGAAGCCGTTCCTATGCCCCCAGTGCGGAAAAATGTTCTCGGACCCCTCCAGCTTTCGGCGTCACCAAAGGGCCCACCAGGGCTTCAAGCCTTACGTCTGCGACAAGTGCACCAAGAGGTTTAGGCAGCCAGCAGACCTTGCTGTGCATCAGAGGGTCCACTCAGGCCAGCGGCCCTACAAGTGCCAGAACTGCGATAAGGCCTTCGTGGCGTCCTGGGACCTGCGTCGGCATATGCTGGTGCATACAGGCCTGCGGCCCTTTGCGTGCACAGAGTGTGGCAAGTCGTTTGCCGAGCGCTCCAGCCTCAACAAGCACCGGCGTGTACATACTGGCGAACGGCCCTTTAAGTGTGAACAGTGCTTCAAGTCATTCGTGGTCTCGTCCAGCCTGCGCAAACACGAGCGAACACACGCGGCCGAACAGCCCCAAGAGGCCTCAGCAGTGGTGGCAGCAGGGACGCGGGCGACCCTGGTCGAGGCGGCACAGTCCTTCCCCCCGGGTCCCACGCTTCCCCAGTTCTCCTGTACTATCTGCGATCTCACCTTTGGCACATGGGAAGAGGTGCAAGCACATGAGAGTTACCACGTCACTACCCCTCCGCCACCTGCGACCTCCACCATGGTGGCGCTACCCTTGGGCCCGCACGTGTGCAGCACATGCCAGGCTGAGTTTGTGCAACTCAGCGACCTGCAGGAGCACGAGAAGATGCACCCAAAGCCTCGGCCGCATGTCTGTGAGAACTGCGGCAAAGCCTTCCTCAACAAGGCCGGCTTACGCAAGCACCAGCGCATCCACTCCACCGTGCGACCCCACTCCTGTCAGGTGTGTGGTAAGGCGTTCCTGTTTGCGGCCTACCTGCGCAAACACCTGCGCACGCACCGGGACACTGACCTCACTGCCGGTGGCCAGATTGCCCACACCGAGCCCTTGCCCTCTCCGTCGCCCCCTGGCACAGTTTCCCCTTCTGTGGCAGAGCCCACCATTTCCCTTACTGTGCCCGTGGCGGTGCCAGTGACTGCATTTCAGACCGTGCCAACGCACGTCTACATTGATAAAGACGATGGACTATGAGGTGGACACTCGGCGAACTGTCAATGGACCCATGAATTATTTCTAAGCATGAGGCCTTCCACATTTTTTTTTGAAACACACACACACACACAGAAAAAAAATCACAAGAGACAATATAAACTGATAAGGAAAACGTGTTGACCAAAAATCTGCATGTCCAGTATACCCACTATTAAATGATTCTTGACGCCATGCTGGTTAAGGGTAGGATGGGGGGCTGCGTGAACTTGCAGAGTAATTAGATAAGCACTGACATCTTACACACTAAGGCAAGTTTCCTAAGTGGTCATAATGGTGGCATGGTGACGCATAACGGCACAGTCAAGAATGCAGATGCACTCCCACATAGTTTAGTGCAGTGTTTGCAGTTAACCTGTTACATTTCCGCTGTTGTATGTGAATGATGTGGTACTGTTTTATTTCAGTGATTGCAGCATAACAGGATTGTTTTAAAGAAGACTTAATTTATGGCCATGTTTTGGTTATCCGTTATCAATCTCTAAAAAAAAAAGAGAGAGAGAGAGAGAGAGAGAATGAGTGATTATGGGATGGATGAGATATTTAGTAACCTGTGTAGTAAAAAGGTGCATTTTCAAACCTGTCTTACCAAGGTTCAACACTATAATACAAATATTTAATATGACCTTGTGGAAGTCACTGAATGTGTTGTACTTAAAATATTTTTATATGAAGAGGAGATGTCAACAATATCTTCTCTTCCTTCCCCAGTCTTGGGCATTTTTATTTAAGTTAAGTGAGAATGCAGTAATGCGCTGTATCAGTCGGGCACTTGGCTGGCCTGTAGCCAAAACAGTACTGATGTCATTATTGTGACTATTGTTTAGGACAATAAAGTCACACAAGAATCTTTTGTTTTCAGTGTTTTTCTCATATTTTGTGCAATTTCATGGTGCCAGTCCAGTTGTCCTAGAATGATTTGATGATCTCAAATAAGTTTAGAATTACTGTGTCAAATGAATTTGTCTTTTTTGGCATGACGGTTCAAAGGGAGAGTGATGAGGGTAAAATGTTTTAAGAGTGCGTCATGCTTTGAGGGATTCTGTGTGTGAAGAAGAACATCAAAAGTGATGATGTGTGCAGTTCATCATCCTTTAAATAAGAGAAGTTAAAAAGTAACACACCCATGAGTGCACTCTCTGCCCCCCAGGAAGACCAAGTCATACACAAGGTAAGCCTGGCCACATTTTTTCCATGTTCTGTCTTTGATCTTTTTTTGGAGTGGGTGGAGGGCAGGGAATGCTACATCCTTAGCTTTTGTTTTCCACCACAAAAATGTAATCACACAAAAATGTAATTATCCATAGCTACACACAAACACACACGAATCCTGACAAATGAGTGTGTGTGTGTGTGTGTGTGTGCACTGCACAGCAAAAGTCACATATATTTCTCATTATTGTTTCTTGTTGCCATTATTAAAATGTAACCAAAAGATAAGAGAAATATAAAACAAAAAAGTAAGCTACTTTATTCACAGGCCATGATCTTTGATTAAGCAGTGTAGACAACTCTCGCAAGGGAAAAGTCCTGCTGTTAATAGACCTGTCAGGTTCTGGTGCTAACTTTGACACATTGGCATCAGGAGTGGGAAGGAGATTTCAAAACCCTGACAGATAGACCACCTTGGGTGTAGGTCCAGCAGGAATAGCTCATTGCTCAAATAAAGGAGAAAAGACAGGGCTAGAGGTTGATATTTCTAGAGAGAGATCTACAAGAAGCCATGCCTGTCATAGGGAATGATGGCTCAGTCAAAAGGCTACCCCCTTGCAAATCCAGAGGTGGCTTCGAACCGAAATTGAATTGGCCCTACAGTGAATAGGTGTTTTAAAATACTGCATCGAGATGCATATTCTCTGTAATTCCTGGAGTCAAGTATAGCAAATCAGTAAATTCATTTAGCACCATTAAATCATATGCCAAGGCCTACAGAACACTTTTGCACTTTTTAATATTCTGAAGCAGGGTCCAAATTTGTGGTAGCTCATTTCTGTCTACATAGGGTTGACTTTGATTTCTTTGACTCTGATATGATTGATTGTGTTTGATTTTTTGTTGGTGTGCTGTAATCAATTTATAACGAAGGTAACAAGACCGGAAGCCAGTGAAACCCAAGACCATGGCAGCAGCAATAGTGACTGGCTTGATCCCAATCCTTCGCACCGCAGTGGACACCTCAACCACTTACAAGGCTCGGACCCTCTGGTTCGGTTTCCTGGCTGTCCGCCTGGTTGTGCTGTTTGTGACTGAGCTCCCCTGGTTCAAGTTGGACACCGACTTCGGCTGCAACGACACTGTCCGTGACAGCCTATGTACGCGCGCGTGCTTCAATAGACACTTTAACCATCCTACCGTGGTGGCCTGGAACTTTCTCTTCGTGCTCGTCCTGCTCTCCGTGCTCGTCATGGAGCTTTTCTCCGGTCACCTTCGCGCTGCCGCCCGCAAGCGCATCATGAAGCAGAAAGGTGCTAGCGCTGAGGCCCAGGCGGAGGCGCAAAAGGAGGTCATGATGCTTGACCTCCACGCCAGCAAGAGCACCGTGCTCTTCTACCTGCTGAGCGTGGCGTTGCGCATCGTTGTGGAGACGGCGTTCGTCTACGTCCTGCTCCAGTGGAACCTGCCCATGATGGAAACTGAGCCTTTTCAGTGTGAGCCGGTTGAGAACGTTTGCCTGAGGCCACAGATCTGTGTAGTGAGGGCCGCGCCCGAAAAGCGCATGTCTATCTTTGCCCTGGCATCCATCTCATGTCTTGTCATAGTAACCAGTTGCCTGTTCTTTCTGTACTCTGTGTTACACTATCTTTGCAACTGTGGAGGGAATAATCACAGTAGTCTGTAAAAAGATGCATTTATCCATTAATGATAAATTCCAATTGATAGTTTGTTAAGCTGTGATATGGTTTGTGTAAATTATTTGAAGAAGTCCACATACATATGAAAGGGAGACATGAGAAGTTTATCAGTTTCAATAGTAGGCTATGATAAACAGATTTATTTCAGTTAGCCCATTCCATTATGAAGTTAATATATCACATTTTGCTGCATTATTATGCTGTTATATTGTTGCTTTTACCATTCCTGCCTTGTATGTGCAAAGTTAACATCAGTTGACATTAAAGATGAAACTGTGACAAACTGTTGGCTAGTGGACTGTGTAAAATGTCTCCTCCCTTGTACACTCAATGACTGAGTGGCCTCATAGTGTTTCTGACTAAGGAGGATAGATGCCCGCTGGTGAGGGTGTGAAAGAATGTGTTGGTGTTACATGAAGAGGAACGCGGTGCAACGGACAGTTACATCTCAACGACCTTGAAATAACCTCAAGTCAGTCTCTGTTCCAGGACATGGCTTTACCCATTTTGAATGTGCTCACTTAAATCAAGAACCACCTCAAAGGCCCTTAGGGAGGGTTGGAAACAGTGAGACAGACAGAGAGCGAGAGAGAGAGCTAGCTTTGCGGTCAAGCACAAACATGTTCATAACATCAGCAGCCAAATGAAAACTTCACACAGACAGACCTCCTGAGAATAGTCTCGTCTCCTTCTTTTAATCGACTTTGCCAGAAGACATTGGCTCTGATCTACACGTCTCCCACCCCCATGTGATCACAAAGCTGTCCCTTGATTGTGAGAGGAATAAACATCTCTTACACAGGCAAAATGCTACATTTCCTACAGTATATGCTTAATTTACTACAGTATAGTACATGCATCATTGTTTCTGTCGTGATCAAAGCTCTTCTCCATCCAGCCTCTATGCGGGTGCCTGAGGCCTTCCCTTTTCAGTTACAGAGATCCTCCGTACAGCAGTGTTTTTCCACAAACTTGGGCGCTTTGCTGTCACACTCCCTCTGGGTCGCACATTTGCGCACCTCACCATCTGCAGAGTGAGCAAGAGAGAGAGAGAGAGAGAGAGTGAGGCACTGATTTCAGATGAGAGATAGATTAGTAATATAAAGCAATATGAGGAGGAGATGTCGGAGAAGGAGCAGAGCAGAGCAGTGTCTCGCTGCATTAAGCCGCTGTAACGTGAGATGAGACGATGAAGTAGGCCTAGATGAGACTCAAGGGCTTAGCGCACGCATGCAGGGCCCAGCGGAGCCGACCGTGCCGCGCCTATGTTGAGACAGGCATGTTTGTTCATCTTGGTGTAGTATTTGAGCCCCACCCAAGCCTCTGAGTGATGGTGTCAGCAGCAGTGCACTGGCCTGATGTATCTGTTGTTTACTCTCCTCGCTGTCCATGCTGCTACACGCAACGTGCTTATAGGCTCCTGCAGAGCAAACAGTTTGCCTTCCTGTGTGCCCATCACATATACTTTAACGTATACATTATATACATTATATATAGGCCTTATATACAGGCCTGTATAGGCCTACTGTATGCTTAAACTTCAGTGAAGGCACCACACTTTCACAGCAGTTCCACATATTGATTTTATATAGGCCTGCTGTCTCCCATTTTGTTTGTTGACATCAAAATTAAAGTTTGTCCTGATTTATACATGACATTTTGTAGTTCTCCTAGTTGAAAAATATTTAAAACTATGCATGCAGGTGGAAATAAATAAATCTGCTTTTCAAAACTCCCCACAGTCTGCCGTGAGTGCTTCACAATTACAGACACAATTGATTCTCTTCCTCCGATAAAATCCACCCTTTTAAACTGTACACTTGTTGTTCCGAGTGCTCTGCGTGACTGTCTGACTGCCTGATGTTTTGGGTGGCCTAATGCAATCTCTCAAGTCTTTTGGCTGTTCTGTGAAATTCTATTGGAATGACACAGCAGTGTTTTTGTATTGTTAATGTTCTCTTTTTTTCCCCCATTTTTTAGGTCAGCTCCGCCGTGGTTGAAAAATAAAATGTCTTGCCAGCGAGTCGCTATTTTATACAAGTTGGCCCCCTATCTCTCAGAGAACAAAGACAAACAGGGTGGGACCACTAAGCAGAAATATCAGGTTACTCATGCAGAGCTGTCGCTCGACCAGTAGATGGCAGAAATATACACAGAAAAAGAAAACCGTCTATGAAATGTTAGAGCAAAGAAAACTTAGTCTCAGTATGGCAAGATGTGTGTGTAACATTATGTTAAAACTTATGTTGTATCTCCCAGAGTTGGAAAATGTGTGTTATGATAAGCTATACAAACTGGCAGGGTAAAAACATTTCATTTATACGTTTACGAGCGATAGATAGATAGATACAGATAGAATAGAATAGAATAGAATAGAATAGTTAACTCTACTCACAGTTAGAAAGTTAGAAATGCAATTTCAATCTGCGTGCAATATACTGTTGCAGTGCTTGATTGACAATAAAGTTCGCTTTGACTTTTTTGACTATTTGAGAATAGAATAGTTAACTCTACTCACATGCGGGGTGGTGCATGCGGACTCTGAGGCAGTGGCTGAGCATAGGGCTACACTCTCGCTCCTCGATTTTGGTGCAGTCAGGGTGCTCCTCGTTGATGTTCACACAGTGGTGGCACTTCAGCGCCTGGGTGGCTGTGGCAGACACAAACACACAGACACATCTTAAACCAGGGCCGGTTCTAGGCATAGATGAACTAGGCAATCGCCTAGGGCACCAAATATCAAGGGGGCATCACAATACATTGATTACTCAATTTTCTTTAGTTTTTCTCAGAATCTCTCAAATCTGGCCTAGGGCACCAAAAAGGCTAGAACCGGTTCTGTCTTACAGTAAACAACAGGTTATCTCTCAGTATACAAACTGTTGAGATGGGTACAACAATATGGTACAACAACAAATAAATACTACTACTACTAGTACTATTACTATTAGTAATACTACTAATAGTAATACTATAATACTACTATAGTAATACTACTATAGGAATAAATTGTTTTTTTGAAAAATATAATTGATGATACACTTTTGTGGAAAAAAATACTGCTGCTCTCTTTTACAATTATTCACATGGATATATTCACGTGGACTCTAAGGCTATTTAATATTCACTTTACGAAAGTCCAGTGAAGTGGATGTAACCACGTATCAGCCGGATGTGAGCCTGACTGGGCCATAAAGAATATACAGTACAGTGTGTAGGTGAGCATACTGTATCACTTACCACAGAGGACAGCCAGGAGCACTACCAAGCCCAGAGATGAAGAAGAAGTCATCCTATGGTTGCACACACACATTAGAAACACTCAATGCTATTGTGCCCTAATGTGGAATTAGAGGGTGAGTAAATAAAAGGGATTGCATCAGGATGGATGTGGTTTTGGGTTGTAATTAATTTGGCCTGATACATTATAGTTAATATGCCAATGGAACCACAGGTCTAAAAACAAGCAGGTTGTCGAGGAATGAGATCAGCTAAAATAATAGTCTCTCTATCTTCAAAACCACAAAATGAATGTAACTATTGTCTGGGAATGTTGTCAAGCTTCCAAAAAAGATCTCAAGAGAGAGCTATCACTTCTTCAAAATGCTACAGTGCCAGAGTTTTTGTAATATCTAGCCTATGGTCAATTGAATCGTTTTGAGGTATATTTTGTATTCCGTTCTTCATCTTCTTCAGAAATCATGATGAGAGATGTCTTACCTCTGTGTTGGGTGGTGGGAAAGAGCTGAGAACTTTCTGGGACTCCAAAAGAATTGTCATTTATATATGACACCTGAGCACTGCTTTGTTCAATAGCTCTTCTCTCAAACCTTCTACTCAGGACTATCAGGTTTCTGCTACTCTTGGCCTTTCTAGCCCTCTATGTGAAATTGAGTTCATCGATACTCACTCATACTGATATGGTATCGACCACATATAGCATGATTTTGGCCTTGTATAATATATCATCCAAAGGTTTAATAATAACATGTACTGTATGACAACAATCTACAACATAAGGATTTCCTACAGGTGTTCAAACAAGTAAAACCATTTGACATATACTGTAGTACCACATCTTTAAAAAGTTAGGCATGAAGGTGACCAAACAACTTAAAAGCATAAATGAATGAATCACATTGAGCTTTATTGATCAAAAATGATAACATCTGAACATATCCGGAACTTCAGATTGTGGAGACATGCCTCATCTGAACAGAAAAGAGGTCGTTTATTGTGAATTTGTAACAATAGTGAAATATTAGACAGTCCCACCCTGGGCCTGGGGGCTGTTTCCTGTTCTAAAGACTGCAGGGCCAACCCAAACAGGAACCGGGACTTTCTCAGTGCAACGTTCTCTTCATGCACCAACAAACACTACTAAGCCCTCGCCCCATGGAGCAGAGAGGGGAGTTTACAGTTAATGTTTGCGAAATGTTACATCAATGTTACATCAATGTTACATCTTCAACGTATGTCGAGGTCATACACAGACAAATATAAAATAAACAGAGAACTGACAGACAAGAACTATGTATAGTATTGACATTGTAATAACTATAACAAAACAGCAATGGCAATAAGCTATGAAATGAAAAAAATACAAAATAAAAACAAAACAGAAAATATTGAGATGTACAGGTAAAAAAAAATAAATCACTGTAAGAAATACTGAGTTGTATACAAGTGCTTCAACACATCTTCTTTGTGCCGCATGGAAGTTTCCTCAGTCACTGATCCTCTGTCCATATAGCTTGCCCCTGATTTAGTAGTTTATGAATAGTTCAGTCTTACTGTGTGACTTATACAGACACATCGAAAGGATCATACCAGAGATCTGTGAAGGAAACAAAAAGCATCAATAATAGACTATAATAATTATACAGTACACAATACACCACAGAATTACACAAAGTTGCTTGACAGAGTGGCTTTGGAGCAGATACTGTGTAATCTCTGTGGCATGTCACAGATAGAGCCCCAAGTAAGGAGTAACAGAAGAAGAAAAAGAAGAACACTCTGTCAGGGAAAAGGAGGACAACGAGAAAAGCAATACCTTGCCAGTACTCCATGTAAAAATCACTGGGGGATACGAGGACAAAAAACAGCATGAGGCACATATGACACACACACACACACACACCCACACACACGCACACACGCACACGCACACACACACACACACTCACACACACATCAACACACACACACACAAATAAACAAACAAACACAGACAAACAAACGCACACACTTCCAAAACTATCAAGTAATCTGTGCGGGGGATTTACTTTTCAGCCAGACCTGGGTCAGACAGGTGTGCTTGTATCTGATGGGAGTCCAGCAGCAATTGTCTGGGGGATTTCTTTTCACAGCACACAGTCTCCAATCTATTCCATCCATCCATCCATCCATCCATCCATCCATCTATCTATCCATCCATCCATCCATCCATCTATCCATCCAACCTGGCACCACCTCTGTCTCTGACCCATGTGTGTATGCTTACAGTAGCCCATCTGCACATTAACAAGTGTCCACGGCAACACAGCACCCAAACACACTGCATGCATGAGGCGGCGGCGCGTGTGCTTGCGGGCACATGGCAACCTGGAGACGTGCAGGCGTCTGCCGCGTGACTTGACTGGGCAGCAGCGGCACGGCGGGCAGCTCAGACAGTGCAGGAGCAGCATCAGCAGCCATAGAACGCCCTGCCGTGAGGGGGAGGCGGGGGGTGGGGGGCAACAAAATAGGAGGCAGAGCAGAGGCCAGCGATGCAGAGATTGATGAGGAGAGAGAGGGAGAGGGAGAGGGAGAGAGATATGCAGAGAGAGAGAGAGAGAGAGAGAGAGAGAGAGAGAGAGAGAGAGAGAGAGAGAGAAAATAACCAGATATTTGAGGGAAAATAAAGTTGAGAAAGAGGGATATAAGGAGGTTTTGCACTTATTGCTGAATTGCATAATACTGGAGTCCATCCCAGACACAGATTTTCTGGAATTTCTTCTTCAGCTGAATTACGTCATGTCGAAATATGATTTTAGGGGGGTAGGATCTTACATCATCCAAAACAAATGATTTTGATTCTGAATCAAATGAGGTGGTGTTTTGAAACAATACGATTGCAAAAGGGACCGTGAAACTATGTACCAGTGAAATGCTTGCTTGTGAAGCACATGTACCCTTTACACACCCCACAGACAATTGTTTTTCGATTGTCATTTCATTTTATGCTACTGAACGTGGCTCTCAGAGCTCCAGTTGATCACCCAACCACAGTGTTTGGTTTCCACTCACTCACCTCCACTCCAATCAGAGCAAACATCACCACCATGATGATGAGCATGTGTTCATCCACCCATTTCTCCAGCTCCTTCCGACAGCCCTGCGTGGGGGGACAGCACAAGTTTTGCCATAAAAAGCAGGACAGTAGTAGCCTGGGAATTCCCATGCTCCTTTGCACGCTTATTTCATTTCACTCTGCAGAGGAGCATGGAGACCATGGCCGTTTTTCTCGCCTGCTTTCGGTATCCAATCGCAGAACAAAAAGGGATTTGTACGGCCCTCAATCGCATTTTACGTCACGTGGTGGCTCTGGTATTGGCTCCGAGGTATGTACAGACGCTCTGATAGACATTCGAAGCGCCCAATAAACGGCTCTGGACAATCGTAAACGATGCTTCCGCTACGAGAAATGCAATAGGTAGGTCCCCAGACTAAATATCACTTGTGATTTTAGTTTGGCATTCGCCAGGCTAGTAGCCTACTTGCACAGCATATTCAATACAACAAGAACTTTGAGAGCACTCCAACTGTAATTGTCACTGTTACCAGGGCCGGAATGGGACCAAAAAATGGCACCACCAGGCATTTTTGGCCATGGCGGCCTACCACCATTTTATTCAATAGTAATTTCATGGCAAGCTAAGCAGCAATGTGTCCACTGCAAGCTGCATTGCATTACATTAACATGAGAGATTTTATTGGACTATCCAATATCCTTCAAGAAAAAAGGATATTGGGTATAAGAAAATTATGACCCACCGGGCATTGCCCTGCATGCCCTATGGCCAGTCCATGCCTGCATGTTACCCTTTCTAAAGACAACTAGCCGAAGTTTATGATAACAAAAGCTGGAAAAATGGCCAAAACTGGTCAAATGGTCAAAACTCATGTGTGGACTAAGAGGGCAGACTTACTCGTTCATACTGGACACACTGGCTGGTGTTTGTGGGAGGTATATTCCCCATACAGTAACATGACAGAGAGGTGGTCAAATTGAATGTTTGGTGGTGTGTTCCATTGATGTAGTAACAGGAGCAGGGGGCCCCTCCAGTCCATTCCCCTGGATGCTGCCAGCCACAGCACTCTAACTGTCAGATTAGAGCAGATTAGATTAGATTAGATTAGATGAGATGAGCCACACTGTGGATTAAGGCGGAATTAAGGGAGATTGGGAGCAAAGTTAAAATGTGTGAGGAGTTATGAGGGTCTGTAGTTGATATTTCTGTGATTGTTTCTGGTTAATTATGATTTCAAAAGTGCCAATTTAGCCAACACAGTGCACACTTCATGTGGACATGATGTTGAAATAGACAGGTAATAGTACTCCTTTTGAATGACATTTGATATTTCCAAACTTGAACTCTAAAGCAAGCTGCTCTCTGCTTTGGGAACTACTGGTAAGCTGAAAGGTCGGCTCTTTGCTCCTTTAAATATAAAATAGCCTTGAAAGATTTTGTTTTTATAATTGTACAGTGTGCAAATCATTCTTTCTTTACTTTTAGGCTGGTCTCTGCAAGCATACTTGTTGTTATACCTTTTGCTGTATGTAGTCCAATGTATCCTCAAAGGGTTGCAGATGTGAATCATTCTTCCCATACATATTAATGACCATGGACATTTGGCCCATCAAATTACTCTCAAACTACAGCAAACAAACACATCCAAAGACAAACACAAACACAAACAAATCATGATTTGAAAGTTGAAAGCTGAACTTGTGTGTTTAAATTGTCTGTGTGTTCCTTAGGGATGTTACACAAGACAGAAGGAGATGCAATGGAAAGCCGGGCAAAATGGAGGAAGTGACCTCATCAGCGATGTGTCTCACTCACTATACTCTTCTGTGTGACGAAGAGGACCCCGCCAACGCATTGGGCAGCCAGGAGAACGGTGAGCAGCATGAAGTACTGTGAACAGGAGAGGAAGAGGGGAAAAGGAAGGGCGACTCGTTAGTTAATGGAAACAAGTTCCAGAACTCTCTGCCCCAAAAGCGTCACGGAGCACAGCCAGTCGTGCACTGCAGGGAGGACACTTCCGAGGGATGCTGGAAAGTCCGACAACTGTCTCTGTCATCATTAGCACATTCAGTAGGTGTGGATGAAAACGTGTTGAGATCATGAGATGCACTAAAGTGACCTCTAAACTAATAACAAAGGTCAAATGATTCTTTTGAAAGAACTGCCACTGTGTTTTTTTGTGAGGTTTATGGAGCCCATTGTGTTAAGTCACAAAAGGTCAAAAATGAATAGGCAGTTAAGTGAGGCGATATGAGTGAGGAGGAATATGACTCACCAAACCCAGCAGGCATTTGACTTCCTGGAGAGCCCCGAGGCATCCCAGAAAGCCCAGAGTCAAGGTGAGGGAACCTCCGATGATCAGGAAGTAGGAGAGAAGGGACATGGAAACGAAAGATGGGGGCTCCTCTGCAGGCACAGCACCAAGGGTGGTTAATAAGCCAGTCGCTAATCCCAACTGGTTTATTAGTTAGTCGCTAATCCCAACTGGTTTATTAGTTAGTCGCTAATCCCAACTGGTTTATTAGTTAGTCGCTAATCCAAACCGGTTTATTAGTTAGTCGCTAATTCCAACTGGTTTATTAGTTAGTCGCTAATTCCAACTGGTTTATTAGTTAGTCGCTAGTTTATTAGATAGTTGCTAATCTCAACAGCTGTTGGAATGGTACAGTAGCCTGACATAGCCCAACCATAATACTGCTGTTCATCCGTATTCATGGTCTGGAGGTTCTTTAACCTAATGCGATTATAGGGCGAGGGGCGAGGACATCCAGTTCTGGCTTGAAATGATTGGACAGCTCGTCTAATCAGCTTCGCTTATTGGCCTATTGTCTCTCTACCGATGTAAACCCGCCCCAGAAGACCGTCCCCAGACCATGGATACGGATGAAAATTCGTATTATGGGCAGGCTATGTCAGGCTAATGGTACAGTGTTAGCTATTGGCTGGTGATTGAGTCATCAGAGATCCACATATTTGCAAATAGTACTGTGATTTTAGACTCCATCTTAATACCATTAGCTTTAACTCTTTCATCAGACACCTTGCATGCGCAGAGGAGTGTAAAAGCCCTACTGTTAATACATACAATTACTTAACAATCCTTCATCTAAGATCCAATTTCCCAATAAATAAACAAACAGTTAGCAGATGTTATATTTGTTTGAAAAACGCCAGGTTAGATTGGTTGGAGTCCAGCCAGTATAGTACTGGAGCAGGCAGTGTTGAGAGGTTATGGCAGACTCTACTCACTGAAGAGGCTGGACTCAGCACAGGTGATCCACACTCCCAGAGAAAGCATGAGGGCTCCTAAGAACTGAAAGTGGGAGAGATGCATGCTGACTCCACAGAGTGTTGGGCTATACACAAATCCGAGTAAACTACCGGAAGTAAGCAGGCGCCATTATTGAGCTACCCAGATCACCAATCTGTCCATAGGGATAATGTGATAGCACACCATAAAATACCGTGATTTATGTGATTCACTCCTACTTGTATAATGTGAGAGTATTCCATGGTCTTTGCTGTTAGCCGTCATTGACTGCGCATTGCAAAAAATGTTTGTTGACAGTCCAACAATGGCGCCGCCACAAGATGGCAGCCTACACAAAATGCTCGTCGGATTTGTCTATACAGTATCTCTTCCACTATTGTTAAAGCAGTCTGTTCAAATAGTAGCCTATACCTATATCAGATCTGGATGATCTGCATCTTTCATATTGCTACACTTAACTTAGACTAACTTAATAGTGGAAGAGGGAATTCATCTATTAAAACATTATCCTCATCATTCATTTTGAATTACAACAAACTGACAGTTTAATAACAAACTGTAATTTCTCATTATTATGTCACAGGAAAATAATGATTGAGGTAAACTAACTATTCTAACTGACCAAAAATTTTAAGACTTACAAAGAAAATCAGGTTGAACAGAAAAACAAAATACTTCACCACGCCAAGACAGCATTCGGACACCATGTCTGAAAGAACAGACAAACAACAATGTTTGCTTTGCATTATGTTCATAACACACTGTATTAGCCAGGCCATGTAATGTCCTGCGCAATTGCTCTCCCTGCTTAAAATGGACTAAAATCCTGGTTAATTTAGCTAATTTGTTTTAAGAGTGTACAAGGGACGTACTGATAATCTGGCATACCGGGCATTTACACGGTGGGCCGATGTGCTATTTGGGCCTACAGTCCCGACACTTTTACTGTAACTGTTATTATTACATTGGTCGTCCCTACATTACTAAGTCCGGGGTCGATCCCATTGAGCTTGCTTTCTCAGGAGGCCATTTTACCTGACCAATCATCAGACAGATGGAGAAGTTGTGAATGCAGAGCATGAATATTAGCATCATGAATAAAGCAGCATCTACATTGATGCGTATTCAAATGTAGGCTAATTGTAACAGAACACTGTTTATCCATGTTAACCTACTGGTAATGATCTGAAAACGTCCCCTTTGGATTAATCTGAAAGATGCCTCTACGAAGTAAACCGTGAGCAAAATATCCAGAGGTAAGCTATTATTTATTTCATGTGTAGGTAACTGTTGGGAGTAACCTGCAGAGAACCCTCCACAGAGACTGAATCAAAAAACACCATTGGACAGAGATCGTTTCTGTGGTGCATATACAGTAACAAATTCATTTGATTCTGGCTCTATGAGGAATCATAAGGCCGGCTATCAGTCAAGGGCTGATCCAATCTTTTTAAACTAGTAAATGTACAAAACCATTTGTATGAAACGATAGAGAGAGAGAGAGAGAGAGAGAGAGAGAGAGAGAGAGAGAGAGAGAGAGAGAGAGAGAGAGACTCTTCAAAAAGGGGAAGTGCTTGATATAGTCAGCTTAGGTTCATGATCCATTATGATCATCTGCAACTACTTCACTCTCAAGAGATTAGATTTGTTTTCTTTATTCTTTTGCTCTGAACCCTTCTGCTAGTGGACACCTTTACCCAAGAACAGCACACACACACACACACACACACACACACACACACACACACACACACACACACAC
>JAODXP020000032.1:10646401-10701401 GCA_027497455.2 Sardinella longiceps | reverse complement strand
ACCAGCTGCCATATAGTCAGTCCCCTACAGTGATATATGTAACCCCTCTGGGGCCGCCGTGCCTCTATCACATTATAAG
Source organism: Sardinella longiceps (assembly GCA_027497455.2). Lineage (NCBI taxonomy): Eukaryota > Metazoa > Chordata > Actinopteri > Clupeiformes > Clupeidae > Sardinella > Sardinella longiceps. The sequence goes on along the minus strand of JAODXP020000032.1, from coordinate 10,701,322 downwards.
CATACTGTATAAGAATAAGAAAAAAATAGCCCTCCACCCAAATATTCATCCTCATATTTTTTTGTAGTACCAGAATTTTGTATTACCAGGGATTTATTTGGCTTATTTATTTGGCTACTTTTTTTTTCATTTTGCCAGGTTGTTTATTCCCAATAGAGACCTAGACAATTGAAAAATAATAAGATTGACAACAAATACACAATTCATTACATTAATTTCAAATCCTATGTGTGTGATACCTTCTAGAATTTGTGTTAAGAATCCTAAATAGCCTTGGAAGTGAAATCTTGCATTTTTTTTTAGGTGACTCATGTACCCAAAGCCAATAAATGAACACAGTGTTGTTCCTTACAGGCTCTGACTCAGACGACTCCTACCTCCAAACTCTTCTGGATCTCATCATGTACCTGCGACTAAAAGGTTCTGTGAGTCTGCACTCCACTATCCTTGCCTAGCTAATGGCTTTGCCTTGACCTTCAAGCCATAATACAGCCTAGAGTCCTTTTCCAAGGCAAAGAATGAAAAAGAAACCACTGTGCTTTCTCCCTTCCAGAGGCCGCCGGGACTGTGAGAGATATGAGCAGCGCTGCGCTCCAAGAAGACATGAGAGTCTAGCACACATGTATATCTTTCTGGACGGCCTCGGATTAAAAAAAAAAAAAAAAAAAGTAAGATGAGAATAGGCATACCATGGCAGTTTGGACACTTCAACCTCTCCATTTTCAAAGATGGAACATCTGTTGCATTGTATGCTGTGCTTTAGTCCCTGGCATCTTCTCAAGTTCTACGCTTCTTAAAAAACCTTCATCTCTTTGTATTTTCTATATCCTTACTCCTTTGTTTTAATCAAGAAAATAAAGTCAACATCATTAAGTACAGAATAAACGACCTTGTCTGTCTCTCCATCACAAACGCAAACGTGAGAAAAGGGGGGGAGCAGCTGGCTCTTTCGACATGTCGTGAAAAGAAGGGGTTATTTTTATCATCTTTTCAATGAATCCCCTTTATGAAGATTGGGCCTTGAGGAAGGTGAGCTGACGGACACAGAGCCAAACGGCTCCCCTGCCCACTTTAAGCGTCATGAGGTTCAATGTCCAGCTGCGCGCTATGCTGTTGGTGCTTTGTCTTGTCTGGCTGGGTGACCTTCAGTCAAGATGCTCATACACAACACAAACACTAGATGTAAGCTTATTGGATATAATAGGACAATATGGACCAAGGGTAGAAATGTATAGAATACAAATATGTATAATGTGTATGTACACATGTGGCTCTATGGATTAAACTGGTCCAAAGGTGGTGGCTGATAACAGGCTTTACTGAAAATGGCCACATGATGATAGATTTAATAAATGTATAGTTGTATAAGAGGGAGAGAGTGGCTTAGGGTTTTTCATTTGAGCTAAATCTATTTAAAGCTCAAACTAGTTCAAACTAGGGAGGTTCTTTTGCTGCTTGACTGACCAAGCATAAGCCCATTTCTTCTTTTCTAACTTTCATCTGGGTGTGACTGTTGAACATTTAACTGAACTATACTACAATCCCCCCTGATTTACAATTTATAGTTTTTGCACTTACGTACAGTACATCAGTCCCCAGTATAACTAAAGACTATGTAGACCACTGTCATTTACTTCTAAATCGCTAGTCCATTAATTTTTCTCTTCATACAACGTTTGGGTACAGAAGTAGAAAAACACAGACAGAATTGAAAATGTCAAATGAATTGAAAAAAACATGGGGAAACAAAGTGCAAAAATGTCAAATCATCCTGGAGATAGATAGAAAAACATAAAATCTCCCGGATTATTTGGTAGTCATGTTTTGCATGAACCAGGATTCTCAACGCCATCCTCTGGTCATAATAGGCAATCATCACCCTTTTCCAATCTGTGTGCTTTGTGGCCTTCACCCACCACCAGATGGCATTAACTGGCTTAGAGCCGTTAGCGCCCCTGTCTGAAAGTGTCCCTTGTCTTTTTTTTAAAAAAAAAAAGGTCTGAAGATTTTGTCTGAGAAGTCCCTTCAAGTTTTTTTTTTTTTTTTTTTTTTTTACATGAAACTTTCCTTTCAGGATTGCAAAGCAACTTAAATTATTCGCAAACATTTTCACATCTAGAAATGATGACTGCTCCTTGTAAACCCAGAAAGGATATTTCTTCAAGGTTTCCCCCCTAAAGTACTGTATTATTCATTGGACACACACCCCCAGAGTCCATAGCCACAGACCTCAGCCCCAGCAACAAGATGGATGTAATTTATTCTGCTTTTTACAGACCAAGGGTAGCAACAGTAATGCCCAGACACTGCCTGTCAATTTCCTAAACATAAATTCCTGAATAAAGATTTCCATGCATTGCTTCCTGTCTAAAGCCCTTTGACAGTTGCAGGTCCACACGGGCGCATGACACGAGTCCAGACTGTTTCTCAGTCTCTTGCAAAGTCACACTGAGACAGAGCAATTTATTCTAAATTCAAAAAGCTCTTTGATATCACACACACACACACACACACACACACACACACACACACACACACACACACACACACACACACACACACACACACACATACACAACCTCCACATCTACACTGACATACACTCTCTTGGATAATCCTGATACGTTTTTTAAATTTTAATTCTCTTCTATCCCAGCGAGAGCACATATAAATAGTCTACTGTATACCTTTCTCTACTAGTATAGGATTCCTATAAGTCAAAAAACATGGCAGTTGTGTGTACACTTGCCTGCGATCATTAATTTCACTCAAGACACCGAGTCAATAATTCCTGTGAGCAAGTGCTTCTTCAGGGACAGCCATATGGCATAACACATGATACCTTGATGCAACACTGTGCCTCCATATAGTCATGATTTGCCCTAAGCACCTCTGGAGGAGAATTGAGGTCTGTCCTTGGGGCTTGATAGCGCTCCTATCTCGGGTAAACAATGCTCAAGGACATGTAGGTGATTACCTTTTGAGAATTTTTAAACTTGGATTTCACCAGGGTGTCACAATGTCGCTTAGGTTGAAATGTTGAGATTACCAATGTGTCATCTTGATTATGCTTTTCTCCATTGCTGGATATGACGCATTACTGTAAATCCACATGATTTCCAGGCACCGCAGGTATTCAGTCAAACGGATGTGGCTATTTGGTTTGAAGTAATACCTCCTTCAACATACGGTATGAGCTTTCTGTTTGAACATGCAGGCAGTGGACTGTATGAGGTTTGATAAACTAAAGACTCGGCCTTCGGAGATGGCTGTGATCAAAAGTAAAGTGAATTCACATGAGTCTAAAGAAGGGGGTGGAGGTGGTGGTGGTGGTGGTGGTGGTTATTCTGGAGAAAAACTCTCAAATTATCTCCATTCTTTTCCTGAAATGCCCGCAAAACCTTTTCATTTCCTTGAGTGCTATAGTGCCATGGGTTTGCAGACATGTCTCCTAGAGAGGTGAGGTGAGGCACTCAATCCGTCCCTTCTGTGTTCTCTGGAGAATTTGTTGCCCCTCAGATGTCCTCAATCAAATCTCTCCAGCACACACTAGAATACTAGAATAACTCTTTTATGGTTAGTACACTGTACTCTATAGGGCTTGGGCAAATTTCATTTGACCTGAAATTTGAAGTGCAATATAAGAATAAATGAGGATTTGTGTGTGTGTGTGTGTGTGTGTGTGTGTGTGTGTGTGTGTGTGTGTGTGTGTGTGTGTGTGAGAGAGAGAGAGAGAGAGAGAGAGAGAGAGAGAGAGACAAAGAGACAGACAGACAGAGAGAGAGAGAGAGAGAGAGAGAGAGAGAGAGAGAGAGAGAGAGAGAGAGAGAGAGATTTTGGCAGGTGGGTCCCCACTGTACTGAATGAAAATAATGAAACGTGCCTAAGGGCAAGGAGGCCATAAATATGTTCAGTAGATATCTTGTGTCACCTTGGAGATAGTGTGAGTGTGTGTGTGTGTGTGTGTGTGTGTGTGTGTGTGTGTGTGTGTGTGTGTGTGTGTGTGTGGATGCACACTTATACACTATGTGATTTCTCTCATTGTGTTTAAGAACAGACTAAGGAACCAGACTTAGACAGCTCTTTCTGTTTGCAAATATTTACAAATTTTGATAATATTTTTCATCTTCATCAAAATGTATCTAAACATTCTCCACAATTAACAAGGCAAGCCTCTTGCACTTGCACATTCATACAGTAGATCTCAGACAGATATCAGACTGTTTAGCCTAATGGAGACCCTGTGTGCCTTCTAGATTAGGTTTCTTGTTCTAAAGCGTTCTCCATGTAGAACCCAAAAATATCTGTAGGTGGATAGAGGGCAAAAGAAGGGAGGTCTTCTACTCCCTCCCAGAGGGCATTGGGGCAGATGGGTGGAGGCAGAAGAAGGAAGGGAGGTGTGGAAGTGAGTGTGTGTGTGTGTGTGCGTGTGTGTGTGTGTGGGGGGGGGTTACACAGGGCAGATGGGCTCCAATGGCAACATGGCTGCCCTATTCCTTTCGGGGACGGACATGGACATGGACACACACACACACACACACACACACACACACACACACACACACACACACACACACACACACACACACACACACACACACACGTGGCTGCATGGGGACAAGCTTCTGGCCAAACATCTGAGTGCCTTATATTCCTCTTCCAGGAAAAGGACCTCATTGGCCCCCCCGTACTGAGAAGCAAAGCACATGCACCCTGCATTGCATTGCACATCACTTTAACACATCATTCTAATGATCGAACGAAAATCCCTTCGTTTATACTGCATCTACAGGGCCATTTGCTTTCTATATGCCCAGTGGGTTATATATGAAGAGTTCAGATGCAAAACCCCTTAACTCCACTTGACCACTTTTTGAGAAAAAGGCCATTTTTTATCAGGCGTTTACAGTGTTTTGATTGTAAACAGATATTTTAGACAAGGCGGGGAGCAGGTTTTATTTTATTTTTTTCACAAAAACATTTAATTTACATATTCTAGATTCATACAGGATTCACACAATATCATTAACTCATTTTTCACAAAAATGGTGTTTAGGGGGTTTGCATCTGAACTCTTCATATATATATATATATATATATATATATCTAGGCCTACTGTGGATTTTCCTCACAACTCCCCCCTCCCCCACCCTCCACACTTGTGGAATTTTGGACCCAAATGAAATTCAGTAAGCTGATGAGATTTCCATCGTGGCGTTCCACAGAAGACTGACATTTTCTGCTTTTGTAGAAAGGCCCTTTTGAAATGCTGAATCATGATGGGCTGTGCGCTGCTCCGAGAGAAAAGGTTGTCTGACAATCACGGGTGATTCGCCAGCGCAGCGCAGAGCAGAGTAGAGCTGAGATGAGCTACGCTGTGCGGGAGTCTTTTCGCAGAGTCTTTTCAGACTCTTTCTCCCCGAACAGGGGCTCTGCCGATGTCACGGGTGATTGCAAAGGTTCTGTCAAGAGTAATACTTTGTGTGCTGTTGCAGTGCGTGGGAGAGAGACTACCATCTGTGTATGGGGGAATGTGTGTGTGTGTAAGTGTGTGTGTGTGTGTGTTTAGGGTAACAACACAATCTCTGCCATGTGCTTGAGAGAAAAATAAAGCCTCGTTTAGCTGAGGGGCTTGGAATCTTCTGGTCTGTGTCAGGTCTGTTGCCCTCCCTGTTATTCCCACAGCGCAGCACAACACCTCAGTATCACTGCCACCGAAGCTGAGATAAATATTGTTTGCAGCTGAGTGGCCATGTTTAATACAGCATGGAGATTTCTCCCGCTAGTGCTCTTGGGGGCTTGTGTGGGAACAAGCACACTTATTCCATCAATTATACCATGGATGAGATGCACATCAAGCAAGTCTCTGAGTGTTTCTCAAAGTCGAGAACGCTTCCTAGGTAGCACACTAGCCTTGGAAGCCGTACACTTCTAAAACGAGGATCCATCAGTGCATCCTTGAAAAATCTATGAACAAAGGCCTCTTTCCTTGCTAGAATTTAGAAGGATGCTTGACTTTGGAACAGTACTTGGCGACTGACAATGACGTGCAATGCTCGAAAAAGCAGCCTTCCAAGCATGCTTCCTCGACTTTGAGAAACGCTCTCTGTCTCTCTTTGCCCATGTTGTGTAAAAAACCTCCACTGATGGACATAGTTTGCATTCACATAACACATTTTGAGGGCTCTGGGGCTTGTGCTCTCCTGCATTGGGATTAAGGGTTTAAGGGTTAAATCCTAATGTCCCCACTCACCCTAAACCCTAAAGTCCTTAAAAGACTTATTCAGTAGAAATCAGCCAATCATGGACTCGGTTCAAAATAGTTAAAGGAAAATACCGGAGTGAATTCAAGCATAGCTCTGCTGCATGAGCCTTCTAACAGCAATATATTTCGCATGAAATTAAAGCGAAACACGCAGCCATGGAAATTTGACTTCATTTTCTGCTTCAAGAGGCCTTGATTGAAGGCAGTACGATGGGATGACATGTCCCTGATTTCTCTAGATGTGTCTGAAGAGGCCACACACACACACACACACACACACACACACACACACACACACACACACACACACACACACACACACAGCTGCTGATGGCCCAGGCTTGCATTGAGATATCTGGCTCTGCGTTGCCTTGGTGAGGGTCTAACTGTCACGCGGGGAGAATATGTGTGTGTGTGTGTGTGTGTGTGTGTGTGTGTGTGTGTGGAGGTGGGTTCACTGGAGCTCCAACAAGCCGCAGTTCCTGATGCACAGCAGGGAAACTGTGGGGTAATCAGACCTGTCCCAAATACACTTGCATGCAGTGCGCATGCTCACACTCACACTCACACACACACAAACACACACACAGGGGGACACACACACACACACACACACACACACACACACACACACACACACACACACACACACACACACACACACACACAGGGGACACACACACATACACACACACAGGGCACATGCCCCCGATGGCCGCTCACCTTCATAAATACTGAACGAAGCACTGCACTTGTGTGCATATGTTTTTTAATATATATATATATATATATATATATATATATATATGTGTGTGTGTGTGTGTGTGTGTGTGTGTGTGTGTGTGTGTGTGTGTGTGTGTCATCTGTGTGTGTTCACTTTGCTGTCTCATTTCATTTTCTCTCGTCCTAAAGCACCGTGTCATAACGAGGAGAAGCGAGTGACACTCAAAAAGTCAAGTGCATTAATCCCAACCCAGTGTTGGAGACTCTGACTCCAACCTGTAAAAATAAACCACACTGGCATATTGTGTTAAAAAAAAAAAAAAACATCCCATCCCATCCCATGATTAAGCCAGACAGCTAAAAATAGCATGCCTGGAAAGTTTATACATTACATCAACAGTCAACACATCAGTTGGAGCACCTTTTTCTAATGTGTCTTAACGTTATGTCATGTTGTATCCCCTTCCAAGGATTCTTTCAGTGATCCTAGCATGTAGCATGTAGGATGTAGGCTGTCGGAATTCTGAACCGCGCCTCCACTTGTATCCCAGGTGTCTAAATCAGTTGTGGCTACTGTGCCTTTGACTGACCGAACACACCTAGCCAGTCTCAACAAGGATACTACAATTGCACCACCATTGACTTTTATCCTGAGAGGAGGAGAGGAGAGATATGGTAAAAATGCAGCGAGGAGGACCTCCAGGAAAAACACTGGAAGACTCTGATAAAGTACATCTGTATTCTCAGACCTTGAGACTATATCGCTAGGCTTGACTTTGGTAGCCTAGTCTATATCATGACAAAAATGTGTTTATTGCAGTGAGATACCGAAAGTACTTTTAGCTTTACATGCTCATTTTGAAAAGCAAATCAGTAAATTGAAACCTTATTTAATGCAAAGCGACTTACATTTTTTGTCAACTATCAATTAGTTCAGGGCAAGTCTCCCCAAGAGCAACTTAGGGTTAAGTGCCTTGCTCAAGGGCACAACAGTGGCAGCTGGGATTTGAACCCACAACTTCCAGACTAACAACCCACTTGAGTCAGGGTCCTTACAATATAACATGTATGTTTTGCTTGAAAATAATCCAAAAAAAGCAAGCATCCAAATGCTCTCGTATTTGTTACATTACAAAGTTGTAATGTTTACAGTTTTATACAGTACTTTCATGCTGCTTCAATTAACCTACTAATCACATCACACTTAATTTAATTAATAAAAGCCATTTAATTTACTTTTTAAGGCTAGAGATGAGATAGATATTAAAATAGAAACTCTTCTTTCTCTCTCTGCTCATGCGCCTGTGAGTGGGAACACGCAAACCCAACCGCACACAGACACACACACAGACACACAAACCCAACCACACACACACACACACGCACACACACAGAGACAGACAGACAGACTGACACACACACACACACAGACACACACACACACACACACATCTTATGCTGTGTTTGATGGATAGCTGTGCCATCTGCAACCCAGTAACCAGACTGGGTGTGCTGTCTGATAAGGCTGACCTATATTAATGAACCTTTTTTCTGTTCAGCGGGAAATGGTCACCTTAATGCCATGGTGGACACTGAGTGTGTGTGTGTGTGAGGGCACAGCGAGTTTTAAAGCCGTCTTCCGATCTTAGGCAACACACACACACACACACAACACACCCCCTTGGGTGAGTACGAAATATGCCTAAATTGGACTAGCTGGACATCAACTGGTGTTTACAGATGACACAAACTTCTAAGACCTCAAAGACTGTGTCCAAACAGACACACAGACTCAATCTGCCCTCAAAGAAATGGTGTCTAGCCTCAAAGCTCAGCAGCTTAGATGGATCCTCAGCTTAATTAAATTCGCCCAGATCAATTGACCTATTAGTGGAATTCACCCGTGAGACCGCTGGATTGAAATGCGTGGCAATTTAACATCATCATTAACACTTTTTTTTTTTTTACATCAATGAACCATTAATATATACAGGCTATTTCACATAGATCTGTCCATCAGTGCCTTCGCTTTTATCAGGCAGGTATGCATGTCAGCAATGCATATTCTATAGGCTGTGGAATTTCAGGAAATATACACAAGCAGTCTATTTCACTGTTTTTCATTTCATTTCATGTAGATGGAGGACTTTGTGTGTTAAATGTTTTGCCTAGACAAGTAGATACCAATTCTGTTAATTTGTTTTTCCGTAAAAGTCTTTTATAGGAGTGCTGTAATGAAGTTGGCATTGATTTGTTAATTGATTATTCCACACACACACTCACACACACACACACACACACACACACACACACACGCAATCCTAAAATACAAGCCTGGTGAAAAAGGACTGTGTCTGTGTGGTTATTTTAGAACTTTGCAAAAGCTCTCAATTTGTGAGTACCCAATACACTTGGGATATAATTTGAAATATATATAAACTTTCACCATATTCAAATTTTGTGCTGTTAGTCCATAGCGCTAGCATGAATGAAAAAGTTTTTGGTTTTGCATTTTCTTATTCCTTCTCTCTTGTCTTGCGCTCTCCCTTTCCAGCTCCATCTGCACACAAACCTCTGTATCTGCAAACTTATTGATAAATCTCTGATGGTATTTTCTTGTTGTCATATTCAGCGAAATGGGCTCTGGGGAACAGCAAAGCAAAGCATAGTAGTCTGACATTTCTCAACCAAATCACATCTAACTCCCTAATGAAAACATCAAACACTTAAAAACAAGTCTTTTGAAACAACTTTCCATTTCAATGGTTAATTTTACGAACAGACCAGTCAGAGAGATTCTGTCCAACTTCCGCTGTGACCGTGAGTGCAACCTGCGGCACCATTGGACAGTTTCATGATGCTTGAACGCGCGTGCTTTGCAAACTTACTGAAAAGACGAGACTGCCTTACGCCTTCGGGCGCATTATGTTCGGTATAAAAAGGAGCACACAGACAACATGAATGCTGAGCGATGCGCGTGGAGATGGGCGCGAGACAATCCGCGCTTTAACCCTAACGACAGCAACATCCCTTGGACCATTGCCCATATCCATGGATGAATACTTTTATATTCATATGTGTACATATTTTTTGATTGACCGAACGACTTTTTCAGAAGCACCGTTGGATACATGTTTGGTTTGCATAGACAATTGGTGATGCTGATGGTCCAATTTCTGGATGCGCACACTTTGTTCATCAGAATGTAGACATTGTTACTTTCGGCAAAGAATAGGCTACTTAGAACATGGTTTGGTGTTAATGTGTTCACATAGAATTAAAGCATTGTCACATTTTCTGGCTAACAAAAGGTCGTTTAAACCAGAAATATGTGGCTAATTCCCTGATCTTCGTTAACTGTCAGTAGAGATTTTGTAGACTCTACCTTTGGCAGAACCTGACCTCGCCTTGAAGCATGGCGTCTTTCGTCTTGTCAGTGAACGGGGCTTCATACACCGAAGCCACGGAGAAACTAGAACCTGAGAACCCGTTCAAAGGACCCCTCTCATACATTTCGCCATGGAACTATACTTTTTTGGCATGTTTGATGTTCCTAGTGACCTCGCTATCCCTCTCCGAGAACTTCACTGTTATGCTTGTTACTTTTAAATACAAACAGCTTAGGAAACCATTAAATTATATCATCGTAAATTTGTCAGTTGCTGATTTTTTTGTATCACTGGTCGGAGGGAGCATAAGTTTTCTGAACAACGCATACGGCTACTTTATCCTGGGCAACTGGGCTTGCGTCACAGAAGGCTTCGTAGTCACATACTTAGGTAAGTAGATTTTTGTTAGTTTATTTCTTACCAAACTACATTATGAGAAACCGATGCACTGAAGTAAAAGTCCAACAACATTGAAATCGTTATGCAGAATCAGCAAAAGAAGAGACAGGTGTAACCGTTAGCTCAAGGGAAATTACACTAAACCCCAGTCCTGGGCAAACCCACAGGGAATGTTCAATCAACGGTATTCAACGGTATTCAATCAACATAGTTTCTTAAACCGACACTTGCCATTTCATCCAACTCAGTGTCATCATCAATTACTGTCCCCCCCATGCGCTTAATACCCATTAGCCAAAGTGTGCCAACAGAAAGTATTAGAGATGTCTTTGATCAGCAGTTTATGTGAATTAGTAGTTAATAAAACGACGGAATAATCCAGGAACCATGGTCCAAATGTAATACACACAATCCACACTAACATCGGACTGATCTTACAAGATATGCTCTCTCTCTCTTCCCTCAGGCATAGTGGCACTGTGGTCGTTAGCCATTCTTGCCTTCGAGCGCTTTTTTGTCATCTGCCGGCCGTTAAAGAACGTGCGTCTCGGGGTAAAGCATGCTGGACTGGGGCTCCTCTTTGTCTGGACCTTCTCCTTTATCTGGACCATCCCACCGGTGCTGGGCTGGAACAGCTACACGGTCAGCAAGATTGGAACCACCTGTGAACCCAACTGGTGAGTACCTTGTACATTTTGCTTCATTACGCACCATAACGCACACACATACGCACGCACATACACATACACATGCGCGCACACACACACACACACACACACACACACACATGCGCGCGCACACACACACACACACACACACACACACACACACACACACACACACACACACACACACACACACACATGAGATTTAAGTTGCAGGCTGCCTCAAACATTCATATCTGACCAAACTCCAATACAGCTTTCTTGAAGCCGGTGAAGGCTTTTGCTCTAAATAGTTGTAAATCAATGACAGTGGTCTATATAGAGGAACCATGGGTTGAGATTGTACAACAGATGCAGCAACTGTGTAGTGCTATTACTGACAGCACACATGTCAATTTTCTCTCATCCCTCTAGCCCGCCCCCTACCCCAAGGGACATCTCAGCCTTTGAATCTTTTGTATAAAATCTTTGACCTCGTGGTGCATCATCATACATCATTGATTTTCCCCTCACAAACAAAGCTTAGATATGAATTATCTCAGCAAGGACCCTGTTTTGGTGCACGAGAACTTAAACGGTGTAGTGTGTGTTTGTATGTGTGTGTGTGTGTGTGTGTGTGTGTGTGTGTGTGTGTGTGTGTGTATTGGAGAGTGCGTTCATGGCATGCGCAAGATATGAGAGGAAAAAAAAAGAGAGAATGCCTTTCATTCTTCTTCTGTCGTCTTCTTCTGTGTTCCTCTGCAGGTACTCCACGGAATACTCAGACCACACCTACATCATCACCTTCTTCACCACCTGCTTCATCCTGCCTTTGGGAGTCATCATTGGTTCCTATGGCAAACTCATGCAGAAGCTCAGAAAGGTGCGCTTGACCAAAATTATGGCTTCTTGATCTTGATAGTTATGCACTTAATGAAACTAAGATCCATTTCATCATCCTAATGTATCCTCTTCCAATTGTGATAGTTCATTTTTTTCAATGCTTACACACGTTTCAAAACATTTCACACCAATTCAAATTTCATATATAAGAATTCATCCATTCAGACAGGGCCGGTTCTAGTAGGCATAGACGAATGAGGCGGTCGCCTAGGGCACCAAATATCAGGGGGGCATCACAATACATTTCTTACCTTTTTTCTTCAGTTTTTCTCTTGTATCTTTCAAGGCGGGGCAAAATTCAAAACTGGCCTAGGGAACCAAAAAGGCTAGAACCGGCAATGCATTCAGATTTCACATAAAAATCACATAGAATTACTGAACCAGCCAGCAAAACCAGAAAAAACTCTTTACAAAACCAAAAGATATGGTTACTCTAGGGTCTCAAACTAGTCACCTTGCCATTAAAACTTCTAAAACTAATATTTCCGATCCTCGATTGTGATTGGTTCAAACTGCTCGGCTGCGCTTCGTGCCTAACAACACCCGTGCTAAAACCAGCATTACCATCGGCCTCTCTGTATTTATTGCTTACATACCCACGGCATAGGAGTCCCAGACTTCCAACACAGTGGTTAGAAGGGTTCTTGAGGGTTGGGGTGTGAGAATCTACCACGTACTGCCGCCAGGTAGCCGGGCTAATTGGCTTCTGTTACATATGCATACATATGATTTTAAAATGGTTCTGTGTAGATCTCCATAATTTTTCAATCTACAATCATTCATCATGCATGTAAGACACCTCCTTTGCTGTGCTATTTGCATGGGCGGGTCAAAGAGCCCAAAAGGTGAATTAAAGGAAAAATCTGGAGTGAATCAACACGTAGCCCTACTGTTTTATAGTGCCAAGCGCTTCTGATGGCCACCTCAATCACTCGATTTCATGCAACGCAGACTGAGATAGCGAAACGGCAGCTAACGGTAAAAGAATGGGGCATTTCAAAACGAAAGCAAATCGTTAAGGTTTCGTTTTTGACATGCCTCATTCAGTTCGTGTTAGCTGGTGTTTCGCAAACTCGGTCTGCGATGCACGAAATTAAATCATTGAAGTGGCTTTCAGTAGTGCAAAGCAGTATGAAACAGCAGGGCTATGTGTTGATTCACTCCGGATTATACCTTTAATGGTGAATATATCCATGATTTGATTAAAAAGAAGGTCTGTGTCAATGAAAATTGGGAGGTTATGTTAATTTGTGAAGTAGCCTACACACTCTATTGTATATTTGTCAAGATGCTTGCAGTATTACATGTATGGGTCTTGCATGTCTATGACAGTTGTAGGACAATCTAGCTTGCTGCCTGCCTCTCCGTCTCTGAAGTCATGATTGCACCATAGCCTGCCTCATTACCACCCACGGACTGATTGACACTTTTATGTTTTGTCTACGTCTTTTGTGTTTGTTTACGTCTAAGCACTTTGAGTGGCCTTACGGTCGATAGATGCGCTATATAAATAAAATTTACTTACTTACTTACTTACAAAATAATATAATTTGTGCAGTAATATTTTAGCTCTTAATGTGCATGGCGCAGTAGAGACATAAGAAAACCTAAGATTTTAAATGCAAGGTTTTGCCCTTTGCTGTTGTTGTTGGATGATTTAAAGTACTCACCAATCTGGCCTCAAACTGGTGGTTTGAAGGAAAAGATTAGCTTTTGCAACCATGTTATACTGTACATGTTTTGTAGACCCCATGTCATACATGTTTTGTAGACCCCTGTTTTAAAAACATGGATTTTGAAGTGACTGCAGCATCAATGCAATCAGGAGAAACCACTCCTGTAGCATGATGGAAGATGATGGTATGCTTCGAATCAAAGCTTGTCCCACTGTTTTTGAAGCGCAGGTCCTCTGAAAGCAACATTCCGTCTGTCTGACTATGAGTCATCATAGATGGGGGTTGTCTGTGTGCCACCGTGTGTGACAGGTGTCCAACACCCATGGCAGACTGGGCCACGCCAGAAAGCCGGACCGGGAGGTGGCACGCATGGTCATCGTCATGATCGCAGCGTTCATGATTGGCTGGACACCCTATGCGGCCTTCTCGATCACAGTCACGGCCTGTCCCACCATCTACATCGACCCCAGGCTGGCTGCAGCCCCTGCTTTCTTCGCCAAGACTGCCGCCGTCTACAACCCCATAATATATGTATTCATGAACAAGCAGGTGAGACCTCTTGATAATTCAGTCATTCATTCATTCATTCTTGTATGCACTCGTGCAGACACACACACACACACACACAAGCGCTTGCACCTTATTGTTTGTTTTGTTGTAAAGCAACCTTGAGTAGCTTGACAGGTGCCATATAAATCTGTCAATATTATATTATTATTATTATTATTATTACATTCTTTTAGTATATTCTTAGTTATTCTTTTATTTATTTGCATTGGAGCATTTCCTCTTCTCCCCCACATTAATATTTTAAGATTTAAACATGTTCAACGCTACTATAAGCAACAGGTGCCCGTGGGGAGTACTGTATGGCATAGGTAGCATGATGTTTTGATATTCATACCCTTAATCTCCTGTTTCTGACATTGATTCATGATTTAGAATGGTGCATATTGACATTTTTGATAAACCTGTGTTTGAAGTCTGTTATATAAGACTGCTTATTTGTATGCGAGACGTGACCTGAGTGTCTGAAATGTGGCGTATTTGATAAATGTTAATAGGATGAAGCTATTTATTTTTCCCACAGCTGTTAAGCCAGGTTGCTCCATTCTCTTGGCTTTTGTTTGTGATTTCGCCACACATCAGCGTGTCTTTTAAAATGGGATTGTTTGTGAATTTAGTGCTAGAGATCCAGTGATGCTTTCAAAGAGCTATTTGTGCTCTCCCCCCCCCCCCTTACTTTTCTTCCTATATCACGTTAACGACAAAAAGGTGTTGTGGTCCACTTTTCATTTTAATTCACTAAGTGAAACATTTTAGGATTTGTGTTTTCATTTTATATGGATGTGAATTTATATTTCCATGTCTATATTTTTTATATATTTTAGCTGTATACCTATTAATCCTGTCCTATCCTATTGATCCTAAGTGCTGCAGCTTTTAATGAACGTTTCATCTGATTTCCATTGATCAGACAAAGTGGCATCACCCTCCCCCACCATCCCTGACTCCCAGTCCCTCCAACTAACCACTTGTTAGGGCCAAATGACAGGTAGCTGACAAGTCTCCCGTTGACAGCCCATGTGGTTGATGTGCTTTGGTTCTTTGCCAAGTTCAATAATGGATTGCCGGTTAATAATTAAAAATGGAGTCGGGAGTGTTGGAGTGGTCCAGCGGTCCTGATGAAATATGTATCAGCACCGTAGCCCGCCCCCATTCCTCAATCACCATCCTCACACACACACACACACACACACACACACACACACACGTGTACAAAACAAAACACACTTTGTGGAGTGGAGGGATGATGTAATTGTACAGGTGAGCACATGGCAATGGTATTTTGCTGTTGAGGTCAAAGGTCAACATCTTTCTCATTTTCTGCTGTGTCAGCTACAAAGCACAGGGCTGACAGGGCCAGTTTCTGAAGGGCTGGAAAGAACCTTACACATCCACAAAGCAGTTAGCGATTGCTATTCCATTCAATCGATCAAAACTTGAACTGTCAAGTCAATCAAAACTAGATTAGAGAACTTACTTGTATCTATGGACAGTTAAAACTCCTGCAGAACCTCAAGCACACAGGGATGCCACTAGAAATTTGGGGTCCTTTAACGGACAATAATTTTGGGCACCTCAAACATTGATTGTAATATTACAGTATAGTTTGGGGCCCCCTGTCATTGCCTGGTGCTTAGAATTATCCTAATTTTGGATTCAATGGGCCTGACTCCACCAGTTGCTCCCGCAATTCCATCTGGGAACCATCCGTTGAAGTAGTTTTGGTTCGTTAGTTTCGTTTTCGTTAGTTTAGTTTTGGCTGATTGGATAAGGCATCTGTCTATCACCACCTATGTTGGTGATAGACGGGCCAAATCAACCAATCAGACCAACGAAGCACATACGTACATGTTCTTTAGAGCCGCTTCTCATTGCGCCACACCTCAACCCGCCTCAAAGTCAACGCTGATTGGTTCGTTTGTTTGGCAACCAGCTCCAAATTCTCGTCAATGGACAGTAGCCAGACTGAGCTGCGAGTGAAGACCTGAAGCTCGCGAGATCAGTTTGGTCTCACAAGGCTACTCACTCACCAATGTCTTCTTAAGGATTTTCTTAAAAAATGTTCTTAAGGTCCCATTGAAAAATCTATATTTGTGAATAAAAATCGTCGGCGTAAGTGTGATTTAAGAACACATTTCTTTGTGAAAATGGTTGGTGAATGAAGCCCATTGCCCCTACTAGCAGAAATGCCTCAATATCAAATCGAAGACAGCAATATTTACCTCCACAAAACCACAATTACAAGAACATCCTCTCTCTCCTATGTTCATACACTGGTTATACGCGTCCTATCATAATTCATGTCGAAACCTAATTTGATCTGTCCCTGTCCTGAGCTGATGGGCTGTAACACGCCAAAATGTTTTGCAGACGTCAGTGGCCATATGCAGAAGTCTTGTCATGCCACTGAACTTGAGGTTGACTGCATTGCATTGCATTGCCTGCCACAGCCACAGATGTTAAAAGTCCTTCATCAACACGAGGAGTGGAGGAGCAGGCTAGCTGCATGAAGGATGAAGGAAGAGAGAAGGGAGGAGTGGAGGGGGTGGGGAGAGGGAGGGAGAGGGAGGAGGGAGGGGGGGGTGCTAGCGCCTCTCAGCACCCCAAGGCCCGTGGTCTCAGGTGGGATTGTGCCTCGCTGTCGGCCCCCTGGAGCAGCTCGCGTCTCTCCAGACTGACCCATTTCTGGCCCAGCTGTTCAGCCCTCACTTCCTCCCAATCCCCCCACCACCACACACACACACACACACACGCCCACCCACCCACCCCACCGTCGTCCAGCCAATCCCCCACCTCCCCTCTCTCTCTTCTCTTGAGCCGCCGCCACCAGGGTCGCAGGGTCAGCGGATTCTCAGAAGTTAAAGCGGCGAGATAATCGAAGGAGTGGCGTGTGTGTGTGTGTGTGTGTGTGTGTTTGTATGGGTGGGTGGGTGGGGGGGGGGTGACAGTGTGACAACACGCAGATCAGAACCACAGCCTGAGGGTTTTGAACGGCGGGAGGCGGACACTATAATGATGGCACCAGGGGTGGGGAAAAATGAAGGATGCTGGACATGGGGGTGAAGACTGTGGGGAGAGGGCAAGGGAAGTAATTATAGCAAGGTGAATGTTTGCTGAGAGGAGAATGGTGGTGGGTGGTAATGTTTAGATGGCTATGAGGCGGTCTGCTTTCCTCTTCAAGAGCTGCAGCCATGTTGATTGGAGAGGCTCCCAATTTTCAGTGTTTGTGTGAGCCGAAATAGAGAGCTGTGTCAACACAAAGTATGGATGAATTGAGTGTCGATCGGCGAGAGAGAAACTCTTGAATCGTGACTTCTGTCTCTGTGCTGTGTGTGTGTGTGTGTGTGTGTGTGTGTTGAGGAAGGAGCCTATTCCAACCGCGCTTGTGAGATATTATTCATCAGTCCTGGCTTCATGAATGCAGCCGTGGAAGACCTTCCACAGTAATTACCCAGGGTGCCCATGCTCACCTTGGACCTTGAGGAAATAAATATACAAATGCCACGAATTGTGCAAAACTCAGCCTGACCTTTTCCTTTTTAATTAGGGTCAGAACTGCCCTTGTTTCCTTTTCTCTCTGTGCAAAATATGTACGGTGCAATGACCTTTCCTTCTGATTTGCAATGCCGCGCTTTTTGTGTATGCTGCGCAGCACTTGAATTCAGCATTGTTTGAGATCATGAATTCACCTTGGAGTGGCAGAATAAGGGAATTATTGATCTGAGTTTCACATATCTTTCTTTCGTTTTTTTTTTTTTTTTTGTATCCCCCTTTACTAGGGAGTGTTTGAACGACACATAGCAGCAATATTCCTGTCAGGGAATGTGAGCTATGTGTCTGTGTTTGCATAGAAGAGGCAATCCAGAAATGGAAAGAGAATATGAGTAATTCTTTTGAGAGCTTCTTTGAGATGTGTTCTCCAAGGCTAAGACATGTTGAGATATTATTATTATTGTATAGATATTGTTGTTTTCATTATTCTTTGTTGTTTTCCCCCTTTTTCTTTTATCTATGTTATTTACATTATAATAATATTTCCTTTAATAAATTAGATTTTGCGTAGAACAACAATGATATGTTCCATACAAAAAGAGTTCATAGTGTGGGGTGGGATGGAAGTTTACTTGAGTGTTACACTCTTAAAATTAAAGGACACTCGAAGTGCTTTTTAAGGTTCCTCACTTTGTGTGGGGAATTGAGGAACCTTAAAAAGTGCTATGCGTATCCTTTAATTTACTTACTTCCCCCAGTACTGTACTGTACAAACACAGTATTTGCCACCTTTGCTTTTCGAAGACAGCAATATTCACCTCCACAAAACCACAATTACAAGAACACCCTCTCTCTCCTATGTTCATATACTGGCAGGGGTGGACTGGCAATATGGCACACAGGGCAAAGGCCCGGTGGGCCGACACACTATTTGGGCTGATGGCCCTGACATTCTCACTGTAACTGTAATCATAGGCTTATTTTCTAATAGTCTGACCAGTATGGTGGGCTGGTCTTGTTCGAAATGCCAGGGCCGATTTTCTGTCCCAGTCCGCCCCTGTATACTGGTTATACGCATCCTATATGTGACCTGTGCTTTTCTGTGTTGACCTTGTCTATTTTCCCACACTTTTGTCAATTCTATCCCCTTGTGTCACAGTTCAGGAAGTGCCTGATTCACATGTTCAAGGGCGGCACGGCCAGTCTGGACTCGACTCACATCAACCAGACGTCCGACCGCGGCACCACGGCCGACAGCCACATGGGCGAGATGTCCACCATCGCTGCCCGTGTGCCGCTCTCCTCCGTCTGCAATATGGAGCGCACGGAGGAGGAGGATGAGGAGGACGAAGAGGAGGCGATGACCAGGGGCGAGGAGGAGAAGCACGGAGAGAACAGTACCGGAGCTAACAAGCTCCCCGTCAACGAGAACAAAGTGTGCCCCCTCTGAACGAACGTCGTCTCGGACGGGGAAGGGCGAGAGGATAGATAGATGATCGCTGCTTTCGTGTAACCACTTGTAGCCACTTGCGTACATACACACCAATGGCCGCCCACCTCCACCTCTTCTCCATCGCCCACCTGTTGACTAAGAACCCTGTCTTTCAATTAGAACTTCAAGGGCTCTCCATGCTATTCACAGGTTTGCTAACGATGCGCTAATCAACTTTAGCTCACACCTAGTGAGTTGAGGATTGGGTTGGGGGGGGGGGCAGTTTTTGGGAGGGTAGTCAGGTGGTGGTTGGTGCATTGTGGGAATGAACACCCCCCAGGAAGTGGTGTGTCAAAAGAACTAGAAAGAACCGACGACAACCCTTCCTACCCATGAGCAATGTCTCGCTACAATGTTGCCTCTTATGTAGCATGGGTGCATGAAAGCCTAATAGTATGAATGTCCTGTGTGACTGTCTGTCTCTATGTCAGTGAGACCTGTGGTAGAGAAGCTTTTTTGCGTCTGTGTGTGTGTGTACATGTGTGGATGCTGAGGCTGAATTAATTGCTAATGTCGGTCCAATATACGCTAGGGGTTAGTCGTATAGTTTTTTTTTTTCTATTTGAAGGTGTGTGAACATGTTATTCGGTGTGTCTTGCTCCTTTGTGAACATTAGTGTTCTTGTGATGTCTGTTTTGGTGTGTATTACAGTGTGGTGTCTCTGTTGTGGGTCTATCTCCTTGGCAACCCATTTTGTGTATCCCCTTTCAGCGTGCAATACAGGATATAGCATGTACTTTACTTTCTGGTCGCTGTTTAACTTTGACGTTGAGTATTTCAGTTTAAATGTCAGTGACAATATGCCATTGGTGGAGATGTCAAGAAGTCAGCACAAGGCTTTTGGTGTTTTGCAGATAATACTGTGAGTTGGGGTTTGGGGGGGGGGGGGGTGATGTGGGGGGTGGTTCAGGATCGCCATCACCCATTAGAACAAAGCACGACCTCACCCCAATTCTGCACATTCATATTCAGGCTCGTAGAATGTCAGTGAAATTCATATTCCTCGTTTTGTGTGTGTAATTCCATGAAAACGAAAGGTCATCACACAGCTTCAGCAGAGGCGCATGGAATGTCTGCTTCCTTTCTGATGTCTGATTCCAGGCTGCTACTGTGTTTCTGAGAAAAAAGGCCCAATGTTCCCTAGTTGTCTTTAAATAGGAAAAAAAAATAAATAGTTATCCTGAAGCCTTGCTAAAGCTGTCATCACAGAGACACTATCAAACCTTTCATCTTGCAGTACACCCGAGATAGTTCCAAGAAAATTTGCCCATGTAACGCTGCAATAATAGCTAATCGAATAAGAAGTAAAGCATTTGGCATGTGTAATTTTCTGGCAATTATTCCTCTGTGAGTTCGGTAGAATAATCCACTTTCTGTAATTCTTCCACTAATGGGGTTGTGTTCCGATGATCACTCTCAGCTGAAAAGCCTCTGCTCTGAATTGGAATTGGATAATGTGAAGTGTTGCCACACTCTTTTGTTGAGAGGGATATTTCATTAAGACTTTATTTTTGGGGGGATTTTTTTTTTTAATGTCCTGAGCCTAGTTTCTTCTTAAAAGGCTGATAATGTATTTAAATTGGAATAGTGGAAGGGGGAAAAAAGCATTTCTACCTGCATAGAAAGCCCCTAAGCTGTAAGATCTCACTTCATTATCTGAACAATCAGTGAAAATGGAATGACATGCTTGACATCAACTGATGTTCACAGATAAGTCCCATCCTCCATTTGAAAGAGGCAGATTTGTCCTGCACTAAAATCTCTTGTATTGTTTTGTGTTCAGTGTTATGCAAGAATCATCAAATCTGCAGAAATAGTGGAATTGCTTACTGCCCCTCTCTCCACACCATCAGAAATAATATTTGTAGCATAATCAATGCAGAAAAAAACAACAACAACAAACATTAACAGTAATAATGAATCCTGTGACTATACTGTATGCACACTTTGCGGGATATAGAAACGCTATATATCGTTTAAAATATATTCATATTTTCAGCTCATCATTCATTGTTATTGTGTATACCTGCTTTAAAATATTCAGTTAAAACAAATATTACCAACTTGATGGTGCGTGACGTGTCAATTAAATATGTATTGTCAAATTTAGTTAAGACTTCACTCTGTTATTTTGATGATAAATCAGAGGACTTGTTGAATTCAGAATGTCCCAGTAAATGCTAGACTGAACAAAATGAGTTTAGTTGTGTGCAACAGGTGAAGCCATACTTTGTGGAATGACAGATCAGATGAGATGGAAAGGATTCTGGAAAGGTAGTGGAAGAACGCAGTGTAAACATACATTTAACGCTACACACACACTTGTTATACTTCTTTAGTGTGGCCGCAAGTCAAAATAAATATGCACGTGGAGGACACAAATCTAACAGTTGGGACTGTTATACTTGTAAACTCTGACAGCTGCTTAAATCTCTGACAGTAGGCACATTATCCAAAACACTGTCTGGAACATTTTTGCAACTGTCACATTAGCGATGACAGCTACAAGGGGGGTAATGTCAAAGCTCTTACAATGCTGGGCATCAAGTTGCACACACACATACAAATACAGACCCACACTCACTAACTTCAGTGTTGGCTCAGTGCTTGCAATAGTTATCACCTATGTAACATCGTTAGTTTATTTTTTTGATCGCTACTTGGGACAGGTCGACATGGCTTCTTAGGGTAATGTTTCAGCATTTTGTAACTATAGACTAGCTGTCTAAAAGTCACCATAGCAGGGAGAGGTACAGGCAAAATCAAAATGAACAATCAACAAAAGAAGAGAAAGAGGATATATAGTACCAGTACCATGTCTGTAGCTCCATAATCCTTTATTGTTATTGCTAAATAGTGTAAACTCATTCACAGGTGTGACAATGTGGAAAGTAGATTATAATGATGTGTTTGAATTTATTTTTCTATTTATTTGGGTGGTGCACTTGGTGCCCATCAACACAGTGTGTATGTCCAGTACTTGCAGCCTTGTTCATTGTGTCAAAGGGATAGTTGTCTCTCTTTCTCTGTAGTCACGTTGTCAGCCAAAGCATCTTCCTTACTGTGATTAGTCCCTAGTGGGTGTGCAGAAGCACAAATCAGTATGTAATAAAATGGGTATTTTCTTGGGGAATAAAATTTATTTTCAGAGAACAAGTCTGTAGTCTCATTTTCCATGGCAATGCAAATGTCAAAAGAAACACATTTTTATACATCTTACAATTTAGAAAGAACACAAATTTTAAACCTATTTGGGAAGGCTATTTTAAGCACTGATTCAGAAGGAATATATTAGGATTATAGGCTATGATAAAACCTATAATGCAGTCTTTCTTGACTGTATTCATTAATTTCTTAATAAAATTGATGACAGGTTGTTAATCCAAAACATGCCATCCTTTCAATACTGCCACTCAGGAGATATATTTTTTCTATTTATGTCTGAATCAAAACATATGCAAAGGTGTGACATTAGTTTTTTTTTTTTTTGGGGGGGGGGGGATTTTTGGGGTAACCACATGCCTCTCTGCCTTGCCTTGTTGCATTTGTGTGTGTTATCTTTAAATGACGCCAATTGTCAAAGGAAACACTCACCTGCAGGAATTAGCTTTTGTTTAAAAGATTTACTGTAACGTAACACCAGCTAAAAGGATCAAAACAAAACAAACAAACAATAAACCTTTCATGGATCAAATAAAACATTGATGTAGTTAATCACACTCATTATGGTGTTGTGCTTGATGACCCGTCTGCTGCCACTTTACTGAGATTCCCAGTGGCTCTGTCCATAACAAGACAAATACTTGACACGTCACACAGGGGCTACTATTCTTGGAAGATTTGTCTTCCGTAACATGGAAGCTGGGGGTGAAACAACAGATAATAACCCGAGATGATGAGATTTGTCTGTGACCAAGTCAAAGTTCAACATCTGTTTTCATAATCTCAGACACTCACTCGCTCTCACCCACCACGTTCCTCAACATCTTGGTTGACATCTGAATTTCATTTCCTCTGAGCTCCATGCGCTCGGAAGGAGGGCAAATCGGGTGTCATGGAAAAGGCAGAAAAATCTGGGGGGGGGGGGTGCTGTCTCTCTCTCTCTCTCTCTCTCTCTCTCTCTCTCTCTCTCTCTCCCTCTGTCTTCACTCTTTAGTCAGCAGAGGTCTATCATCTCCACAGCAGGGGACACCCCTTGGAAAACATTGATTTTACCCATATTTATAATTAAAACAAAACAAACCTATGGGAATTATACGTTTCATGCTATTTTTAGTTAGGTTGCCACCAAGACAAATAAATTGAAATGCAGTTAGTGTAGGGGGAAACTTAGAGAGAGAGAGAGAGAGAGAGAGCGTGACGACCTACTTATTCAATATTCCCAACCCTGCTGAAGGCAGTTCGATTCAAAATCCTTTTTTTTTTTTTGGTCAGAAATATCAATATTACTTAAGTGTCAAGCACTCTTAAAGCAATATACCGGAGTAAGTAAAAGCATAGTCCTGCTGCACGAGCCTTATAACAGCAATATATTTCGCATGAAATGAAAGGCTTTCGAACAGCACAGACCTAATGCGAACGCAAAACACTTTACATTGAGTCAATGTAACCTCAGATCTTACTTTCGGTTTCCAACAGTCAGGTCCCACTGATTCAGTGTAAAGTGCCTGTTTGTTTCTGCGTTCGTGTTCGGTCTGTGCTGTACCAAATTATTTTGTTCTAGTCGCTAACTAGCGCATTTAGCAAGCTCTTTCAACAGGGCTATGCTAAAATTCACTCCGGTACTCTCCTTTAATGCAAGTCATGTATAGTTAACATCCTTTTGCATATGCAGCACCAAAATCAATACTTGAACCTCTCCTTTCATTTACAACTTGACAACTTTTCCTTTAAACACATCCCTACGTTTCAGGCTTGTTCTTTGCAGCAATTAAAGGGACATTAGGTAAACGGCACCTAAAGCAAGCAGGGTTCTGAAACATTCATTTTCTTTCCACCCTCCACCCTGTGTTTTATTAATTTCAACAGGCATACCTTCATCAAAAAAAAAGGACTCAAGTATTATGGGCGCATTACCATGCCGGTTACACTTTATTTGAAGGTACCGTCATAAGATTGACATGATACTGTCACTAATTATGATATGACGTTTTCATGAATCTGTCATAAACTTTATTCACCTGTCATGACGTCTGTCATTAAGTGTTACCCGGTATTTCTCATGGTTAGGGTTAGGTTTAGGGTTAGGTATGTCAGAAGTCATGACAGGTTTATAAAGTTTATGACAGATTCTTGGCAATGTCATGTCATAGTTAATGACAATGTCATGTTAGTCTTATGACGGTACCTGGTAAGTGTTAAAATGCCTTTAGAGTGACATAACTTCTATGTTGACATGACTTGAGTCTTAATTGTGCTTAGTCACTAAGTGAGTAAGCCTTCCAGAAAATGCCAGGATTCAGAACAATAAGCCAGCTTGGCTTTTGCATGCAATAACAGGTGGTAATTGGGCATCAGTGTCATCGTCTCTTATTGCATCCTTGGGATTGACTGGGATTGATTGGCCATTGATCTTTGCCTGGATCTCTCCAGGGAAGAACATGGAAATTGGGGTTTCCTGGCAGTTCAGCTCAGGTAAAGGACCCTTGTTGGTGGCTGCGTTCCAATTACAACATGGTCAGATTTGCCGAAGCACAGATTTTAATATGACACAGAACCTCAATGATTAGGATTCTGCCATGGCTTGATCCTGGATTTGAGAAGAATCAGGAAAAGATATGGTGTGCTTTCCCTCTTGACTTAAGTCATATGCCAACTGATGAAAAAAAACAACCTCCCCTAAATCCACACACATTTCACAGTCTTAGAAACATGAAACTATTTTTTATTGCATTGTGGAGCACTTCTGGCAATTCACATGAGGCTTTTTGATGCATGACATTAAAAGAATATGAGCATTCCTCCCGTTATGCAAAGAGGAGAAATGATCACTTTAAAGATATATGCACCATGCACAAAAATATGATGGGATTCTCTAAAGAATTTCTGTGAAATTGTGTGTGTTGTTAGGCCTACTCCATGTCTTGCCATGCCACGGTTTGCTCTCTCCCCCGTTCCTCTGCCTCTCCAACCTCTCTGGCTGTCTCATCTTCATGCTAATTTCTTGCCTTGCTTCCTTGCCTGCCTCTGTGTCTTCCACTGCCACAGTCAGGCTCACATTAGACTGCATTCGCAAACAGGAAATCCTAGCCCACAATGCTTTGCTGCCTCAGGTCTTTCATTCTCTTCGCCCTCCTCTCTATCTCTCTCTCTCTCTCTCTCTCTCCCAGTTTCTTTTCCCCCATTTACCCTCTTTCTCTTCATCTTTTTGGGAAAAGAAAGAGAAGGGGGGGGGGGGTTAAAGGTCACAATGGCCCACGGCGTTTCTCATAGGTCAGGGATGTAATTCCCTGGCCACCGCTCAGCATCTTAACTCAGTTGAGTCGAAAAAATAACATACAGTACTGAAGATAGTGTTTTTGCAGTGGGGAAAAAAAATCTTGTTTTATAACATTATGACCATGACATAAACATGAGGGATTTCTTATCTCTCTAATATAAGATATCACATCTTGCGTTACATCCTCGTTTATGAGAAGACAATTTGATGCTTTGGCTGGTAAGTACAGTAGTGGGTTACATAGGCATTTAAGTCATCTATAACACAGAGGACAACCATGGCATATTGTCAATAATCGAATTAATCAACGTAGACTGTGACATCCTCGTACCTTGGGCCCTCCATTTTAACAATCATTTATGATTAATATGATATACTCTGGAGTAGATGTAGCATGAGCAGCCTATCTGTCATAAGAAAGGTTTAGCCTTACACCTTAAGAATGGCCCCAAATCCTTTTCAATACAATACCAGTCATCTACCAGCACTTTAATCAGTGGTCATTCAGCACAGTGATAACCTCTCTTCACGACTGAAATGTTTCAGCTGTTAACAGCTTCAATCATTTCTATACCCAGGAGGTTCTGTGCAGCACAATTCACACAGTATGTCAGTAATACACACAGTTAGACTTCTGCTTTTGCTATATATATACTTGTACTTGATTAGAGCAAAAAGCCATAAGATCCTGGCAGCTCTCCAACATTCTAATGAAAGACCCTTTGAAATCAATATTATAGCAAGAATTTTCTTGGATCTTTAAAGGTAACAAAATAGATTGGTGCTTATATATTTCTCCAGAGAAATCTATTAGTAATTAGACTGCTGACAGTCAATACATCAATAGTATGCCAAAATTAAAGTGCAGTGCCCTATGAGTCACTTGTTTTCCCTTTTGACTGGCATATGCTTTTCGGGAAAAGAATAGGATCCTTGGTCTCCACAGTACAATACAGACACGATAGGCGTGCACGCACACACACAGACACACACACACACACACACACACACACACACACACACACACACACACAGGAGTCATAGCGTCATTGTACTGTCTCTACAGCACAGACATTTCACAGCTATAGATAGGATGAGACATGAAATTGGTGATAATACACAAGATTTCATCCTCGACTCATGGCACTTGCACAGGCGTCATTGAACAGGCGAAAGGCCATATCGGTTTCCAGAATTACTAAAAAGGCACAGCTATGTAATACGTAGCCCTCCTTCAATAATTATGGAATGTATTGCAATTACAAAACAATTATAGAATGGTTACATTTACTGAGCATACCTTTAGGCTTTCTATCTCACACACACACCCACACACACACACACACACACACACACACACACACACACACACACACACACACACACACACACACACACACACAGACACACACACACACACACACACACACACACACACACACACACAACCACCACCCACGAATTACCATGACTGAATTATAAATGGAGCGTTTTGGGCTGCTATCTCAGGGAGCCATAATCAAAGTGGAGGTGGAAGCTGCATTTCCGGTTATGCAACTGCTGATTGACCATGCAGGCAGTAATGAAGAGTCTTATTACTGACTTATCTCCCCCTCCCAGGCTCATTTAGCGCGCTAGCCCACTTTGAGGGATTAGCTTTGATCCCAGTGTGCTGTTTGTTGTCCTCTGGCCCCTTTGGTCTGCCGTTTGGAGCGGAGCAACGTTCAAATGCCACAAACCAGTTGCCAAATCACAGACTTCAGGTCATGTCAGGAGAATCACTTAAATCTCAGCCTCCAATACCATCCCACCATCCCCACTCCCACACACACACACACACACGCACACCTTCAAGACCCCAGCCACAAGGATGTTTTCCTCGGAAATGTATTTGCTGAGTAATTTAAGTTGATGGTTGAAGTGTAATTGAAAAGATAATTGTGTGAGAAGGTCATTGCTTTTAAGGGTGAGGTCCGAGATTCTGGCGAACGGTTGTTGGCATCTGTGGTGGAACTTATCAAATTATACCCCTCCCAAACAACGTTTGTTGACTTGAAATGTGGAGCTATGACTTGGCCCGAGCCACGATGAGTATGAAAACTATAGTAATTTAATATGACTGTTTGAAGAAGAAGATTTGCCAAATGTGGCAAAGCTGTAGACTCATCTCTGCTTGCGTTTTCCCAGTATGGCATCCCCAATTTTCCCCATTTTTTAGCTTTAGCTTAGCATAGACGCTGGAATGTAATGTTGCCAGATAGCAACTCTTTGGCAACTTTACTTTCCAGCGCCTATGCTAAGCTAAAGGTAAAATTAGGGTTGCCAGACTAGGACAACGAATGCCCTGAGACCAAAATGCTTTTACCCACATATGTAACACCAGGTAAGGGGGTGAATAACCAATTTCCATAAAGAGGTGAACTATTCCTTTAAATATGAATAGTGTCCGCAGAAAAAAGTAAAATTTAAACATTTAGGAATGTACAAATCCTGATTTTTGGCTAGGATCCTAGAATATTAATTTGGACATCATCAGGCCCCAATTCTCTCATGCCTGCCCTCCTCTGAGGGTTTCAGCGTATCGTGGTCAAACTCTCACTCTCCAACACACTCACACCCATCCACTTCTCCAACCCACTGCTCCGGTAACATACTGTAGGCTAATTGGCCCATACAGAGGTGGTTCCAGGATTGACAGAAAGTGGATGCTTAGCTAGCCTGACATAGCCCGCCCATAATATGAATGTTCATCCATATCCATGGTCTGGGGACGGTCTTCATGGGTGGATTTACATCAGTAGAGAGACTACCGGCCAATAAGTGAAGCTGTTTAGACGAGCTGTCCAATCGTTTCAAACCAGAAGTGAATGCCCTCCCCCCGCCCTATAATCGCGTCAGGTTAAAGAACCTCCAGACCATGAATACGGATGAACAGCAGTATTATGGTCGGGCTATGTCAGGCTAATGCTTAGCCCCCAGCTCTGTATGTAGTAGATTTCACATCTGCTCCCCAACAGAAGGAACATAAAATGAACACAGAATGGAAATGAGATTATCCCTACAAAGCCAGAGGTCCCTTTAGTTTATCCTGGAGTGGGCGTTGAAACACTGTACTGTCAGGGGAGATGACAACTACCACTTAACATGTCTCTGGACCAGGCTACTCTCTCAGCTTTTGTTAATATTACTGTGCCTGTGTTAAGACAGCAATCACATCTTTTATCAGCTGAAGCCTGGTGAATTGAGAAGAATGGACAGTTCTAACAACATCCCTTCTTCCTTTTACCAATTTATGAGTCAAACAGATCAACTAATGACACAACCTCACTGGCCCCTTCACACAACCCACTCATACCTTGAGCAGAGAATAGTTATGTCTGAATACTGTTTGTTAAGAGATCCTAAGCCTATCACACACACTCCCGGCAATAACTTGGCTGTCAAACTCAACACCCTTGAATGTTCACCAGTGTAACAATGGCTAAACTTCATTGTTTTGACAAGACACAGTGATCTGTGTTTTAACTGTGGAAGTGCTATGGTTGTCCACGCTGGCCGGGCTGGAGTAGGGTTGTCTAATCACTGTTAAAGTCAATAGCATTGATCACCAGCACCATCAAGGACGTTTTTGCCCTGCTGAGGCCTGTTATGTTCCAGCAGCAAACTCAACTGCCTAGCCTGATTACCATCGACTTTCAAAGCTCTACGAGACTTTGGTCTGACCCAGAGCCCGTATAACAAAATTTCTCAAAGCACATGGTTGACCCACCCACCGGACCAGCGACAGCAATGCCGAAGGTGTTACTACTGGTCGACTGTTAGAAAATGCGGTGGCCGAAGCAAAGGCCAATCAGCTACCACATGGCCTATATCTCATGACGTATGTGACGCGAAGAGCACATCGCTCTGAACAGGATCTGAGAGTCGTATGAAGCTGTCAAAGTTGATTGGTTCTCGACCAAGGGGGGGCAGTTCCCCAGTTTGGGGGATTTCAGATTTCAGTCAGAGATTTCAGAAGTGCGCGGGGCGGGGGCTCAGATCAGCAGTTACGGCCAGACCAGCGACATGCAACGCCGAGAGGTTGTTACGTCACTGGGAGGGCCGTGCGCAAGAGCTATGCAACTCCGCCATCCATGGCCAAATCAGATCCGCTGATTAAGCCACTGAACAGCAGCTATCACATGGCAACCCAGAAGCACATATGATTGATGAGTGCTGGATCTACTTGTCTTACAGATCTGGTTTCTGTCTTTAACATGTTGGGATTTCAAAATTTCTTTTTATTTTATTTTTTGACCCTTGTGTCATACAGTAGTTTATTTTATTTATTATTATTTGTGGGTGCTCATTGGTCAGCAAGCAATAAATCTACTTTCTCTTTGCCAATCACTACAGTAAACCTACATAAAACAACATTTCATTTTGAAATAAAATACTGTTGTTTTCAGTATGCTCTGTGATTTAATAACCCAATGTGCATTGTGATCCCCTCACCTTAGGCATAAATAATCAATTCTTTGTGAGAAATACAAGATTTACAAATGCTAGGAGAGCCCCATCAATATCTCACTGGACCAAATTATCAATAACTGGAACAGACCACAACAAGATGATGGACGATGGCAAATGTTTTTCATTTTCTTTTGTCTTTCGATCTCTTAAGATACAGAGACAGAGCAGAGTGAATACTAATAAACTGAGAGCCATATGTAGACTTTAGTTATTTATAAAAGTCAAGATCAATTTGTCAAGTCTCGGAGGTAATTCACAGACTGACCAGCCATACTGTAGCTCACATCCACCAAACAGTGGCCCTTTAGGGAACGTGACACCATGCCGACCTTTTTTTGTCACCCTATGTCCAAGAGCCGGTTATATGCTTTATCTTAATTGACCTGTCCCACTGGCTGTCACTGGACAAATGAACATTTTGTGCTGTATATACTGCAGTGGACGCTCACTGTCATATTATATCAATGTATGTAAGCCATACACAGAACATTAGGTGTGTGAGAGGGTGGGTTTCTATTGTAGGGCTTTTGGTTGTGTTTATTAGACATCAAATTAAGTGCCTTTCACAAAAATTAAAAAAAAAAAAAAAAAAAAAAAAAAAAAACAGATAACAATATAAATCGGTATTATTTTCTGATGATTTATTTAGCTGGGTCAAATTGACCTCAATGATAAAGGGTGTGAGTAAGATTTGAGGGACACAGGAGGTTTAAGCAACTCTTAGGGTAATAGTACTATAGACACTTTGAAAAACAATCTTCACTCTCTGGTCTCAGTGGAACATGGCAGCAAGTGCCTGCAGTGGGCTGCTGTGAGAAAGTAGCTTTTTACTTGTGAGAAGTTCCGGTTCTTATCCTGTTCAAAGCTGAAATGGGGGTTCAGAGAAAACCATGCCGGGCACAGGGCACTTCATTATTCCTGCCACCTGTCAGACTGCAGGGTGCTGTGAGAAATTCCTTTCTCATGAAACCTATTGACTGGTGCAGTAGAAACCGAGGATTGGGTCATTTGTTTTTTTTTTTTTAAGGGGCCTAGCCTACCTTCAGAGAATGCTTGGAGAATGGCAATAAATTGAAAACATCATGCCAGCAATGTCTATGTGGCATCTATGTTCTATACTAATCATGAATTTGTATTGTGACTGTGAGTTGTTTGTGTATTTATTAACTGTGTCTTTTATGTATTTATTGTATTTATGTTTTTAATAATTACCTGTGGAGCCAAAGACAAATTTCCACATCTATGAAGTCTTTATTATTACAGTATGCCTATGGGTATGCATTTTTATGTGTTTTAATTTTCCCCTTTATTTCCTGCAATAAACAAATACTGTACAAATCATGTCTGGAATTCATCACGCTTGATTGCATTTTCATTAAACTTGAATTGACTCCTTTGAACATAACTTGAAAAAAATGCATCTTTGAGATCTACAACCTGTATAATCTCCATCTGGGACAGTAACAGAGATTCTGCCTTGAGGGTGTCATACTGTTTTTCTGAAGCGCAGAGGGGATCAACATTCTTGAGGTGCCCTGGAATTACAAACAAGGTGCCTTGATGAGAGTTCAATTTATTCTCAGAACAAAAATACATTTGTTGTCACCACCTTTGTTTACAACTAATAATAAGTGAAACTGTAGAAAGTTGGTTCAATTAGTATGGAACTCTCTAGAATGAAAATGGACATTTCACTCATACTGATAAAATGAACTATTACAATGTGGCAGAATGTGAAATGGAGAAATAGCACAAGGCAAAAAAAATGTTTTGATCCAGAGACATAATAAGTATCACCACACTTTCAAAATATGTCACTAGATAAGGAAATAATTTTTTTGTGCTAAAATATCAACAAATATGGCTCTATCTTAACAGCATGGGATATTGCTTTCTTAAATAAAGGAAAGCAATTATGAGCTGAGGGGAATGCATTGACAGAAATCTCTTGCTAAGGTAGCCTGCTAAAGTGAGGGCTCTGGAGGCACCGATTTCTACTACTTATCATTCAATGCTGGGCCCCACCAAGCAAGTCTTATTCCTTAAGGCCTGTAGGAGCTGTTCTGAAGTCAGTCTTGCTTGAATTTCCTAGGGGGTGTGGGAAGCGTTTGGGATTCAGAGTCCACTTCTTGCAACAGAAACAAATAGATATAAAAGAGGCATTAACTTATAACGCAATTAAGTGTTGTTACAGCTCATGCACGTCAAGCAAACTTCTCCAATGCGCTCTCTAATGTCATAAATTTAATATTATAGGATGACTATGAAGCTACCAACGAACTGTACGTTTTGGAGGTGTGTGTGACTTATACTGTACATTATATATGAATGTCATTTGTTTATTTTCATTGTATAAATGTAAACACAGGGCATTGTTGTAACAGGGCCATAGAGCCAACATTATTCATTGGCATGATATACTGTACATGCAGATGTGGCCTCTTCTTTCCTACATTTCAATTTGAGTGGCAGTCATGCAAGATCCACTTGCTTTTCCAGCTTTCACTAAACTTAAACTAGGCCTCTGGCCTGGACTCCCACAATTTAAAGAGATTTGACGACTAGATGTGTAGATTTGACTCAGTAAATTGGACACAGCTGTAAGACAGTGTACATATTATGCCCACACATGTTTGAACTCCTGATATACTGTCTGGCTAGTCCTACATTTCATTGTGAGAGCAAGCTATGGAGAGCTCTACCCTCTCATCATCCTGTCACAGATGAATAGGTGAAGTGAAAGGATATTTCACAAGGCATTGACAGACAGCCAATAGAACAACCATTAAACCCCAAGTGCAGCCATTAAACATGTTGCCTATACTGGGTCAAACAAAACAACCACTTTGTCACTCATATAAGATATACCACTACTACAAAAGGCTCATTCAAAAAACATCAATACAAAAGTATTCGCTTCCAATGAAACCTTCAAGGGCTTTAAGATTCAGCCTCCTCTAGCTGTTCTACTACTCATCTCATCTAGCATTAGCATCAGATAGTCAAGAAAAAACACATTACAGGTACAGTCACCTGGTTTGCAAACACATTATAACATGACCCACCTCATGACCCACCTGTATCATGGGGCACAATTGAGACAAAAATCCGGCCTTTTCATGAAAGGCCTGCACAGTAGTCTTGCCTTGATTTCATATGCGCTTCTGCTCAATTATGAGTTCCCTACAGTGTAATGTTTGGATTTGATCCAACTGAGCTTGTTGTCTCAGGAGGCATTTTCACCTGATCCAATCAATTAACAGATGAGTTCTGAATGCAGATATGAAATACCATCAGTTAAGGGCCGATCCAACCTTTTAAAATTTAAACACCCCCAGCAAGCAGTTGAATCTCACTACTACCGAATGTCCAGACCAGACCCACTGCACACAAAGCAAAGTGTGTAGAACGAGGGGCTGGATTTACAGTATTACCAGGCTAGATACACAGGCTGAAAACAAACAATTGGGTCAGCCAGCCAGCCTTCAAACAATAACACAGAACACATTTACACTTTCTTGTCAACACTCATTAACAATTTCAGTCACACTAAGGCCTAGGCTACTAGCCTACATGTCTACTGAAATTAACTAAATCAACGACACCTGGCTGCGACTGAAAACAAACAACTTGCAGCCTGCCCTCTAAACAGCAACATAGAACCACTAACTGAATAACATAAGCTAGGCTACTCATGTTCATTGAAAATGATGACCGAGAAGGTCTACAAATCTAAACCTCACTACCCACCACAACATAGTGCAGATAGCCTATCCCGCCTAAACATGGGGTGGTCTGCCCAAATCACTTCATAATGTACAGTATAACATTTGGCAACTAGAAAAGCTCAGAGAGCGCAGACCTCCGCCAAGGCAAAGTGGTCACAGTCATGTCCAGATCATGTTCTGGATCACCGATCGCCACCAAAATTTAATCAGCTGTTGCTTGTCCCAATATACACATTGTCCGAAAATTTCATCCAAATCCATGCAGCAGTATTCGAGTTATCCTGCTGACAAACAAACAAACAAACAAACAGACAGACAGACAAACCAACGAGACCGAAAACATAACCTCCTTGGCGGAGGTAATGATGCAAAGAATGAAGAATACCCCCTGCCACCCCAAACACTTTAAGCACAGATCTGAGTCTGTCTTCTCTGTGGCCTCATCACACCACCCAACAAGATCTCCCTCCTCCCAGCCTGAGGAATGGGACTAGATATGAGGTGATGCATTGCATTACTACAGTACATGAAAACGTCCTGAGGCCGAAGAAGAAGATGCAGTTCAATAGCAAACTT
Source organism: Sardinella longiceps (assembly GCA_027497455.2). Classification (NCBI taxonomy): domain Eukaryota; kingdom Metazoa; phylum Chordata; class Actinopteri; order Clupeiformes; family Clupeidae; genus Sardinella; species Sardinella longiceps. The sequence goes on along the minus strand of JAODXP020000032.1, from coordinate 10,666,517 downwards.
TTGTAATTAAATGTTTGGGGAATATCTGGGGAATTCCCGGGGAAGATTCACAGCCAGCGATTTCACATTTGGGGAACATTACCGACAGCTGGACGGGATGATGAAGTCAAGTTCTTCACAAAGTTTCTGAAGCGGCATTTGAGCCGCGCAAATCTCCGTTGCAATATAGCCAGCAACTGTGTGATTTAAAGCTCTTGAGGTAAAGTCCAGTTTGGGTCTGAGGAAGGTACGCTGAACATTTTCAACCCGGGCCTTGCAGCTTTCAATCAAAGGCAAGAACGTAGTAGGCCTACCTTGTCAGGGACCAGCCGGTAAGAAATCTTAGATGAAAGGAAGAACTGGATTGAAGAGGAGACACACAGAGGCCTCTGTTTCTCTCGCCGGGTCACTGACTCCTTACATCAGTCACAGGAATGGACACCTCTGGACAGGGCCCCTTGCCATAACCCCTAAGTTGAGACGTCAGACATCAGCATGCCCCATGTGTGCACGCAAACATCAGTGTGTGCAGTGGGTATTTGACGTGCGTGTGTGTGTGTGTGTGTTGTGTGTGGATGTGTGGATGCACAGGGTGTGAATGGTGTTAAATCTTGTTGGCAGGTTGACAGGCTCCTCCATAATTTAGTGAGACTTCAGTCTGTCTGCCCCCATCTCACCCTAGGTCGACGTGGGGCTGATGTGTGTTTTTATTTCATGGCGCGGGGGCGACGAGGTGATGTGGCAGGATTACACCCAGGTGTTTCCTCGCGACCCTCGTCCCCCATCTCCTTTCAACAGGAAAGACACAGGAACAGGGTCCCTTGCCCTAATCTTTCACATTTAACATAATGGATAAATACTTGTAGCCTACTAACCATAAGAACAGAATAGGTTCATCATCAACAGAATAGGATCATGCTTGTGTCTTTCCTTTAATGTAGGCCTATGTCCCTTGCCCTTATCTTTCCACATTTAACAAAATGGACAGTAAATACCAACCATAACAACAGAATAGGTTCACCAGGTTTAACAGAAGGTCACCAAGGTCAACATAATAGGATCATGCTTGTGTCTTTCCTTTAATTATAGGCCTATTTCCATTTTTATTAGTCAGAGAAAAGACTTGGAAGAAAAGAGAAAAGATTTGGTCCGTCATTAGACTAGCCCTTTCTGACTACCTGTCTCCGTCTGATGTCCTGGGCTACAAATATTTTTTTCTTTCTCAGAATTTCATCAGATGACTCCTTTGAACCGGTAGATAAATATCAAGGTAATTTTCTAGTTTACTCAGGAATCTCATCCCCTGGCCTCTATTTCAGCCTTAATTATCTCGGCATAACAAGACAAACAATCAATATCAGTACATGTTCAGACGAGTCTCCACTCCCACCAACTGTCTGCTGTTCAAACTTCGAGAAATAACATTCACAGAAAGAGAGACATGAAAGAAGTCCCGAAACAGAGGCCATGGATTGTCAAGTGAGTAGGGGAGTCTGATATTTTGATCCAATGACGTTGCTGCCCTCTTCTGTAATATTCTAGCAAGACTAGATGGTGCATATGCGGTCCGCGTGATTTTCATAAATACACAGCAGATGGCGCTGTTTCCCTTCATCATCATCATCATCTCTTTATCCGCTAGTGGAAAGGACATTTTTTTGCCTCTTGAAAGGATTTTATTGCGTCGCTGCCAGCCGCCTCCGCACAGATGTCAATACGCCCCTATTACACCTAACATTTGTGATAGGGAGAGCGATATGCGAATTCGGATGCCTATAAAATCATTATTTAAGAATGATTCCTGTTTAGTTTAACTCCAGAATTCAAAGTAGTGTTGAACGCTTCTTGCCGATCTCTCGCGCAACAGATTCCCTGACGTCAACACACAGGCATAGCATAGGATAGCCTAATGAGAACATCCTCTTTATCACTCTCATCCACTGTGAATCCATTAATAATTCACTGTAGGCTATACAAAGACTCTCATACATACAATGCACGAACTTTGTCCTGATTAGGTTACTACCGGGAAATTGCAATATCAATTGCAATAGCCTATGATATTTTAATTAAGCAGCCAGCTCTGCTAAGCCACCAGGATAACTAGGCTACTTCGTAGGTCTGTGGTTTTGCAGGGTCAAAGACATGGCTACTGCTTTTCTGAGACAATCACTTCAGAGGAGCATGGCAGCCATAGGCCTTTGTTGATACTGTGGGGATTGTAGCCTAGTCATAGTTACAAGGAGCAGCATATTTCATCCAACAAAATCCCTTGCGGCTCTGGTCTTCTGTTAGATTTTCTATGATGCATTGAAAGGTTGGCGGTGCCTAGTAGTTGAAAATGTTTTCACATGTACCTTCATAGGCTGTAGTGAATGGGAATATTAATATTACAAATGACCAATAGGTGGCATTATGTCCATGTGTCCTTCACTTACAAGCAGTGGTTAAAATGGGATTTGGCAGGAGGGGGAACTCTCATATTTTGTGTTGGCACAAACAAAGAAAATTGTATAGAAGAAGAATGGGATGATATTGTTCATTTGTCTGAGGTGCCGGCATGCGTACCCCCGCGTTTCCCCCCACTTTAACCCTTGCTTACAAGGATATTACATACTGTATGTCAATGAGGAAAGGATGAGCTTGGGGGACACTGTTAGGGAAGAAAAGAGCTTGAGAGTTCATGCAGAGAGAGAGATGACACAGGTTCTTGGCCAATGTCAGACAATTTAGAAAACTAGTGAGAAAACTAGAGCTGACCATGAAATGGCTACTTCCATGGTAGACATTTGAGAGTCTCAGATGTCTCAGGCACAGACTAGGCCTAAGGAATATTGGAGCACTTTTGTGATACAAATGCTGATTCAGGAAGAAAACAATCATACAGGCATAGCGTCGTAGCGCTATCCTACTGAATCCAGGAAGTGGGCAGGTATTTCATTTGCTTTTCATTTCATTTATTTCATTTCACCATGCTTTGGGTAACACTTACACACTCACCATTGAGAATACTTAAAAGAGGGCGCCATGCAAGCATGGACTGGCCATAGGGCATAGAGGGCAATGCCCGGTGGGCCGATGACGATTTTTGGGCCGGGGCTGTCATAATTTATTAATTTTATATTGAATAACATCATTGTTGGGCTGCCATGGCCACAAATGCACAGGCCATTTTTTGGTTCCAGTCCAGCCCTGGCGCCATGGCTCAGTGGGCTAGAGCGTCATACCATTACTATGATCCCACCCCATCTCTCTCTCCCTCATGTTTCCTGTCCATCTCTATACTGTCCTATCCGAATAAAGGCAAAAAGCCCAAAAAATATCTTTAAAAAAAAAAGAGAATACTTAAAAAAAAACCACTAGATCTTGTGCCACAGATGAAAAATAATCATTAAAGCCAGCAGCTACTATTTTCTTATCTGAAGTAACAGTATTACCAAGTTCTAAGGTGATGTTGGAATTTTTTGTTTTCATCCGTTTACTATAACCAAGCTGCTTTAGGGACTTCCATAGCTTTCTTGAGTCATTTCTATATTCCTTGATATTTTCATTAAAGTAAACCTTTTTAGTGTTAGTTACTAATCTGTTAACTTCTGGCTGGCCATATCTGCAAACATCCTCACATAACTGTTTTTACTTCAGACAAACCAGCTTCAGCATTGCATTGTTTAGTAGTGGATAGATAATCTTTTGGCTTTGTTTGCTTCATTTTGTAATGAGGGTGGAATTTAGAATGCACTCAGTGTGTGACAGTATGATTGTCTGTTTGTGTAACAGAATAAGGGGGAGGCTACACCGGATAAGTTAAGACAAAGACTGATCTGCCGTAACAATTAGCTTCCACTATAAACAATAGAACTGACTACACCAGATAAGGCAGCACAGCCAATGTTTTTCACCATTCATTCAATCACCATTCATAGATGGCGCATGACTTAACACATTTCTATAACACATCCAGTGTAAGAGGCATACCAGAGTGTTCCTGAGCGGTGGGGGGGGGGGACCCTTTACCTCTCCAGTCTACCTGCAGGGGGAGCTCTGATACATGTGTGCCCTGTGAGAGTACCAAGGGACAGCATGTTGCCTTCCTTCGTTCATCTGGTATTCAGGGCCGTCGCAAGAGGACAGGCAAACCAGGCAATTGCCTGGGGCCCCAGGCTGAAAGGGGCCCTCAAGAATGACTGTTTAGTCATTTTAGTGGTTTAGTTGGTGGCGTTCATTCAATTTGATATGACAGAGTTAGACAAGTTGCAAGTTCAACACAAATAATTATATTAATGAAAGTTGCTTAAAGATTATAACAATGCGGTTTCCGTAGGAATTTATGGGACGTGAAGGGCCCCCATACCCTTTGCTTGGGGCCCCCTAAGTACCTTGAAACGGCCCTGCTGGTATTACATGATGTCTCTCTCTGTGTGTGTGTGTGTGTGTGTGTGTGTGTGTGTGTGTGTGTGTGTGTGTGTGTAGAGTCAGACAGACCAGAGCTTTGGGATTTGGAGTTTGTATCCACCACCAATCAGGGGCCTCCCTGGCCTGGTCCACCAATCAGCCTTTCAGAGATACTGATGGTCTCCTGACACTAAGGTGCTTGTCACACGGCTAGTGAGGTGATTTGAAATGAACTGAGTGGTGGAATTGTTATAATGTAGCCTACTGACAGTAGTGTCGCCTACTATCATACTGTATGCAACAAACACTGGTCCGTGTAACGTAGTGCGCATTTTCTGCCTGGCGGAACTGAAGGCACCAGAGTTTGGTATTTGGTACGAATTCATGCGAACGAGACCACCTCTATTGGAGGTCGCGGTTCACTTGATTAGTGCGCACCCGAGTGCATTGACGCTTTCACACCAACGAAAACGAACCGAACTAAGGACTTTTGGTACGCATGGACAGTTTGGTGCGTACCAAATGCTGTTGGTGCTGCACGCACGCCTGAGGAGTTTGTAAGCTTGCTTGGAGTGGAGATGAAATGAATGAGTGGTGGATGTATAGTAGCCTACTGTATATGTCTCCCACTATATACTGTATGCAAAAACACTGTATGCACACTGAAGGTACGTACGCTGTTTGTGATTGTGTGGGTTTAGCAGATGGTGAGCCTATGTATGTGTTGAAAAGATACTGTACATGCGTCTGTGTGTGTGTGTGTGTGTGTGTGTGTGTGTGTGTGTCAGCCGTTCTTTGTGTACTATATATGCAAAAATCGAATGCAGAAAGCCAAAATCCATGTGTCTTTGTTTTTTTGTTAAAAAATAAAAATGAAAATCTGAAACATGTCAAATCTGAAATGCCACCTGTTTCATTATACTGTACCTCGCTGAGCTGAAACACATTGAGGGGAGGGAGAGAATAGCTGGAGCTGTGCTAGACTTGAAAGAGAATTGATCAGCTTTGAGGCATAGGTTTGACTCAGAGAGGAGGACTTTCACATGAAAAATTAGAACCATTATGCTGCCTTCCTTATTCAGACCTAAATCTCCATGCCCCCCCCCCCCAAAAAAAAAGAAAGAAAAAAAGAAATAAACAAACAAACAAACAAGAACAGTAATGCTGTGGCACATCTCATAGAGATGTATTTGATGGGAGAGGAGAAGGGAAGATTGGGAAGAGCCAGAGGGGATGTTCACATTCACTCATGTCAGTTCAACAAGAGATTTGTCTCAGTGATGAAGGCAGTGACTGGGGGTGTATTGTGTATGTGGGAGCTTGCCATACACAATTAGGACCAAGCATGATATGTGCCACCACAATCCTCAACAGCACATGCTTAAACCCAATAGCAATGGTCAAAGAACATGCACGTTTTTTTTATTTATTTTTTATTTATTTATTTATTTTATTTTATTTCTGCTTAAAGCCTACAGTATTACAGTATGTAGGCCTAGGCTAAATGAAATTGACATGAAAGAAGCTTTTCAAGGATTGATAGGCTATAGGTGGAATGTTATGGATTTGTTCAGCATGTATTGTATGCAGTGGTTAAAGTGGGATTTGGCAGGAGGGGGAACTCTCATATTTTGTGTCGGCACAAACAAAGAAAAATTTATAGAAGAAGAATAGGATGATATTGTTCATTTATCTGAGGTGCCGGTACTGCGTACCCCCCCCCCCCACACACACACACTTTAACCCCTGATTGTATGGCTCCTATCTAACTGTGTGGGAATATACTGTAAATGCTGTCCAGTGTTTTCAAGGTGAATGCTGTTGGTAGGAAAAAGAATGAGGAAATCTGGTACCACATAGACTGGATAGCAAACCAACTACTAATGTCAAAGGCCATTCGGTTTTTGTAATGTCTTCATCTTTAGCTCTGTTGTTTGTTGTCACCTGAGCTGTCAGTAGAAAAAAAAACAAGACAATTTCATACAACACTAACCAACTAGCAAAACAGGCAGCAACAACTGATTGGGGCATGGGAAAAAACTACAAAAGCGCTCAGAGAGGGCAGACGTCCGCCAAGGCAATGTGGTCACAGTCACAATATAAATTCCAGATCGTGTTCTGGATCACCGATCACCACCAAAATCAAATCAGTTCTTGCTTGTTCCAATATACACAGCCAAAAATTTCATCCAAATCCGTGCAGTACTTTTCGAGTTATCTTGTACACAGACACACAGACATACACACACATAACAAAACATAACCTTCTTGGCGGAGGTAATTGTACTGAAAGTGACCTCCTGTGTCCCATTCAGTTAATGACGACAGTCAACAAAATTAATGAAGCGCCGCTAATTTGCCATTTATGTTCTTGACACATGTCATGTTATGTTTATGACAGGCTCATGTCATTCTTACGTTGACAACCTCAAGGGAAGGGAAGGGAAATTGTTTTGGACAATATGTCACCTAAAAAATATACATAAACGCTGAAAAAAGCACAATGTCATCCAGCATTACTAAAAACTTGTTGTTAGATGTTGTTTTGGTAAGGAAATTATTTGTGTTCCATGGTCATTTTTGTAGTTCCACCACGGCTCTAGCATAAACTTAGACTTTAAAAGCTAACTGGAATGACTGCGGAATTAAGTTCGCCACAGACACAGTCTTGCCCTGATTCAAAAGGCCAGTTGTTTTCCGAAACAAGAAAAATAATTCCACTGTCACTGCAAGAGCATCCAGACTAGCTAATTGGTTTCAGTAATCCCTGAATTGGTTTGATTGGCTGCAATTAAAGACAATACAAACAAAGCAATGACACATGGCTGATCATCTTAAACCCAGGAATCCATTTCACAAATGTCATTAGTGGCATATTGTTAGTCTCTCAATTAAATCACGGCTGTTCAATTAAACATGACAAAACAATTTAAGCGTCTGGCATTTGTCTCAGCCTCAAAAACAAAAAAAAAAACACAAAGTCATAAACCATTTGCTGTCAACAACAACAACAACAACAGCCACAGCAAGAATCTAAAAAGCCTCCCCCAAAACAATTAGCCTTATTTAGCAAACAACAACTGATCTTCCCGTTGCATAATAGCATTAGTTCCCTTCCATGGCACTGCTGAGCGGCAGCGTGACCAAGAGTAGGGCTGAACCTGGCGTTTATTTTTTTATTTATTTTCATTTTTTTTGAATGCTCATGTCCCGAGATATTTACTGACAATAAACAAACCGCAGCAACAAGAAGTTTCTCTATTAATTACTCCTTTACACAATGTGATGTGACAGGGGCTGGTGGAGACAGGCAGGGGGGGCAGTGGTGGTGGTGGTGGAGGCGGTGGTGGGTGCAGGGGGAGGAGTAGGGGCTTGGTGGATTGAGGGAGGCAGTGGGTGAAGGGTGTGTGTGTGTGTGTGTGGGGGTGGGGGCAGGGGGTGGGTTGTGGGGTACGTTTATGCACACACGCACACACACCCTGTCACATACACACACACACACACACACACACACACACACACACACACACACACAGTGTGACTGTCCTGAGCGGCTTGTTTCCAGTGGAGGCGAAGAAAGGCACTTAAAGACGAAGAGTCAGGGCGAATGAGGATCACGCATGCGGTCTCACCAGCGCCCAGGGACTACACAGCTCATGAGCCACGCAGAGAAATATATAAAGAAATACACACACACACACACATTAAGACATTTTAAATACCCCACAACTACTCCTCTCCTCTCTGCCCACCACCCCTCCAGTCAAGGCAATACAACCAGAAAAAACAAGTTAAGAGCAAGTGGCACGTGTGGAAATGACAACCCATTATGTGATTTTCTTGTTTGTGTGTGTGTGTGTGTGTGTGTGTGTGTGTGTGTGTGTGTGTGTGTGTGTGTGTGTGTGTGTGTGTGTGTGTGTGTACATGCAAGATGCGGGTCTATTAATTTGTGTGTTTGTGCCACCAGTGCATGTGGTTTCTTGTGAGTTTGTGTTTGTCATCCATGTGTATTTGTGTGTGAGTGGTGTGTGTGTGTGTGTGTGTGTGTGTACAGTATGTGGCCGAGTGTGTGCTTCTTTGTGTACTTGTCATCCATCCATGTGTGATTTCTTGTTTCTTGTTTGAGTGTGTGTGTGCGCTTTCAGTGAATGTATGAGTGTGTGTTTTTCCTGTGAATGTGTCTATGCCTTCCTGCCTGTGTGTGTGTGTGTGTGTGTGTGTGTGTGTGTGTGTGTGTGTTGTTTATGCTAGGAATGAGTGTTGTTTTGTGGTGCTCTAATGCCTACAATAAGATAATAGATAGCAGTGCTGACAGCTGCAGCTGGCTTAGACTAAGTTGAAAGAAAAAAGAATCTGGGTTGCAGAAAACTGTAGCACGGATTCAGCTTCAAAGCTGTATTTCTCATAACAGGCAAATATGTTCCCAAAGTCTTTATTTTTTTTCAGCAATATTTTGCTTTGCTTAGGACATTTTACCAAACACAAGGCTGTTTACTTAAGCAGAAAATTAGTTTTTCAACAACACTTTAAACCATCATACGCTAATTTTGCATCCTTTTCAGTTCCATTTTGGATTCAACGTCATTCAATCGTAGCCCTGTTGTACCAGCTTGCTGACTGCTGTAGATAGCGAGGAGAATAAAAGAATTTGGAGCAACATACACCCAAAATGTAAAGGCCAATTCAGACTGAAGATCCGCCACGAGATGAAACGGTTTTAGAGAGTATTTGCGGCAGTGTGAATCAATCGTCGCAGGTTGTTGCAAGCAGTTGCAAGCAGTCACAGAAGATTTAACATGTCAAATCGCAGTTTCGGAGTTTTAGAACGTTCAGGTTTCACGTTTAGAATGTCGCAGCCTGTCACGTTGCGGATCTTTAAATGTGCAGTTTATGCTAATAGAAGTCAACAGCACAGGGATGGAGAGAAAGTGGAGCCATTGACTTTGCATTCACATGAAGTCTATGTAGTGGTTCTAAATCGTTTGGTTCTCCTTGCTAGCCTGGGCAAAAAGCCGACTGTTGACTATGTCATACAATGCCAATTTTGTGAATGTAATTCGAAAGTGGGGGGGAGAATAGCAAACGCGTTCCTATCCTGTAGGACTACACAATTTTGAGACATAGCTCTAAACTGTGTGCTTACTGGCTAAACCGTAGAGCAACCGAGGGAAAACGGAAATATGGGGGCTTGGACCAGACTACGTATGGAGATAAAATGTTTAGCGGAGGTACGTAGGATGGCATCGCCAGGCTAATCTACAGTAGCTTGTACAACTGGGCTATGATTGAATGAACTATCACTATCAAATCAATTTTAGGTTCATTTTTGGGTTTCTTTTGCACAATAAGTTTTAAAGTAGGAATGAGCCATTTATTATTTGCCATAGGCTATTTCATGAGCCATATTTCATTTGACCCAAGATTTAAGGTAATGTCTTATAGGGCTCACCCACAAAGCATCTGTCTGCCTCCATCCACAGATCCATCCAACAGATTTTCTATGTTGGTTCATGTAGGTCAAACTTATTTCAAGAGGCTATTCTTAGTGCTTAGTGCATGGCTGGATGTTCGTGGAATTTTCAGTCCAGCTGCAGATGGGGTCCTTGGGTCTCTGGAAGAAGCAGCCTCCCATCTGGCCCCAGTATATAGCAGATAGCCTCGTCCCCACCGGGCTTCTCAAACCGGATGTGAGAGTGGAAGCTCGGCTGTTCTAAGATCAGCTACACTGCATGAAGATGCCTCTAAAATAACTAGAGCAATCTTGGCAGAAAGAATTATCTGTCTGTGTCTGTGATCTTAAAAAAAACTGAAAGGGGGTTATGACGTACTAAAGAAAAGATGCTCAACTGATCTCTGAACAGTTTTGAAGCTATTCTAACAATTGACAGGGGGTTTGCATCCACTATGTCACTGCGCGCAAACAGGTGAACATCATCCCCCATAGAATTATATAGTAGAACTACTAGTATAGTTCTATGCTATACCCTCTTTTTTGAGAAGAAATTACCTTCTGCTCCTATGTTGAGATTCAAAATACAGAGGGTTGGCTGCAAACCAGCTCTGTGGCAATGATATCAATTTACACTTAAATGAAATAACATGAAAACACCAGTGGAGACTCCTCTCAAAAGCTTAAACGCTTAAACACTCTATATTTTTTTTTACACACACGCACTTTATTTATATATTTTTTCTCTCACCCAGCCTGCACTTATTCACTTCAAAGATGAGTGTGTCCCATTCCTCCTGACGGGGAGCATATGCGCTCCTTCCCCAGCGTGAGGGGCTGCTGCTTGGGAGCTGGGCTTGGGAGCCAGACTGATGGAGGGAGCAGGGAGAGTCCTTTGGGTGTTTCAGTCATGTCTGCAGCTGTGTGACAGGATGGCTGCTGTGGTGGCAGAACACACACACACACACACACACACACACACACACACACACACATATGTGCACACACACACACACACACACACACACACACACACATGTGCACACACACACGCACACCCACCCACACCCACATATGTATACACACACACATCACATAAATATACACACATGCACACACACAAACACACACGTACACAAACACAAACAGGCGTGCGCTTGTGCACGCGTCGCAGAGAGGCACAGCTAGAGGGGGACTAATGAGGGTGGTAATCAGCGATTCATTAACTCATCTGCCATGCGGAGACGCGCCGTGCCGCACGGCTCACGGAAGCCTCGTCGGCGCTCGCATCCTCCCCAGGCTCCGCTCCTCTCTGGCGCTTTCATGTCTGGGAAGCAGACAAATAAAGCTCCCTTTCAAGCTCCAGCATCTCTCTTTCTCTCCCTCTCTCTCTCTCTCTCTCTCTCTCTCTCTCTCTCTCTCTTTCTCTCCTCTCTCTCTCTCTCTTTCTCTCTGCGCTTCTGCCTGTGTCTATGTTGTCTTCATTATTAATAGGTGTTCCAGTGACATGATTCAAGGTTTGTCCAGGGACGTGCTTTTTTCCTTTGTTGAAGAGGACATGAAAGTGATGACTTTTAGTGACTTCATACTTCTGTACTGTAGCTCAACCCTGTGTTAGAGCTTGGAGAGTCTCAGTGCAGATGTTTTCTCTGAGGTTCCTTTTTTCCCCCTCAATCTGTGGACTGTGTGAAATCACTGCTGTTTAGATCCTGGAAAATACAAAATTTCTCGCTGTTACAGAAGGTCAATGATTAAATGATAATTAAGTGAAAATAAATTATTAAAATATTAAAACTTGTATGAGGCAAAATAGGCCAGGTTAAAGTGTTAGTTTTCCAACTATAAGTGTTTGATTCCCACAGAGTGCTGTTGGTAGGAAGAATGAGAATTTAGTACAAAATAGCGAATTGAGTTAGCTGATTGTTCGCTATTCTGTGTAACTTTTGAATTATATTTATGAATTTAGCAGTCGCTTTTTATCCAAAGCGACTTAAATTTTTCAACTATTCAATTATTTGAGGGCCTGTCTCCCTAAAAGCAACTTAGGGTTAAGTGCCTTGCTCAAGGGCACAACGGTAGCAGCCTAACCTCACTCACGTCAGATGCAGTGTCCCCTTGGGCGCAGGCATCTGAGATCGCTTCGTAAGAGACTTGTTGTTGATCCAGTTACATTCATATAACTTGAACTGCAATCTATACACTGAGCTGTAGACCACAATGCATGTAGTAAATGGCAGCACCAGATCGACCAAAAGGCCATCTGTAGTTCACTTATCCATTGGGATGAAGCTTTGAATGATAAGATTAGGGTTTTAGGTCACGCTAGTACAAATCTCACAACAAGGCTAGTATTAATCTCACAACGAGGTTTAATCATCAAGAATTAACATTTTAATACAGAGTTACACTGACAAAAAGTCATCTATACTGAGCCACTGCCAAACGTGCCAAGTTGCCTGCCAAAATGACATAAGGGTGATTATTGAGGGGCAGAGGCTTCACAGACACTCAAATCTGTTAAACGGGCTGTGTCAGAGACATGCCAAAACAAGGGATCACACTGATGTCCTAATTAGACGGATCTTAGCCGGGAAGCTAATTCAATTGAAGAGCCTCTTCTCAGAGGCAAACACACGTCTCCAACAATAAGGCCAGTGCTACGTGACGCCACTTTTCCGCACAATAGCAGGATGCTCAAAGAGATAAGCTTGACCTGCGGCCCTGTGTAAAACTTCATATCTATCTGGGCTAGGAGAGCTGTGTGAGGTGGAATCAGCGTTAGTGAACGTGTTACATCGTCTGACGGCTGCCATGGGAACTTGCGAACGCAGTCTCTCGAGTCCGACGAACGGACCTAACAGTTCCTTATAGGTGAGTGATGAGATCGAGGGCGACAGAGAACGTCTGCTGTGGTTCGGCACTTCGTGGTTCACCAGTGTCAGAGATTGCACACATTGCACACATTAAAGGTGGAACAGCGGAATCGCCAAAAGACGTATCATTCTTTGATGTCTCTCGGGCCTTTGGCAGCCGCAGCTGGACGTGTGTGCTGTGTTGCAGAATTTACGTCTCCTACGGGAGCATGGGACATTTAGAGATTAATTTCTGAATCGGAGGTTTTAAAGATACTAATACCCTGTCAGCTTTGAGAGATCTGTATATGCACAATAAGAGCTGGTATTAAACGTCTCGAGAGCTTTCTGATATTTTTATGAGTCTACATATCCCATAAGCACTTGCAGGGGGGTCATGTCACGGCGTGAGCGCGGGCCAATATCAGAAGTGCCAAAGCCTAATCTCCCTCGGTACAGACGTCTATCCGCGTTCTTACATTAACTTTTAGATGCCAGGTCAGATGAGTTAGGCTGGTTGGGGATCAGCTCTGGGAAAATGTTGACATCAGCCAATAACCGCATCTGACGGCCGTCCCTTGCTTCCCCACTCTCTTTCTCTCTGCATACGAGTATATGCCTTTTCACTTGCTGTCTGCCTGGCCTAATTCCTATTGATTTTCATCTACCTCCATTATTCCGTCTGGGATTTTGGCCATGGAACTTGTTCGCATCGGCTGCATCCTGTCCGATCCACTCAGCAAACTTTCAGAAATGCAGCATGAGATTTGGATAGGTTATCCGTCAAGGACTGATCCAATCTTTTTCAATTTAAACATCTCCGGCAAGCAATTGTTTTTCAATTGCCGGCATCCTAGACCCTGGTAGATATACACACTTTCTCTCAAACACACACACACAGACGAGGGCAGCATAGCTCAGTGGGCTAGTGCGTCATACCGCAAATCTGGGGACCCGGGTTCGATTCCGACCCGAGGTCATTTCCCGATCCTTACCCTTCTCTCTCTCCCACTCATTCCCTGTCACACTCTTCACTGTCCTTTCAAATTAAAGGCATAAAAAGTCCTAAAAAATATCACACACACATGCACACTTGTAACACAATGACTCTCTCTTTCCATCTTCCTGCCTCTGGTTGTCTCTGATGTAACCTCAGTGGGCTACCATGGTGACATCCTGGCAGTGGTCACAGCCCACATCTGCTGCCGTCCAATCACGTTGCCTAATCGGGACCATGACCCTTTGTGCCTCAGGAGCACAGCAGAGCACCATAGCTATGAGCTTTTCACTTTTTTTTGTCTTTCATTTCTTTTCCCCCCGCTCGTCTTTTTGTTTTTTTCTCTCTCTCTCTCTCTCTCTCCACCCCCTAGTCCATTCCTATGTTTTTGCCAAGCAAATCATCCATGTAACGCGATGTCCACTGGTGTGTTAAAAGCGTTTTGTTGTACCCCTTGATCCATGCTGGCCGGGGCAAGAGCTGAATCATATCTCTCCTCCTCCTTCAAACCCCCCCCCCCCACACACACACACACACACTCTCCATCCCCCTGATATGTCGGGCGGGGCTCCTGTTATTTTTAGGGGGCAGGCAGGCAGGAGGAATGCCAGGCCAGCTGAGGCAGTGACACGTGTCATAGAAAGGTCTCTGATGAGCTTAACTTACTGTTTCTCTGCAGCCTCCGGCTCTCGCTGCTCCCATACACAATTCTGTGGCTGTGTGCGTCTGTCTATGCGTGTGTGTGTGTGTGCACGCTTCTGTGTGTGTGTGTGTGTGTGTGTGTGTGTGTATGTGTGTGCGTGCATGCAAGTGTGCGTCTGTCTATGCGTGTGTGCACGCTTCTGTGTGTGTGTGTATGTGTGCATGCAAATGTGCGTCTGTCTATGTATGCGCACGCTTGTGTATGTGTGTGTGTGCATGCAAGTGTGCGTCTGTCTATGCGAGTGTATGCTTGTGTGTGTCTTGAGTGTGTTCATGCAAGTGTACAGTGCGTCTGTCTTTGTGTCTGCAAACTTGTTTGCTCGTATGTCTGTGTGTGTTCACATCTATATGACTGTGTGGACATGTCTGTATATTTCCAGTATTGATAATGATTGATGAGACATCTTTCCTTCAGCTAAATTGAGAGCTATAAAACCAGATATTCCCTATAGCAGAGCAAATACATTCAGAAACCTGCCCCCCCCCCACCCCCAAAAAAAACACATCAAAAATCAAAGAGAGCCACATGGTACAGAAGTGCTCTTTAAAATTCTCTTTTTACCAAAGATTGTTCAAAACTCCAGTGAGTGTTGGATCTTCTCTGTGGAGATCTTCAAACAAGAGGAAAGTTCGAAGCTGCAGCACCTGCTTAGAGGGCACATCCCATTGGCTCATTGGCGCAAGCTCAGGAGGCGACGCGATTGGTGGAGTCGATAAAGTTTGCGCCCTGCGCATGCATGGGTCCGTCTTCCTTGGTGCGCAGGGATAGATCGTGGAGAAGAGTTGTTCTACTAAAGAACTGTGATGAAGTGTGTGTGCGTGTGTGTGAGGGGAGATCTCATTCGCTGATTGACAGTGTGGGGGAGCCTCCTTGTTGAGTCGATGCAGTAATAGATGCCAGCTGTCAGGGCTTTTGTGCGCCGAGCTGAGCCAAGCCAAGCCAAGCCTGTGCCAACCACAGGCTGCTTTCATTCTCCACCACACACCTCCTTTAGATTCATTTGAGCTCCCTCTCTCTCTCTCTCCACCCCCCCTCTCTCTTCATCCCTCTCTCTCTCTCATCCCTCTCTGTCTCTCTCTTCTTTTTCAGTCCCTGTACTGAAAGAGGTGACAGAAGCAAAGAGAGAAGAAGAAGGGGGGGGCTTGCTCAAAGGCTTGTCTCAGCGCAGAGGCGCATCTCGGTGCGTTTTGTAGGCGATTATAAATTTAGCTTTCCTCCGGCTGCTGCTGGTGGTGGCTGAGGCGGGCTGTTTGTTTAAACTTGTGCAACGCTCTAAACGAGTCGTTTTCACACAGGCTGCCGTCCAGCCCAGTCTCGACTCGGCCGAATGGGAGGCGAAGCTTCTTGTGAGAGATGCGAGCTGTCATTTTCCGCCAGTGTAAGAGGAGGGTCTGTCTGTGTGTGTGTGTGTGTGTGTGTGTTGGGGCTGCAGAAATGACATCGGGGTGACTGTATGTGTGTGTGTGTGTGTGTGTGTGTGTGTGTGTGTGTGCAAACCCAAACAACACTGAGGAGGTTTGGCAGACCCGTTGCAAGACTCATGCTCCTGCTCAGACTCTTTAAAATGCAACATCTCTCTCTCCTCTCTTCCCTAGCCCCCCTTTCTCTCTCTCTCTCTCTCTCTCTCCCCCTCTCCTCTCCCCCTCTCTCTCTCTCTCTCTCTCCTTCTCCCCCTCTCCTCTTTCCCAGAGGACACCAAGGGCCCTTTTGCGCTGTCACGTCTTACGTAAGTCTTGAGCTGTTTTTCCCCAAACATGTCAGTGTAGAGGCAGAGATAGTGGGGTCTGCGTGTGGCTCCAGGCAGGACCATATGGTGCTCTCCCTCTCTCTCCGTCTCTCCTTCTCTCTGTCTTCCTTTCTTTCTCATCCTCTCCCACTCTCCCTTGTTCTCCACCCCCACCCCCCACTCTCTCACCCTCTGCACCCGCTCTCCTTGCACACTGCAGCGGCCCTTGGGCCTCCAACCTTCAGCCCTGTCCCTCCCGATGAGGGCTGATGTCCAGTGCCTGACAAGTGAGGCTACTTAAAAACCCCTAGCCTGACAAGCCATCAACACCGCACACAAAGCAGCCGCCATGGTGGTGGTGGTGGTAGTGGATGGAGGTAGAGGAAGAGGTGGAGGAGGAGGTGGAGAAGGAGGAGGAAGAGGTGGTGGTGGTGGTGGTGGTGGTGGTGGGTGGCCTTTGTTTTAATGCCGAAGGTGGGCGTTTGTAAAGTACCCAGCGCATGACAGATTGATTGCCTGTAAAGCACTGCCTGTGCGCCCACATCGAGAGACGGATATAAACTGAGAGAAAGAGAGCGAGAGAAGGGGAGAGAGGGAAAGAGAGGATGAGAGGGAAAGAGAGGGAGGGAGGGAGGAAGAGAAAGAGGAAAAGAGGACATGATTACTTGAGGGTGGATGCCAAATGAGAGGTACAAAGGATAACAGGAAGGTAGAGAGGAAGAGAAAGAAAAGATAGAGGGAGAGGAAGAGAGAGAGAGAGGTACAGGCTGGGAGGGGGAAAAGATCAGGTGAATGCTAAGAGAGAAACAAAAAAGAAGAGCTACATATATGTGTATCTCATACACACTGTATTATAATATTATATAACATGACATATATGTTATGTAAGCTTATAGCAGTCCAATGAGGTTAATTAGATGCACTCGTTGGTTAACACTTTGTGAGGTGTTGTCTTAGGTAAACCTGTGCGATGGATACTGAAATACAGCACTGTGCCAAAGGTCCAGAGTTGATAACGGAATAGCTGCACTAGGGACGCCGAATAAAAAGAAAATCTGTGAGGAACAGTGGTTGCCAGATTGATGGATGGAAACAGTGAGAGAAAGTGAGCCAGCGTGGGTTAGTTAGTGCGGGTGCAGTGCTTGAGAGAAAGAGAGAGATAGAGAGAGACTTTGAGAGAGAGAGAGGAAAACAGCGCGGCGTTGGCAAGTTGATGGATTGTGCGAAGAAGGGAAAGAGAAAGAGAAGGGTGAAAGGAGAGAGAGTGGGTTAGTTTGTTACGTTGGAGGAGAGAGGAATGAAGGGAGAAAAACAGCAGCGGTTGCCAGGTTGATGGATTGAGAGAAAGCAAGAAATATACAAGGAGGTGAGTGAGTGAGACAGTGGGCGAGGGAGAGTTAAGGCCACCGCACACCGGTTCCGACACAGTGCTCAGCACTCTGCTTCCAACATTCGACTCCATTGTTTTCAATGCAACCCCGCACACCAGCGCCGAACTCTTCCGCCGTCGATTGTGAATTACGATTCAAGTCTATTTTGTCAGAGCCGCCAATTGACAACCAATGTTAATTTCACCGGCTACTGTGCTAGGTGCTAGGCAAAATTGTCGGATTTGAAAGTGCTCCGCAATGCTGTCGGAACCGGTGTGCGGCCGGCTTTAGAGTTCGAGAGTTAGTAAACTTGGGCCAGGTGCAGGGTACAGAGGACAAGAGGTTGCCAGATAGATGTACTGACACTGAAAAGTGTAATCAAAAGAACATAATAGAGGAGAATGATTGATTCGGTATAGGTTTATACTGGGGATGATAGCAATGCATATGGCAAGAACTGAAGGAGGAAAAGAAAATGAAAAAAAAAAAAGACCGAAAACACACAAAGAGAAATGTACCAGGAGACGTGTCAGTGTCTGGATTTCACTGAGTGTCTGGTTGAGTTTCAGAACAGGATGTTGCACAGGTGTAACAAGAGTGCTGTTATCCCACCTGTTCAGAGGCCTGGCGAGCGACGCCTCCTGTCTGCACTTCCCCAACACACTCCCAATTCCAGCACATTTCAATTATTCATCCTCCATTTTCCTTTGTTATAGCACTGCTCATGTAGCAGAATTTATTATCTCTATGGGATAACCTGTTTTCCCTTACATCATCTTTTTCCTACTTCAAAGGCAGAGGGCAGCCTTTAGGTGCCCACTTCAGAAGTAAAAACATCTCCTTCCAGGCCGGGCTTTCCTTGAACAATGTACAAAACATGCGTCGTCCGAGGCTAAAAATACACAGCAATTATTTAAAAGCAGAGCATCCATTGGAGTAAACCCCTCTATTTTAAGCTGATATGTGTTTCTTACTGCGCTTAATAATTCAACACCGCTCTGACTGCAACCCAATTGCAATGAGACACGGAGAAGCAGCAGCTAAAAAGCTGCACCGTGCTTTTTCTCAGTCGTACAGTAATGAAAGCCTGTAGATGATCGCTCAATATCATTACGGCTCATTCAACCCAGATAGCCTCTCATAAGATCGGTTGACTCATAGCATTAAAGTAACATCAGAGAACATGAAGCACAGTAGGACTGAGCTGGAGCTGGCTGGGCGAGACAGAGATAATCATTAGTCACTGTATTCATGTTTAATGAGGGAACCATTGGAGGACTTGCATGAATAAGTCGAAGGTATATCCCTCTGATGCTAAACCTGGCCAAGGGTGCAGTACAGTAATTGCATTTAGAGGTTCTGTAAAGTTCATGGTTATATACAGTACGTGCCCATAGGGCTAGATCAGGGGTGTCATAAATAAGGCCCGGGGACCGGATCTGTAGCCTGACATAGCCCGACCATAATACTGCTGTTCATCCGTATTCATGGTCTGGAGGTTCTTTAACCTGACGCGATTATACTGCGGAGGGGAGGGCATTCACTCCTGGTTTGAAACGATTGGAAAGCTCGTCTAATCAGCTTCGCTTATTGGCCGGTAGACTCTCTACCGATGTAAACACGCCCCAGAGGACCGTTCCCAGACCATGGATACGGATGAACATTCGTATTATGGGCGGGCTATGTCAGGCTACCGGATCTGGCTCTTTACACCATTTCATTCAGCCCAATTCAAAAGACTTGAGAAGTGATGAAAAATATGGATTGTGTCATGTTTCCACAACACAATCTTGGCAACCCCCTATAGGGAGCCGAAGTCACACCCTCTTCCGCGTTAGCATAGGGTCCTATTGCCTATATTAAAATGAACGAACAGATACCTATAACTTCTGGTCCGCTTTGGTATGCGTCGTGGGTTTCACATATAATGTTTATAATGTTTAAACTTACATTTTGAGCTTCACAAACGTAAAAATTAAATTGATTGTAGACGAACTTCAAAAGTTACGTTACATAAAACAACAAACATAGTCTTGATTGGCATGAATGGTTATCATTTAAATTCACATGCAACATATGTGTGACTCAAGTTATAAATCAAAGTGGACCAAAAAGTCACGTTTATTTGTCCATTCACTTTTTTTCCCGATAGGTCCCGTATGCTAATCGGAAGTTAGCATGACTTCGGTTCCCTATGAGGTGCATCATTGAACTGCTTACCAACAGGAAAGGAATGAGACTCTGAATAAAATCCCATTCTCATGTGGCACTCTACAAAAATGAGATTGATCCCCCTTGTTGAGATATTAAAGGGGACATTGAATGGGAAAACATTTGATCTTGGCTTTGTTGAATTAGGAGAGATTGTGCATAGTAACAAAAGCTTTCACAAAAGTAAAAACATGGTTGTGCCCTCCTTCACATGTAAATCTTGAACTTAGAAATGGCAACTATAGGAAAATGGCCCAATTGGAACAAAGCCTGGCTGTGACATCATATACAGCAAAATTAGCTACTGTATAATGGTAGTCACTAGAGAGGGCAGCATTTAGCCTAAATAGACTATTTCAAACCCCACACTATATACACCATATACAGTATACATTCATCCCTAACCCTTTGACATGAAAAGTATTCCCTTGCCAGTT
>JAODXP020000032.1:10634435-10646301 GCA_027497455.2 Sardinella longiceps | reverse complement strand
AATTACTGTGCCTGTGTTAAGACAGCAATCACATCTTTTATCAGCTGAAGCCTGGTGAATTGAGAAGAATGGACAGTTCTAACAACATCCCTTCTTCCTTTTACCAATTTATGAGTCAAACAGATCAACTAATGACACAACCTCACTGGCCCCTTCACACAACCCACTCATACCTTGAGCAGAGAATAGTTATGTCTGAATACTGTTTGTTAAGAGATCCTAAGCCTATCACACACACTCCCGGCAATAACTTGGCTGGGGGTACGGGGGGGTACGCAGTACCGGCACCTCAGATAAATTACCCCACATCATCCCATTCTTCTTCTATACATTTTC
Source organism: Sardinella longiceps (assembly GCA_027497455.2). Taxonomy (NCBI): domain Eukaryota; kingdom Metazoa; phylum Chordata; class Actinopteri; order Clupeiformes; family Clupeidae; genus Sardinella; species Sardinella longiceps. Next base: position 10,645,965 of record JAODXP020000032.1, on the reverse strand, counting down.
TTTGTTTTTGCCGACGCAAAATATGAGAGTTCCCCCTCCTGCCAAATCCCACTTTAACCACTGCACACTATCACATGGCAACCCAGAAGCACATATGATTGATGAGTGCTGGATCTACTTGTCTTACAGATCTGGTTTCTGTCTTTAACATGTTGGGATTTCAAAATTTCTTTTTATTTTATTTTTTGACCCTTGTGTCATACAGTAGTTTATTTATTTATTATTATTTGTGGGTGCTCATTGGTCAGCAAGCAATAAATCTACTTTCTCTTTGCCAATCACTACAGTAAACCTACATAAAACAACATTTCATTTTGAAATAAAATACTGTTGTTTTCAGTATGCTCTGTGATTTAATAACCCAATGTGCATTGTGATCCCCTCACCTTAGGCATAAATAATCAATTCTTTGTGAGAAATACAAGATTTACAAATGCTAGGAGAGCCCCATCAATATCTCACTGGACCAAATTATCAATAACTGGAACAGACCACAACAAGATGATGGACGATGGCAAATGTTTTTCATTTTCTTTTGTCTTTCGATCTCTTAAGATACAGAGACAGAGCAGAGTGAATACTAATAAACTGAGAGCCATATGTAGACTTTAGTTATTTATAAAAGTCAAGATCAATTTGTCAAGTCTCGGAGGTAATTCACAGACTGACCAGCCATACTGTAGCTCACATCCACCAAACAGTGGCCCTTTAGGGAACGTGACACCATGCCGACCTTTTTTTGTCACCCTATGTCCAAGAGCCGGTTATATGCTTTATCTTAATTGACCTGTCCCACTGGCTGTCACTGGACAAATGAACATTTTGTGCTGTATATACTGCAGTGGACGCTCACTGTCATATTATATCAATGTATGTAAGCCATACACAGAACCTTAGGTGTGTGGGAGGGTGGGTTTCTATTGTAGGGCTTTTGGTTGTGTTTATTAGACATCAAATTAAGTGCCTTTCACAAAAAAAAAAAAAAAACAGATAACAATATAAATCGGTATTATTTTCTGATGATTTATTTAGCTGGGTCAAATTGACCTCAAGGATAAAGGGTGTGAGTAAGATTTGAGGGACACAGGAGGTTTAAGCAACTCTTAGGGTAATAGTACTATAGACACTTTGAAAAACAATCTTCACTCTCTGGTCTCAGTGGAACATGGCAGCAAGTGCCTGCAGTGGGCTGCTGTGAGAAAGTAGCTTTTTACTTGTGAGAAGTTCCGGTTCTTATCCTGTTCAAAGCTGAAATGGGGGTTCAGAGAAAACCATGCCGGGGCACTTCATTATTCTTGCCACCTGTCAGACTGCAGGGTGCTGTGAGAAATTCCTTTCTCATGAAACCTATTGACTGGTGCAGTAGAAACCGAGGATTGGGTCATTTGTTTTTTTTTTTTTAAGGGGCCTAGCCTACCTTCAGAGAATGCTTGGAGAATGGCAATAAATTGAAAACATCATGCCAGCAATGTCTATGTGGCATCTATGTTCTATACTAATCATGAATTTGTATTGTGACTGTATTTATTAACTGTGTCTTTTATGTATTTATTGTATTTATTTTTTAATAATTACCTGTGGAGCCAAAGACAAATTTCCACATCTATGAAGTCTTTATTATTACAGTATGCCTATGGGTATGCATTTTTATGTGTTTTATTTTTCCCCCTTTATTTCCTGCAATAAACAAATACTGTACAAATCATGTCTGGAATTCATCACGCTTGATTGCATTTTCATTAAACTTGAATTGACTCCTTTGAACATAACTTGAAAAAATGCATCTTTGAGATCTACAACCTGTATAATCTCCATCTGGGACAGTAACAGAGATTCTGCCTTGAGGGTGTCATACTGTTTTTCTGAAGCGCAGAGGGGATCAACATTCTTGAGGTGCCCTGGAATTACAAACAAGGTGCCTTGATGAGAGTTCAATTTATTCTCAGAACAAAAATACATTTGTTGTCACCACCTTTGTTTACAACTAATAATAAGTGAAACTGTAGAAAGTTGGTTCAATTAGTATGGAACTCTCTAGAATGAAAATGGACATTTCACTCATACTGATAAAATGAACTATTACAATGTGGCAGAATGTGAAATGGAGAAATAGCACAAGGCAAAAAAAATGTTTTGATCCAGAGACATAATAAGTATCACCACACTTTCAAAATATGTCACTAGATAAGGAAATATTTTTTTTTGCTAAAATATCAACAAATATGGCTCTATCTTAACAGCATGGGATATTGCTTTCTTAAATAAAGGAAAGCAATTATGAGCTGAGGGGAATGCATTGACAGAAATCTCTTGCTAAGGTAGCCTGCTAAAGTGAGGGCTCTGGAGGCACCGATTTCTACTACTTATCATTCAATGCTGGGCCCCACCAAGCAAGTCTTATTCCTTAAGGCCTGTAGGAGCTGTTCTGAAGTCAGTCTTGCTTGAATTTCCTAGGGGGTGTGGGAAGCGTTTGGGATTCAGAGTCCACTTCTTGCAACAGAAACAAATAGATATAAAAGAGGCATTAACTTATAACACAATTAAGTGTTGTTACAACACATGCATGTCAAGCAAACCTCTCCAATGCGCTCTCTAATGTCAGAAATGTAATATTATAGGATGACTATGAAGCTACCAACGAACTGTACGCTTTGGAGGTGTGTGTGACTTATACTGTACATTATATATGAATGTCATTTGTTTATTTTCATTGTATAAATGTAAACACAGGGCATTGTTGTAACAGGGCCATAGAGCCAACATTATTCATTGGCATGATATACTGTACATGCAGATGTGGCCTCTTCTTTCCTACATTTCAATTTGAGTGGCAGTCATGCAAGATCCACTTGCTTTTCCAGCTTTCACTAAACTTAAACTAGGCCTCTGGCCTGGACTCCCACAATTTAAAGAGATTTGACGACTAGATGTGTAGATTTGACTCAGTAAATTGGACACAGCTGTAAGACAGTGTACATATTATGCCCACACATGTTTGAACTCCTGATATACTGTCTGGCTAGTCCTACATTTCATTGTGAGAGCAAGCTATGGAGAGCTCTACCCTCTCATCATCCTGTCACAGATGAATAGGTGAAGTGAAAGGATATTTCACAAGGCATTGACAGACAGCCAATAGAACAACCATTAAACCCCAAGTGCAGCCATTAAACATGTTGCCTATACTGGGTCAAACAAAACAACCACTTTGTCACTCATATAAGATATACCACTACTACAAAAGGCTCATTCAAAAAACATCAATACAAAAGTATTCGCTTCCAATGAAACCTTCAAGGGCTTTAAGATTCAGCCTCCTCTAGCTGTTCTACTACTCATCTCATTGCTAGCATTACCATCAGATAGTCAAGAAAAAACACATTACAGGTACAGTCACCTGGTTTGCAAACACATTATAACATGACCCACCTCATGACCCACCTGTATCTTGGGGCACAATTGAGACAAAAATCCGGCCTTTTCATGAAAGGCCTGCACAGTAGTCTTGCCTTGATTTCATATGCGCTTCTGCTCAATTATCAGTTCCCTACAGTGTAATGTTTGGATTTGATCCAACTGAGCTTGTTGTCTCAGGAGGCATTTTCACCTGATCCAATCAATTAACAGATGAGTTCTGAATGCAGATATGAAATACCATCAGTTAAGGGCCGATCCAACCTTTTAAAATTCAAACACCCCCAGCAAGCAGTTGAATCTCACTACTACCGAATGTCCAGACCAGACCCACTGCACACAAAGCAAAGTGTGTAGAACGAGGGGCTGGATTTACAGTATTACCAGGCTAGATACACAGGCTGAAAACAAACAATTGGGTCAGCCAGCCAGCCTTCAAACAATAACACAGAACACATTTACACTTTCTTGTCAACACTCATTAACAATTTCAGTCACACTAAGGCCTAGGCTACTAACGTTACATGTCTACTGAAATTAACTAAATCAACGACACCTGGCTGCGACTGAAAACAAACAACTTGCAGCCTGCCCTCTAAACAGCAACATAGAACCACTAACTGAATAACATAAGCTAGGCTACTCATGTTCATTGAAAATGATGACCGAGAAGGTCTACAAATCTAAACCTCACTACCCACCACAACATAGTGCAGATAGCCTATCCCGCCTAAACATGGGGTGGTCTGTCCAAATCACTTCATAATGTATAACATTTGGCAACTAGAAAAGCACTCAGAGAGCGCAGACCTCCGCCAAGGCAAAGTGGTCACAGACACAATATACATTCCAGATCATGTTCTGGATCACCGATCGCCACCAAAATTTAATCAGCTGTTGCTTGTCCCAATATACACATTGTCCGAAAATTTCATCCAAATCCGTGCCGTAGTTTTCGAGTTATCCTGCTGACAAACAAACAAACAAACAAACAAACAGACAGACAGACAAACCAACGAGACCGAAAACATAACCTCCTTGGCGGAGGTAATGATGCAAAGAATGAAGAATACCCCCACTGCCACCCCAAACACTTTAAGCACAGATCTGAGTCTGTCCTCTCTGTGGCCTCATCACACCACCCAACAAGATCTCCCTCCTCCCAGCCTGAGAAATGGGACTAGATATGAGGTGATGCATTGCATTACTACAGTACATGAAAACGTCCTGAGGCCGAAGAAGAAGATGCAGTTCAATTGCAAACTTTTCTAATTAAATGTTTGGGGAATATTTGGGGAATTCCCGGGGAAGATTCACAGCCAGCGATTTCACATTTGGGGAACATTACCGACAGCTGGACGGGATGATGAAGTCAAGTTCTTCACAAAGTTTCTGAAGCGGCATTTGAGCCGCGCAAATCTCCGTTGCAATATAGCGAGCAACTGTGTGATTTAAAGCTCTTGAGGTAAAGTCCAGTTTGGGTCTGCTGAACATTTTCAACCCAGGCCTTGCAGCTTTCAATCAAAGGCAAGAACGTAGTAGGCCTACCTTGTCAGGGACCAGCCGGTAAGAAATCTTAGATGAAAGGAAGAACTGGATTGAAGAGGAGACACACAGAGGCCTCTGTTTCTCTCGCCGGGTCACTGACTCTTTACATCAGTCACAGGAATGGACACCTCTGGACAGGGCCCCTTGCCATAACCCCTAAGTTGAGACGTCAGACATCAGCATGCCCCATGTGTGCACGCAAACATCAGTGTGTGCAGTGGGTATTTGACGTGCGTGTGTGTGTGTGTGTGTGTGTGGATGCACAGGGTGTGAATGGTGTTAAATCTTGTTGGCAGGTTGACAGGCTCCTCCATAATTTAGTGAGACTTCAGTCTGTCTGCCCCCATCTCACCCTAGGTCGACGTGGGGCTGATGTGTGTTTTTATTTCATGGCGCGGGGGCGACGAGGTGATGTGGCAGGATTACACCCAGGTGTTTCCTCGCGACCCTCGTCCCCCATCTCCTTTCAACAGGAAAGACACAGGAACAGGGTCCCTTGCCCTAATCTTTCACATTTAACATAATGGATAAATACTTGTAGCCTACTAACCATAAGAACAGAATAGGTTCATCATCAACAGAATAGGATCATGCTTGTGTCTTTCCTTTAATGTAGGCCTATGTCCCTTGCCCTTATCTTTCCACATTTAACATAATGGACAGTAAATACCAACCATAACAACAGAATAGGTTCACCAGGTTCAACAGAAGGTCACCAAGGTCAACATAATAGGATCATGCTTGTGTCTTTCCTTTTAATTATAGGCCTATTTCCATTTTTATTAGTCAGAGAAAAGACTTGGAAGAAAAGAGAAAAGATTTGGTCCGTCATTAGACTAGCCCTTTCTGACTACCTGTCTCCGTCTGATGTCCTGGGCTACAAATATTTTTTTCTTTCTCAGAATTTCATCAGATGACTCCTTTGAACCGGTAGATAAATATCAAGGTAATTTTCTAGTTTACTCAGGAATCTCATCCCCTGGCCTCTATTTCAGCCTTAATTATCTCGGCATAACAAGACAAACAATCAATATCAGTACATGTTCAGACGAGTCTCCACTCCCACCAACTGTCTGCTGTTCAAACTTCGAGAAATAACATTCACAGAAAGAGAGACATGAAAGAAGTCCCGAAACAGAGGCCATGGATTGTCAAGTGAGTAGGGGAGTCTGATATTTTGATCCAATGACGTTGCTGCCCTCTTCTGTAATATTCTAGCAAGACTAGATGGTGCATATGCGGTCCGCGTGATTTTCATAAATACACAGCAGATGGCGCTGTTTCCCTTCATTATCATCATCTCTTTATCCGCTCGTGGAAAGGACATTTTTTTTGCCTCTTGAAAGGATTTTATCATTGCGTCGCTGCCAGCCGCCTCCGCACAGATGTCAATAGGCTCCTATTACACCTAACATTTGTGATAGGGAGAGCGATATGCGAATTCGGATCCCTATAAAATCATTATTTAAGAATGATTCCTGTTTAGTTTAACTCCAGAATTCAAAGTAGTGTTGAACGCTTCTTGCCGATCTCTCGCGCAACAGATTCCCTGACGTCAACACACAGGCATAGCATAGGATAGCCTAATGAGAACATCCTCTTTATCACTCTCATCCACTGTGAATCCATTAATAATTCACTGTAGGCTATACAAAGACTCTCATACATACAATGCACGAACTTTGTCCTGATTAGGTTACTACCGGGAACAGTGGCGTAACAAGTCTGCCACGGGCCCAGGTGCGACTGTGCATTGCGGGCCCCCCTTAGCCCAAGAAAAAATTATGGAGACATATCCCTAAATGGACTCTAGCTTACATGTAGGCTATTACTCATCATCTGCATCAAACGTCAAAACGGACTCAATGTACACATAAATGACAAATGTAGCCAACTATGCATAAGATCACCCTCTTGCACTTCACCCTTGCTTTGGATAAAAAGCCTCTGCTAAATGCACAAATGTTAACGTTAGTGCTGAGTCTCTCTTGCCCCGTGCTGCTCAAGCAAGATTATCAAGGTGGTCCCCCTAAGCACAATGTCCACGAATGCCAGAGAAGATGATGAAACACAAGTAACGTTAACGGCCTATCCCAGGCTAATCATAACGTTAACGTTACCACACCAAAGACACAAATTGATGACAGCGAGCGCACCATTCATTCATTAGCCTAAATAAAGAGGAGAAACATTGGTGACGGCGCACCATGCACAAAACTCTTAACTTACTTTTGAGCAGTCCTCGTCTGATTTTAAGTAAAATTGTCTCTATCTCGATTCTTCTTTTCCACGTATGAAAACTCTCCACTCATCCATATTTGAAAAAAAAAAAAACCTTCACTAACGTTACCGTCTAACTGCTGCAAATAGTAAACTTTTCAAAAGCAGCCCAGGCATTTTTAGTGACTGAAACTGGCCTTCATTTAAACGAGAGATGCCACCTCAAATAATATTCTACGTTACAGATATCCTGCTATACATGTTGGGATCAGATTTTTTATGGAAACCCCTTCTGTTTATATTTCGACTCATAGCTATCAACTCTGCACGTAGCCTAATGCGCAGGTTCATTAGGCTACCGCAGGCTATCCCACAATCCCTAGTAGCCTAAAGCAAATTAGACTACCAAAATACACGTTGTTGTTCACTTCGCTGATTATTATCTCTATATGTTGATAATAATTTATACACATTTGCCTATAGTTTACATTGCCCTATTAAGTTGGACAATATTTCAGGTGTCACCATGAAGTGAGATTCAGGGTAAATTACGCCTATATAATCCTAGCGGTCATTGAATTAATGTAAGCCAAATGTCCGCATGTCTCTCTTCGACATTATTTAGATGCAAGTAATTTATGTTCAGGCGAACGCTGTTACATGGAGGGGCTCATTTCTTCTTCAGGGGGCCCGTACGTATCTGAAGTGTTCAGATAGAAACGTCACTGATCTCTTCAGAGGTGGCGACGGACGGGCCCTGCAAGGCCACGGGCCCCGGTGCGGCCGCACCCGCTGAACCTGCGGTAGTTACGCGCCTGACCGGGAAATTGCAATATCAATTGCAATAGCCTATGATATTTTAATTAAGCAGCCAGCTCTGCTAAGCCACCAGGATAACTAGGCTACTTCGTAGCCTAGGTCTGTGGTTTTGCAGGGTCAAAGACATGGCTACTGCTTTTCTGAGACAATCACTTCAGAGGAGCATGGCAGCCATAGGCCTTTGTTGATACTGTGGGGATTGTAGCCTAGTCATAGTTACAAGGAGCAGCATATTTCATCCAACAAAATCCTTTGTGGTTCTGGTCTTCTGTTAGATTTTCTATGATGCATTGAAAGGTTGGCGGTGCCTAGTAGCTGAAAATGTTTTCACATGTACCTTCATAGGCTGTAGTGAATGGGAATAGTATATTACAAATGACCAATAGGTGGCATTATGTCCATGTGTCCTTCACTTACAAGCAGTGGTTAAAGTGGGATTTGGCAGGAGGGGGAACTCTCATATTTTTTGTTGGCACAAAGAAAGAAAATTGTATAGAAGAAGAATGGGATGATATTGTTCATTTGTCTGAGGTGCCGGCATGCGTACCCCCGCGCCCCCCACTTTAACCCTTGCTTACAAGGATATTACATACTGTATGTCAATGAGGAAAGGATGAGCTTGGGGGACACTGTTAGGGAAGAAAAGAGCTTGAGAGTTCATGCAGAGAGAGAGATGACACAGGTTCTTGGCCAATGTCAGACAATTTAGAAAACTAGTGAGAAAACTAGAGCTGACCATGAAATGGCTACTTCCATGGTAGACATTTGAGAGTCTCAGATGTCTCAGGCACAGACTAGGCCTAAGGAATATTGGAGCACTTTTGTGATACAAATGCTGATTCAGGAAGAAAACAATCATACAGGCATAGCGTCGTAGCGCTATCCTACTGAATCCAGGAAGTGGGCAGGTATTTCATTTGCTTTTCATTTCATTTATTTCATTTCACCATGCTTTGGGTCGCACTTTCACACTCGCCATTGAGAATACTTAAAGAGGGCGCCATGCAAGCATGGACTGGCCATAGGGCATACAGGGCAATGCCCGGTGGGCCGATGACCATTTTGGGCCGGGCTGTCATAATTTACTCATTTTATATTGAATAATATCATTGTTGGGCCGCCATGGCCACAAATGCCCGGGCCATTTTTTGGTTCCAGTCCAGCCCTGGCGCCATGGCTCAGTGGGCTAGAGCGTCATACCATTACTATGATCCCACCCCATCTCTCTCTCCCTCATGTTTCCTGTCCATCTCTATACTGTCCTATCCGAATAAAGGCAAAAAGGCCAAAAAATATCTTTAAAAAAAAAGAGAATACTTAAAAAAAAAACCACTAGATCTTGTGCCACAGATGAAAAATAATCATTAAAGCCAGCAGCTACTATTTTCTTATCTGAAGTAACAGTATTACCAAGTTCTAAGGTGATGTTGGAATTTTTTGTTTTCATCCGTTTACTATAACCAAGCTGCTTTAGGGACTTCCATAGCTTTCTTGAGTCATTTCTATATTCCTTGATATTTTCATTAAAGTAAACCTTTTTCGTGTTAGTTACTAATCTGTTAACTTGCTGGCTGGCCATATCTGCAAACATCCTCACATAACTGTTTTTACTTCAGACAAACCAGCTTCAGCATTGCATTGTTTAGTAGTGGATAGATAATGCTTTTGGCTTTGTTTGCTTCATTTTGTAATGAGGGTGGAATTTAGAATGCACTCAGTGTGTGACAGTATGATTGTCTGTTTGTGTAACAGAATAAGGGGGAGGCTACACCGGATAAGTTAAGACAAAGACTGATCTGCCATAACAATTAGCTTCCACTATAAACAATAGAACTGACTACACCAGATAAGGCAGCACAGCCAATGTTTTTCACCATTCATTCAATCACCATTCATAGACTTAACACCTGACTGTAACACAGTTCTATACACCAGTGTAAGAGGCATACGAGAGTGTTCCTGAGTGGTGTGTGTGGTGGGGGGGGACCTCTCCAGTCTACCTGCAGGGGGAGCTCTGATACATGTGTGCCCTGTGAGAGTACCAAGGGACAGCATGTTGCCTTCCTTCGTTCATCTGGTATTCAGGGCCGTCGCAAGAGGACAGGCAAACCAGGCAATTGCCTGGGGCTCCAGGCTGAAAGGGGCCCTCAAGAATGACTGTTTAGTCATTTTAGTAGTTTAGTTGGTGGCGTTCATTCAATTTGATATGACAGAGTTAGACAATTGCAAGTTCAACACAAATAATTATATTAATGAAAGTTGCTTAAAGATTATAACAATGCGGTTTCCGTAGGAATTTATGGGACGTGAAGGGCCCCCATACCCTTTGCTTGGGGCCCCCTAAGTACCTTGAAACGGCCCTGCTGCTATTACATGATGTCTCTGTGTGTGACTGTGTGTGTGTGTGTGTGTGTGTGTGTGTGTGTGTGTGTGTGTGTGTGTGTGTGAGTCAGACAGACCATAGCTTTCGGATTTGAAGTTTGTATCCACCACCAATAAGGGGCCTCCCTGCCCTGGTCCTCCAATCAGCCTTTCAGAGATACTGATGGTCTCCTGACACTAAGGTGTTGTAAGGCTTGAGTGAGATGAAATGAATGAGTGGTGGATGTATAGTAGTCTACTGTATATGTCTCCCACTATATACTGTATGCAAAAACACTGTATGTGTAACGGAGGCCAGCTAGCGCGGCTAGCTCGGTGGTAGTGTGTAAATCCTCATCACCCAATTCCATGGGCGCTTCTAACACGCTGAGTTAGAAGCTCGGGCTTTTAGCTCAGTTGGTTAGAGCGTTCCACTCCCACGCCGGGAGTTTGTAGCTTGTGGGGTGGCGGGTTCGAGACCGGTGTGCGGTGCGGACCGCCACTGGCTACATATGCACACTGAAGGTACGCTGCTTGTGATTGTGTGGGTTTAGCAGATGGTGAGCCTATGTATGTGTTGAAAAGATACTGTACATGCGTCTGTGTGTGTGTGTGTGTGTGTCAGCCGTTCTTTGTGTACTATATATGCAAAAATCGAATGCAGGAAGCCAAAATCCATGTGTCTTTGTTTTTTTGTTAAAAAATAAAAATGAAAATCTGAAACATGTCAAATCTGAAATGCCACCTGTTTCATTATACTGTACCTCGCTGAGCTGAAACACATTGAGGGGAGGGAGAGAATAGCTGGAGCTGTGCTAGACTTGAAAGAGAATTGATCAGCTTTGAGGCATAGGTTTGACTCAGAGAGGAGGACTTTCACATGAAAAATTAGAACCATTATGCTGCCTTCCTTATTCAGACCTAAATCTGCATAAGCGCCCCCCCCAAAATAAAAAAAAAAAAAAAAAAAGAAATAAACAAACAAACAAACAAGAACAGTAATGCTGTGGCACATCTCATAGAGATGTATTTGATGGGAGAGGAGAAGGGAAGATTGGGAAGAGCCAGAGGGGATGTTCACATTCACTCATGTCAGTTCAACAAGAGATTTGTCTCAGTGATGAAGGCAGTGACTGGGGGTGTATTGTGTATGTGGGAGCTTGCCATA
>JAODXP020000032.1:10619435-10629435 GCA_027497455.2 Sardinella longiceps | reverse complement strand
CACGCACTTTATTTATATATTTTTTCTCTCACCCAGCCTGCACTTATTCACTTCAAAGATGAGTGTGTCCCATTCCTCCTGACGGGGAGCATATGCGCTCCTTCCCCAGCGTGAGGGGCTGCTGCTTGGGAGCTGGGCTTGGGAGCCAGACTGATGGAGGGAGCAGGGAGAGTCCTTTGGGTGTTTCAGTCATGTCTGCAGCTGTGTGACAGGATGGCTGCTGTGGTGGCAGAACACACACACACACACACACACACACACACACACACACACACACATGCACACACACACACACACACACACACACACACACACACACATGTGCACACACACACACACACCCACCCACACCCACATATGTATACACACACACATCACATAAATATACACACATGCACACACACAAACACACACGTACACAAACACAAACAGGCGTGCGCTTGTGCACGCGTCGCAGAGAGGCACAGCTAGAGGGGGACTAATGAGGGTGGTAATCAGCGATTCATTAACTCATCTGCCATGCGGAGACGCGCCGTGCCGCACGGCTCACGGAAGCCTCGTCGGCGCTCGCATCCTCCCCAGGCTCCGCTCCTCTCTGGCGCTTTCATGTCTGGGAAGCAGGCAAATAAAGCTCCCTTTCAAGCTCCAGCATCTCTCTCTCTCTCTCTCTCTCTCTCTCTCTTTCTCTCTCTCTCTCTTTCTCTCCCTCTCTCTCTCTTTGCGCTTCTGCCTGTGTCTATGTTGTCTTCATTATTAATAGGTGTTCCAGTGACATGATTCAAGGTTTGTCCAGGGACGTGCTTTTTTCCTTTGTTGAAGAGGACATGAAAGTGATGACTTTTAGTGACTTCATACTTCTGTACTGTAGCTCAACCCTGTGTTAGAGCTTGGAGAGTCTCAGTGCAGATGTTTTCTCTGAGGTTCCTTTTTTCCCCCTCAATCTGTGGACTGTGTGAAATCACTGCTGTTTAGATCCTGGAAAATACAAAATTTCTCGCTGTTACAGAAGGTCAATGATTAAATGATAATTAAGTGAAAATAAATTATTAAAATATTAAAACTTGTATGAGGCAAAATAGGCCAGGTTAAAGTGTTAGTTTTCCAACTATAAGTGTTTGATTCCCACAGAGTGCTGTTGGTAGGAAGAATGAGAATTTAGTACAAAATAGCGAATTGAGTTAGCTGATTGTTCGCTATTCTGTGTAACTTTTGAATTATATTTATGAATTTAGCAGTCGCTTTTTATCCAAAGCGACTTAAATTTTTCAACTATTCAATTATTTGAGGGCCTGTCTCCCTAAAAGCAACTTAGGGTTAAGTGCCTTGCTCAAGGGCACAACGGTAGCAGCCTAACCTCACTCACGTCAGATGCAGTGTCCCCTTGGGCGCAGGCATCTGAGATCGCTTCGTAAGAGACTTGTTGTTGATCCAGTTACATTCATATAACTTGAACTGCAATCTATACACTGAGCTGTAGACCACAATGCATGTAGTAAATGGCAGCACCAGATCGACCAAAAGGCCATCTGTAGTTCACTTATCCATTGGGATGAAGCTTTGAATGATAAGATTAGGGTTTTAGGTCACGCTAGTACAAATCTCACAACAAGGCTAGTATTAATCTCACAACGAGGTTTAATCATCAAGAATTAACATTTTAATACAGAGTTACACTGACAAAAAGTCATCTATACTGAGCCACTGCCAAACGTGCCAAGTTGCCTGCCAAAATGACATAAGGGTGATTATTGAGGGGCAGAGGCTTCACAGACACTCAAATCTGTTAAACGGGCTGTGTCAGAGACATGCCAAAACAAGGGATCACACTGATGTCCTAATTAGACGGATCTTAGCCGGGAAGCTAATTCAATTGAAGAGCCTCTTCTCAGAGGCAAACACACGTCTCCAACAATAAGGCCAGTGCTACGTGACGCCACTTTTCCGCACAATAGCAGGATGCTCAAAGAGATAAGCTTGACCTGCGGCCCTGTGTAAAACTTCATATCTATCTGGGCTAGGAGAGCTGTGTGAGGTGGAATCAGCGTTAGTGAACGTGTTACATCGTCTGACGGCTGCCATGGGAACTTGCGAACGCAGTCTCTCGAGTCCGACGAACGGACCTAACAGTTCCTTATAGGTGAGTGATGAGATCGAGGGCGACAGAGAACGTCTGCTGTGGTTCGGCACTTCGTGGTTCACCAGTGTCAGAGATTGCACACATTGCACACATTAAAGGTGGAACAGCGGAATCGCCAAAAGACGTATCATTCTTTGATGTCTCTCGGGCCTTTGGCAGCCGCAGCTGGACGTGTGTGCTGTGTTGCAGAATTTACGTCTCCTACGGGAGCATGGGACATTTAGAGATTAATTTCTGAATCGGCGGTTTTAAAGATACTAATACCCTGTCAGCTTTGAGAGATCTGTATATGCACAATAAGAGCTGGTATTAAACGTCTCGAGAGCTTTCTGATATTTTTATGCGTCTACATATCCCATAAGCACTTGCAGGGGGGTCATGTCACGGCGTGAGTGCGGGCCAATATCAGAAGTGCCAAAGCCTAATCTCCCTCGGTACAGACGTCTATCCGCGTTCTTACATTAACTTTTAGATGCCAGGTCAGATGAGTTAGGCTGGTTGGGGATCAGCTCTGGGAAAATGTTGACATCAGCCAATAACCGCATCTGACGGCCGTCCCTTGCTTCCCCACTCTCTTTCTCTCTGCATACGAGTATATGCCTTTTCACTTGCTGTCTGCCTGGCCTAATTCCTATTGATTTTCATCTACCTCCATTATTCCGTCTGGGATTTTGGCCATGGAACTTGTTCGCATCGGCTGCATCCTGTCCGATCCACTCAGCAAACTTTCAGAAATGCAGCATGAGATTTGGATAGGTTATCCGTCAAGGACCGATCCAATCTTTTTCAATTTAAAGGAATAGTTCACCTCTTTATGAAAATTGGTTAATCACCTCCTTACCTGGAGTTACTTATGTGGGTAAAAGTATTTTGGTTTCAGTGCTTGCGTTGTCCTAGTCTGGCAACCCCAATTTTACCTTTAGCTTAGCATAGGCGCTGGAAAGTAAAGTTGCCATAAAGTTGCTATCTGGCAACATTACATTCCAGCGCCTATGCTAAGCTAAAGCTAAAAAATGGGGAAAATTGGGGATGCCATACTAGGAAAATGCAAGCACTGAGACCAAAATGCTCTTACTCACATATGTAACTCCAGGTAAGGGGGTGAATAACCAATTTTCATTAAGAGGTGAACTATTCCTTTAAACATCTCCGGCAAGCAATTGTTTTTCAATTGCCGGCATCCTAGACCCTGGTAGATATACACACTTTCTCTCAAACACACACACACACACACAGACGGGGGCAACATAGCTCAGTGGGCTAGTGCGTCATACCGCAAATCTGGGGACCCGGGTTCGATTCCGACCCGAGGTCATTTCCCGATCCTTACCCTTCTCTCTCTCCCACTCATTCCCTGTCACACTCTTCACTGTCCTTTCAAATTAAAGGCATAAAAAGTCCTAAAAAATATCACACACACATGCACACTTGTAACACAATGACTCTCTCTTTCCATCTTCCTGCCTCTGGTTGTCTCTGATGTAACCTCAGTGGGCTACCATGGTGACATCCTGGCAGTGGTCACAGCCCACATCTGCTGCCGTCCAATCACGTTGCCTAATCGGGACCATGACCCTTTGTGCCTCAGGAGCACAGCAGAGCACCATAGCTATGAGCTTTTCACTTTTTTTTGTCTTTCATTTCTTTTCCCCCCGCTCGTCTTTTTGTTTTTTTCTCTCTCTCTCTCTCTCTCTCCACCCCCTAGTCCATTCCTATGTTTTTGCCAAGCAAATCATCCATGTAACGCGATGTCCACTGGTGTGTTAAAAGCGTTTTGTTGTACCCCTTGATCCATGCTGGCCGGGGCAAGAGCTGAATCATATCTCTCCTCCTCCTTCAAACCCCCCCCCCCCCAACCCAACCCCACCCCACCCCACCCCACCACACACACACACACACTCTCTCCATCCCCCTGATATGTCGGGCGGGGCTCCTGTTATTTTTAGGGGGCAGGCAGGCAGGAGGAATGCCAGGCCAGCTGAGGCAGTGACACGTGTCATAGAAAGGTCTCTGATGAGCTTAACTTACTGTTTCTCTGCAGCCTCCGGCTCTCGCTGCTCCCATACACAATTCTGTGGCTGTGTGCGTCTGTCTATGCGTGTGTGTGTGTGTGCACGCTTCTGTGTGTGTGTGTGTGTGTGTGCGTGCATGCAAGTGTGCGTCTGTCTATGCGTGTGTGCACGCTTCTGTGTGTGTGTGTGTGTGTGCATGCAAATGTGCGTCTGTCTATGTATGCGCACGCTTGTGTATGTGTGTGTGTGCATGCAAGTGTGCGTCTGTCTATGCGAGTGTATGCTTGTGTGTGTCTTGAGTGTGTTCATGCAAGTGTACAGTGCGTCTGTCTTTGTGTCTGCAAACTTGTTTGCTCGTATGTCTGTGTGTGTTCACATCTATATGACTGTGTGGACATGTCTGTATATTTCCAGTATTGATAATGATTGATGAGACATCTTTCCTTCAGCTAAATTGAGAGCTATAAAACCAGATATTCCCTATAGCAGAGCAAATACATTCAGAAACCTGCCCCCCCCCCACCCCCAAAAAAACACATCAAAAACCAAAGAGAGCCACATGGTACAGAAGTGCTCTTTAAAATTCTCTTTTTACCAAAGATTGTTCAAAACTCCAGTGAGTGTTGGATCTTCTCTGTGGAGATCTTCAAACAAGAGGAAAGTTCGAAGCTGCAGCACCTGCTTAGAGGGCACATCCCATTGGCTCATTGGCGCAAGCTCAGGAGGCGACGCGATTGGTGGAGTCGATAAAGTTTGCGCCCTGCCCATGCATGGGTCCGTCTTCCTTGGTGTGCAGGGATAGATCGTGGAGAAGAGGTGTTCTACTAAAGAACTGTGATGAAGTGTGTGTGCGTGAGTGTGTGAGGGGAGATCTCATTCGCTGATTGACAGTGTGGGGGAGCCTCCTTGTTGAGTCGATGCAGTAATAGATGCCAGCTGTCAGGGCTTTTGTGCGCCGAGCTGAGCCAAGCCAAGCCAAGCCTGTGCCAACCACAGGCTGCTTTCATTCTCCACCACACACCTCCTTTAGATTCATTTGAGCTCCCTCTCTCTCTCTCTCTCCCCCCCCTCTCTCTTCATCCCTCTCTCTCTCTCATCCCTCTCTGTCTCTCTCTTCTTTTTCAGTCCCTGTACTGAAAGAGGTGACAGAAGCAAAGAGAGAAGAAGAAGGGGGGGGGGCTTGCTCAAAGGCTTGTCTCAGCGCAGAGGCGCATCTCGGTGCGTTTTGTAGGCGATTATAAATTTAGCTTTCCTCCGGCTGCTGCTGGTGGTGGCTGAGGCGGGCTGTTTGTTTAAACTTGTGCAACGCTCTAAACGAGTCGTTTTCACACAGGCTGCCGTCCAGCCCAGTCTCGACTCGGCCGAATGGGAGGCGAAGCTTCTTGTGAGAGATGCGAGCTGTCATTTTCCGCCAGTGTAAGAGGAGGGTCTGTCTGTGTGTGTGTGTGTGTGTTGGGGCTGCAGAAATGACATCGGGGTGACTGTTTGTATGTGTGTGTGTGTGTGTGCAAACCCAAACAACACTGAGGAGGTTTGGCAGACCCGTTGCAAGACTCATGCTCCTGCTCAGACTCTTTAAAATGCAACATCTCTCTCTCCTCTCTTCCCTAGCCCCCCTTTCTCTCTCTCTCTCTCTCTCTCTCTCCCTCTCTCCTCTCCCCCTCTCTCTCTCTCTCTCTCTCCTTCTCCCCCTCTCCTCTTTCCCAGAGGACACCAAGGGCCCTTTTGCGCTGTCACGTCTTACGTAAGTCTTGAGCTGTTTTTCCCCAAACATGTCAGTGTAGAGGCAGAGATAGTGGGGTCTGCGTGTGGCTCCAGGCAGGACCATATGGTGCTCTCCCTCTCTCTCTCTCTCTCTCCTTCTCTCTGTCTTCCTTTCTTTCTCATCCTCTCCCACTCTCCCTTGTTCTCCAACCCCCACCCCCCACCCTCTCACCCTCTGCACCCGCTCTCCTTGCACACTGCAGCGGCCCTTGGGCCTCCAACCTTCAGCCCTGTCCCTCCCGATGAGGGCTGATGTCCAGTGCCTGACAAGTGAGGCTACTTAAAAACCCCTAGCTTGACAAGCCATCAACACTGCACACAAAGCAGCCGCCATGGTGGTGGTGGTGGTGGTGGTAGTGGATGGAGGTAGAGGAAGAGGTGGAGGAGGAGGTGGAGAAGGAGGAGGAGGAGGAAGAGGTAGTGGTGGTGGTGGGTGGCCTTTGTTTTAATGCCGAAGGTGGGCGTTTGTAAAGTACCCAGCGCATGACAGATTGATTGCCTGTAAAGCACTGCCTGTGCGCGCCCACATCGAGAGACAGATATAAACTGAGAGAAAGAGAGCGAGAGAGGGAAAGAGAAGGGGAGAGAGGGAAAGAGAGGATGAGAGGGAAGGAAAGAGAGGGAGGGAGGGAGGAAGAGAAAGAGGAAAAGAGGACATGATTACTTGAGGGTGGATGCCAAATGAGAGGTACAAAGGATAACAGGAAGGTAGAGAGGAAGAGAAAGAAAAGATAGAGGGAGAGGAAGAGAGAGAGAGAGGTACAGGCTGGGAGGGGGAAAAGATCAGGTGAATGCTAAGAGAGAAACAAAAAAGAAGAGCTACATATATGTGTATCTCATACACACTGTATTATAATATTATATAACATGACATATATGTTATGTAAGCTTACTAAGCTATCAGTCCAATGAGGTTAATTAGATGCACTCGTTGGTTAACACTTTGTGAGGTGTTGTCTTAGGTAAACCTGTGCGATGGATACTGAAATACAGCACTGTGCCAAAGGTCCAGAGTTGATAACGGAATAGCTGCACTAGGGACGCCGAATAAAAAGAAAATCTGTGAGGAACAGTGGTTGCCAGATTGATGGATGGAAACAGTGAGAGAAAGTGAGCCAGCGTGGGTTAGTTAGTGCGGGTGCAGTGCTTGAGAGAAAGAGAGAGATAGAGAGAGACTTTGAGAGAGAGAGAGGAAAACAGCGCGGCGTTGGCAAGTT
Organism: Sardinella longiceps; assembly: GCA_027497455.2. Taxonomy (NCBI): domain Eukaryota; kingdom Metazoa; phylum Chordata; class Actinopteri; order Clupeiformes; family Clupeidae; genus Sardinella; species Sardinella longiceps. The sequence goes on along the minus strand of JAODXP020000032.1, from coordinate 10,622,305 downwards.
GATGGATTGTGCGAAGAAGGGAAAGAGAAAGAGAAGGGTGAAAGGAGAGAGAGTGGGTTAGTTTGTTACGTTGGAGGAGAGAGGAATGAAGGGAGAAAAACAGCAGCGGTTGCCAGGTTGATGGATTGAGAGAAAGCAAGAAATATACAAGGAGGTGAGTGAGTGAGACAGTGGGCGAGGGAGAGTTAAGGCCACCGCACACCGGTTCCGACACAGTGCTCAGCACTCTGCTTCCAACATTCGACTCCATTGTTTTCAATGCAACCCCGCACACCAGCGCCGAACTCTTCCGCCGTCGATTGTGAATTACGATTCAAGTCTATTTTGTCAGAGCCGCCAATTGACAACCAATGTTAATTTCACCGGCTACTGTGCTAGGTGCTAGGCAAAATTGTCGGATTTGAAAGTGCTCCGCAATGCTGTCGGAACCGGTGTGCGGCCGGCTTTAGAGTTCGAGAGTTAGTAAACTTGGGCCAGGTGCAGGGTACAGAGGACAAGAGGTTGCCAGATAGATGTACTGACACTGAAAAGTGTAATCAAAAGAACATAATAGAGGAGAATGATTGATTCGGTATAGGTTTATACTGGGGATGATAGCAATGCATATGGCAAGAACTGAAGGAGGAAAAGAAAATGAAAAAAAAAAAAGACCGAAAACACACAAAGAGAAATGTACCAGGAGACGTGTCAGTGTCTGGATTTCACTGAGTGTCTGGTTGAGTTTCAGAACAGGATGTTGCACAGGTGTAACAAGAGTGCTGTTATCCCACCTGTTCAGAGGCCTGGCGAGCGACGCCTCCTGTCTGCACTTCCCCAACACACTCCCAATTCCAGCACATTTCAATTATTCATCCTCCATTTTCCTTTGTTATAGCACTGCTCATGTAGCAGAATTTATTATCTCTATGGGATAACCTGTTTTCCCTTACATCATCTTTTTCCTACTTCAAAGGCAGAGGGCAGCCTTTAGGTGCCCACTTCAGAAGTAAAAACATCTCCTTCCAGGCCGGGCTTTCCTTGAACAATGTACAAAACATGCGTCGTCCGAGGCTAAAAATACACAGTAATTATTTAAAAGCAGAGCATCCATTGGAGTAAACCCCTCTAGTTTAAGCTGATATGTGTTTCTTACTGCGCTTAATAATTCAACACCGCTCTGACTGCAACCCAATTGCAATGAGACACGGAGAAGCAGCAGCTAAAAAGCTGCACCGTGCTTTTTCTCAGTCGTACAGTAATGAAAGCCTGTAGATGATCGCTCAATATCATTACGGCTCATTCAACCCAGATAGCCTCTCATAAGATCGGTTGACTCATAGCATTAAAGTAACATCAGAGAACATGAAGCACAGTAGGACTGAGCTGGAGCTGGCTGGGCGAGACAGAGATAATCATTAGTCACTGTATTCATGTTTAATGAGGGAACCATTGGAGGACTTGCATGAATAAGTCGAAGGTATATCCCTCTGATGCTAAACCTGGCCAAGGGTGCAGTACAGTAATTGCATTTAGAGGTTCTGTAAAGTTCATGGTTATATACAGTACGTGCCCATAGGGCTAGATCAGGGGTGTCATAAATAAGGCCTGGGGACCGGATCTGTAGCCTGACATAGCCCGACCATAATACTGCTGTTCATCCGTATTCATGGTCTGGAGGTTCTTTAACCTGACGCGATTATACTGCGGAGGGGAGGGCATTCACTCCTGGTTTGAAACGATTGGAAAGCTCGTCTAATCAGCTTCGCTTATTGGCCGGTAGACTCTCTACCGATGTAAACACGCCCCAGAGGACCGTTCCCAGACCATGGATACGGATGAACATTCGTATTATGGGCGGGCTATGTCAGGCTACCGGATCTGGCTCTTTACACCATTTCATTCAGCCCAATTCAAAAGACTTGAGAAGTGATGAAAAATATGGATTGTGTCATGTTTCCACAACACAATCTTGGCAACCCCTATAGGGAGCCGAAGTCACACCCTCTTCCGCGTTAGCATAGGGTCCTATTGCCTATATTAAAATGAACGAACAGATACCTATAACTTCTGGTCCGCTTTGGTATGCGTCGTGGGTTTCACATATAATGTTTATAATGTTTAAACTTACATTTTGAGCTTCACAAACGTAAAAATAAATTGATTGTAGACGAACTTCAAAAGTTACGTTACATAAAACAACAAACATAGTCTTGATTGGCATGAATGGTTATCATTTAAATTCACATGCAACATATGTGTGACTCAAGTTATAAATCAAAGTGGACCAAAAAGTCACGTTTATTTGTCCATTCACTTTTTTTTCCGATAGGTCCCGTATGCTAATCGGAAGTTAGCATGACTTCGGTTCCCTATGAGGTGCATCATTGAACTGCTTACCAACAGGAAAGGAATGAGACTTGGCATGGTGGTCCTCTGAATAAAATCCCATTCTCATGTGGCCCTCTACAAAAATGAGATTGATCCCCCTTGTTGAGATATTAAAGGGGACATTGAATGGGAAAACATTTGATCTTGGCTTTGTTGAATTATTAGGAGAGATTGTGCATAGTAACAAAAGCTTTCACAAAAGTGAAAACATGGTTGTGCCCTCCTTCACATGTAAATCTTGAACTTAGAAATGGCAACTATAGGCAAATAGCCCAATTGGAACAAAGCCTGGCTGTGACATCATATACAGCAAAATTAGCTACTGTATAATGGTAGTCACTAGAGAGGGCAGCATTTAGCCTAAATAGACTATTTCAAACCCCACACTAAATATAAGAACAAAGTTTAATACCCATTATACACTATACATAACACTCATTATATATAGTGTCCATATACAGTATACATTCATCCCTAACCCTTTGACATGAAAAGTATTCCCT
>JAODXP020000032.1:10607801-10619335 GCA_027497455.2 Sardinella longiceps | reverse complement strand
GGTTTGCGAATGCTCACGTGTCAAAATCCTGTTGTGCTATTGGCTACACAACCGTTGAATTTCCTGTACCACACGGGGTGAATAAAACAATTATTTTAAGGTTCGGCAACAGAAGTGTGAGTGGCAACAAGTGGAATATTGCTTAAAATGAATCAACCATACTACATAAAATATTCTGAGTTCTCCCCCGCTGACTTATAAAAAACAAGCAGATACGAAGCCTCGGCCCACCGCCTAAGTATACTGTATACAGTGCATGTAATTTGGCCACTCAGGGAACTCTGTTGGGCTGTGCTGATTGGTTCTCTATCAGTTCCATGAGCTAGCCATGCTCTCTACATAGTCCAATGCTGCATTGCAACTTGCACACCAAGCAGCTCTCTGCATTCTGTCCAATGCATTTCCTACATCTCCCACGTACGTCCCTAGCACCACCTGTTGTTATATTTGTGTTGTGTGTTATCAGCATCTTTGTAGCCAGTGCCTCCAGTATCTATGTAGCCAGTACCACTTTTGAGAGTGTCCAGACTTTTTCAAGAAAGTGAAGTGAAAGACTCTGGTCCACCAGGCCAGCATCCAAGGATCACAGCACTAGACACAATGTAGACTACCACAATACCACTGAGAAAGCAGATCTAGTCAAGACAAAATATGAACACAAATTAAGGCTGATATAAGAGTATAAGAGTGTAACGGAGTACCGTCACTACGGTTGAGTATGCACTCTGACTGCCATACCAAAGAGCCTGGCTCGCATTGTGGTCAAGTTGCACGTTTAGCACCCCGGAAACCTGGGTTCGAGACTGGGTGGGGTCACTGCTCTCTCCCTTCGCTACAAAGAGGACAACATCTCTATCAGCATATCTAATTGAAAGAAACCTTTTTGAGTTATTTTTTTTCTCTTTGAGGCCTTTGAGTCGGCTTTGTTGACATGTCAGGCTCATCCAGCTGTCAGTTTATCCTCTTGTTTACTGCTGCAGATACGGCCTTCTCTAGGAAAGCAATCATTAGCGAAATAAACCTCACAAAGCACATGGGTTGCCTTGTGATTCAGAGTTCGTTTTTTGCTGCTGGAGCTTTGACGCTATCATTTATAGAGATAGAGATGTCAGACACACGCTGAAGATTCTCACAGGAGCGGAGGGAGAAAAGGGCTCACAGAGAGACAGAAAGAGAGAGAGAGAGAGAGAGAGAGAGAGAGAGAGAGAATGAAAAGCATCTCCTTGGCTAAAGAGTTCATCATGAGTTTGGGAGGGGGGCGACATGAAAGGATGAAGCAGCCTTGTTCTGAGGTTGTGCAAAAAAAGAGAAAGGGCTCATATTCCATACTTGACCTAATTTTCCGGCACCATGCAAAAAACTTGGTGCTGGTTGAGATTGTGAATTCTGTTTGTTGTCATGGGTACAGCAGTTACAATATACTACTCGGTTTTGTCAGGCGATCAGAAAATTACTAGCAGGCTAACTCATGTACATTTCAATGATCAATAAATAACACATGCTGGTACAAGCAAAAGGAATTAATCTTTAGCCATTGTATTCCACAGTGAGGGGCTAATTAATTTATTAAGAATGAGAGGCCTTATTATCAAAGCAAAGCTAGCTGAAAAAGCCCTTCCCTGGAGGGGGGAAAAAAGCCTGTTAGCATGATAAGCCTATAATCTCTTTAAAACATAGTGTCTACAAAGCTCTGGAGAACTTGCTAAGGATGAAATAACTGCACTGATATGACTGGGTTTTTAGAGTTCAAGCATTGAAAGGTTGAAGAGAAAAGCACATGATGTGACCTTTCACAATCTATGTGCATACAGCAGCTATAGCTACACAAGATAGCTAATGGGCTGTACAGTTACTCTAGCTGTTAAAAAGAGCCCTTCACTCTTTCATACCGGTTTGTTATTGTCTTGTGGCTCTTAAATAGTACAACAGACACTTTTAAAAAAGAAAAATCCAGACTTCATAAAGCAAGCCAAATAAAATGGCATGCCTTTGCTAGGCCACAACAGTAGCCATGGGCTTCTAAGGGCATATAGTTAAAAAAAAAAATAACAAAGAGAGATGTGTGTAGACCTTATCTTTTTATGTGCTGGCAGTTGATTAGCAGTAGGGAGTGTTCCAGGCCAGAGGTGGGTGGACTGGGAGCAGAGACCTGGCTGGAAAATGACATTAGTTCTGTGCCGGGAGATCAGGGCAGGGGTGGGCTAAGGTGGGTGGGGTAGACAGGAGGGGTTGTTGTACATTTGCATAAGACAGCCTTTGAGGTTTGGTCACACTGCCCAACCTGTTTAGTTTACAGTGCTGCTTCTTCAAACAGCTTCCTCCATCATTTTCATCTCTGCCCATTCTGCTTCTCTTAACACATCAGCATCACCTCCCATCACCCCTAATGACAGCATTAATTAATATCTCTTTTAAGAATGTCCTGAATTGTCCCTGTGTTGTCTTTAGAGTGTGTGTCTGTCTCTGTGTGTTTTATTTCTAACTTCATTGTTAAGAATAAATGGTCAATGAGTGGTAATCAGAACATTTTGTATAAAAACTACAGCTAGAAATAAACCTGCAGACTTACACCAACACATTTGCAGATAATTGATTAATGTGTACAAATTGAGATTCTACAATGAAAATCAAATGCTCATAGTGTTGTAGCTAGTTTAAAATATATTTTGGTTAAAATTAGCATTGTATCAAGTGCTGGTGCCTGACATATGCAGAAATATGGCATTTTTACAGCAGTGTACCAATTCATGAGGCTGTTTCCACGGAAACTGACATTGAGATGAGGTCCATAAGGAGATACAGTATTTCCACGGCCAAAAGACTTTCCAAAAGAGTTGTGGAGTCTAAGTTTACCATTCAGAGGTCAGTTGGCATGACTTGATAGCAAGATAGTAGGAATAGTGGGATGCTGATTGGCACCATTTTTTTTTTGCCAAACTCCTCATCCACAGCACCAGCTTGACCACGAGGCAGAGAAAATTGAAGTGAAGGTTAAGATTCTGCATTGTCAACCCCAGAGGAAAGTATCTTACTTGCTTCTTCAGTATTTCTTTCCACACATTTTTTCCTTAGCTACAGAACTTTTTTGGTTTCTCTCCATCTGGTTAAAAACAAAACAGCAAGTGCCTGCCATGTACTACCACGGGTGATCAAATGATTGCCATTTATCAAAGTTCCCCTGAAGTGGTGGTTGCCAGCAGGGCCCACCACTAAGTATTCATGCAAGTTTCAAAAAAAAAAAAAAAAAAAAGAAAAGAAAAGAAAAGATATTTATTCTTAAATGGATTGTTCCACAGGGAAGGTTGCAGAAATTCCCTATGGTCAATCCTCACCCAGTTTAGGTGATGACAAAGAGGAATCGCTAAAGCAGTATGACTGCTGGGAAGAAAGAAACCGTTTTGCTCTTGAGTTTCTTTCATTACAAGCTCTGTTCATGGACTCATTGAATTGGTTGTGGAGGGAGTTATTAGTAAGGAAAAGAGGTCAAAGCACATTTTTATACTAGCGGGTTCTGGTGCTTAAAATTTCTCCCTACTCACCGAGGAGGCCCCATAGTTTTGCATAGTTTCAGCAAAGTCTCTCACAAAAGTGTTTGAAAGACCTTCAGTTATGAATCATGCACTGCTAAGCCCAAGGAGGCGAGTCAGAAAAGTAAGCTAAAAGTAAACCTCTGTGACTGCTATTTCAGCCAACAATGCAGAATAATTCAGCCCAGCGTCAGATGGGAAATTGATAGGGAATTGTCCCCTGCAATGTTCAACATCACACGTAACAAGCAAAGGTGGGGGCCTAAAGATGAAAAGCAAATTCTATAAATCTGATGTACCTATAATAACATTAATTAAAAAAATAGAGGGGAGTGTCTTATTCTGCCCAAAGTGTTCCACCAATGACTGTGGACTATAGCATCTTTCTAATCCATGAAGCCAAAGCCCATTTTTATGATGCACCTGCTCCCCCCTTAACTCCCTCTAAAAAAAACTTTGAAGGGTTCACCGATACCAATCTAGTAATGAAGTCTAAGATCTGTGGTGGTCTAGCTGAGTGGACCCAGCATGCCCGCGCTTATACAGTACCAAGATCACTACTGTGTCTCTACTGTACTCTATCATTAGACAAATCCCAGGAATTGGTCTCGTGAGTGGACTTGGAAAGGAGGAATGTGTGATGTATCCGTTTCTCTCAATTACTCTCCCTGTGAAGGAGATTAGACAACTGGGATTTGGGCAGGGAAGTATGGTAGCAAATGGCTATTGGGTTTCACCAATGCTAAAAAAAAGATGCTATTTGTCTGAGGTTGGTGTGGAGTGTGCCTGTGGTGCCATGTAGGGCTAATCAGGGCCGTCGCAACAAGGCAGACAAACCAGGCAATTGCCTGGGGCCCCAGGCTGAAAGGGGCCCCCAAGATTGACGGTTTAATCATTTTAGTAGTTAAGTTGGTGGTGTTTTTCAACAAAAAATGACTTTAAACTGGAGTTAGACAACTGTGCAATACAAATAGTTATATTGATGATGTTTGAAAATTATAACAATGTGGTTCATGTAAGTATTTACGGGGAGTGAAGGGCCCCCACGTCCTGTTTGCTTGGGGTCCCCTAAGTACCTTGAAACGGCCCTGGGGCTAATACGCCTGTTTTCCTCAATCTTTGTCCTCCAATAGCCTTAACTAAAAGCCATGAATCATTGGCTCACCATCAAATTGGAGCATTCATATTTACAAAATTGGAGCAAGAAGTTCTTCATGATAATCCTTAACGAGTCACTCCACACGCTACACTCCCTATTTCTCAATAGATTATTATTTATAACTTTATTTATGTGTTCATTAACTGAAATACATGGCAGGATGTTTATATGCATGGCCTTATAAGCAATATAAATAATTCATCAAGATAACTTAATGTATGCCTTTTCCAGAAAAAAATATGTTTAAATTGATTCATGTGATATCTTTATCTAACCCTCATCAAGTCTTCCATGATTTTTGCATGATATACAACAAGTCAGCATGTAATAGTCTGATATTCCGGCTACCCAAATGATTTCTCATGATTAATAATGCATAGAGCCCTCCTAGGTTGAGTGCTTTTGGCTGGGGGATCAGATGAAGTTAACCAGCAAGATTTAAGTGTGGGAGAGCAACATGGGAGGTTTTCAGTCGGTACCATCACCTCTGCAGTCAACACAGAGAGGCATTCTGGCAGGCAGAAAGTCACACCATTTGGCAGCTTCAAACCTCCTCCCTCGTCTAATTTAGGAATATCTCTAAATGCACCCTGAGGTTTGCCAGGCAGAGTTGTTTTCTCACGAATTCGAGCTTACTCAACACTGTCTCAGCTCCTCAAAAAGTGACTGGCTGAGGAGGACAGACGGGGTTATGAGAAAAACATTAAATACTGCATTATGAAATCCATGCGCTGAAAGATTCTGTATATTCCAACTCCTACTCAATTTCAACTATAACTAGAAAAGAGCTCAGAGAGCGTAGACCTCCGCCAAGGCAATATGGTCACAGACACAATATACATTCCAGATCATGTTCTGGATCACCGATCGCCACCAAAATCGAATCAGTTCTTGCTTGTCCCAATATACACATTGTCCGAAAATTTCATCCAAATCCGTGCAGTACTTAAAGTACTTCAAGTTATCCTGATGACAAACAGACAAACAAACAGACAAACCAACTCGACCGAAAACATAACCTCCTTAGCGGAGGTAATAATAATTATGTGTATGTTAATAGTTCGAGATATTTCTGATCATCTAGATGTTTATGATCAAGTCCACAGCTATTTAGGCAACCTCACTTGCTTTGCCCAACAGACCTATCATACGGGCCAATTGTGAAATACATGTAACAGAAAATGAACATGCAGCTCTCCTAAACACTACTGCGCGTGAGGCCAGTCAAGCTGCTAGTACTTTTCAGCATACTTCACACACGCCGTTAAGGAATATAGCCTACTTTATCACGCCATCGTCCAGATGGATTCCTCCCCATTACGCTGAGTAAAACATGGAAATCCTATTTGCATAGATAGTCTGAGTGAAACAGAAATGCCAAAGGATTTTTAGAAAAGCGTGGGCTTTAAACATCATGATGATTATCAAACTTATTAATCCTCATCATAGCCTACAAGTTTCTTGAGACACAATTTTAAATCTGAATTTATGGATGTTTGAAAATGTATGTGTCGAGTCAGCCTTGTGTGGTGTAATAACGAGGTTGCTCCTTTACGTCAGTCAGCAAACGCTTTAGGTCCGAAAGCGAATGCTGCGTCTGCCTCCCGTGCGCAACGGTGGCTCAATCTTCAGCGTTTCAGAGTTTACCGGGAACGCAACCAGTTGTTTCTACCGCTGTGGGCTTCACTGGCGCGTCTACACTTCAAAGCTGCTCAAAGGATTTCTCATCTATAAAAATAGGACAATTTTACAGTGAAAAAGAAAAAAACATCTAGATGGCTGGGACATATTCCGTAAGCATATGTAGATGAGTGCGTCGTGATTTCTTGCAGCTGGATTGAATCTGGAAATGCCAGCGGGTGCATTCAAATAAATGTAAGTGAAATTTATTCTGTTACACCATTGGGATGTGGTTTTAAGTGATTCTCTAAATTTCTTTACTGTTTACAGAAAATAGTTGCAGAAATTGATTTTACACAATACCTAAGCCCCATTAACTGTTTGGATCAATTCTAATTTTCAAACAGCTTTATGAATAACGTGCTGCTTGCATTCACCACACCATTCTTATATAAGTTTAGAAGTGATTGTATACTATGCGTCTGCTATTGGTGAATTGGATAAACCCATATGTGGTGGTGTTGTTGGGTTTAACAGATAGATTTTCTTCCTTTTCATTTTGAAGACGCAGTGATCATTTTTACGTTCATTGTTTGTTGCATGACAAGACGGGTATTTTTGGGCGGTGTAGGGCTACAGAGCGGAAACAACAGGTGCAGCAACAGACACAGTTTGGGATTATGAATTGTTGGAAAAACAGACCGGAGGATGTGCAATCCTTGTTGATATTGCGCAACATTTCCAACTAACGCCGAAACTTCGTGTCATCTACTCTTACCTGTTGGTCAGTTTGTCCTTGTGGTGCAAATGTTTCATTCAACGCTCACTTGAGGGAATGCCCTGTGGTCTGAGGGAGAATGTTGTATAATAAGCACACCAATCCACAACATCCACTTCAGTGCAGGGTTTTTAAATATATGTGACATGGCTAACAATGTATATAGCCTTACACTGACATGAACGTGTCAGTTGTGACATATTTAACACATACGAACCTCTGGGACATTAGCTATTTGACCTTAATGTGTCAACAAACAATTAGTGAGATGTCAATCCAAGAGCATGTCCTTCATTGTTGAGAGTCATCTTGTGTTGGGAAAGATAGTTCAAATATTTTAAAGTGCATATTTATAGCCTATCCAAAGCACTTGGTAGGCAGTGCCAACTGTGCCAAAACAAAGCATCTTACTCAAGGTTCTAGAATCCCTTGAGAATAAACTGGATAATCTCCATGAAAGTGCAGACCACATTTCTGAGTTCTTCACACACACACACACACACACACACACACACACACACACACACACACAAACTGGCATGTTCTATGAGACTCTGACCTCTGTTTCACATTTCTATTCACTCTGCATTGGAGTAGATGAGGACACACGAGTTGTGTTTTTCATGATCAAAAATGGATTAGGATGGAGAGGATGATTACATGTCTTTCTTAAGTGCTGCTTGGTTGCGTTCAACTGCGGAAATATCCTGTTGATGCAGCGAACTGATAGACTTTATGCAGAATGAGTGGAGTTTGATATATAAGTGGATTTATATTTTGAGTGGTTGTTGACAGTTTTTTTTTCTCCCTCCTCAGTGCCTGATTGCTTTCGGCTTTTTGGTGGGATAAATGAAAACGGGATTTTTTTTTCCTTCTCTCTTTTCCTTCTCCTCCTCCATTTCAGTTTTTCGACAAAAAAGGCGCAAACGAATAAAGGCAACGCTGTGGTTTTGATATGACTGAGATCCTTAGGAATCCTTGTCTCAGCCCCTGACCTAGATTTCTCCATTTCACTTTGAGTCTTTTTATTGTGAACGCCCTGTCAAAGTCGAGCATGAAAAATTTACCGAACAAAAAGAAGCGCCGTGTTTGCTTTTAATGGCAGTTGGTGCTGCTGTCCCTCTCACCTAATGAGGAGTGATGTGGTGTGTGTGTGTGTGTGTTTGTGTGTGTGTGTGTGAAGGGGTACAGGTTGGGCTGTGGGTGTATCTGTTGCGTGATCATGACTGCCTGGAACCCCCATGACCCCACGGCCCAGGTGAATGACTGGAGATTGCCAGAGAGGCACACCCCCTCATCCCCCTCTCCTCACACCCCCCAATGCATGATGGGTAAGATGAGCAGAGCCTGTGCCTCTCTATCTCTCTCTCTTCTCTCTCTGTCTCTCTCTTTCTTTCTCTCTCTATCTTCCTCTGTCTCTTTTTTTTAACTTTATGTTGCATTTATTGGGCCCTGCAACTCAAGGTCCCTGCTTGCTTGGAGATGTCAACTGTCACTCTTAATGAGTGACACCTCACTCCCCCGCCACGGGCCTGTGGCTACGCTTGAGTCACACGCTAGACCCTTCCAATGTTTTCTTAAAGAAATGAAGGCGTGGAGAGTCAGTGACAAGCTCAGCCAGGGAGATAGATAGAGAGAGAGAGAGAGAGAGAGAGAGAGAGAGAGAGAGAGAGAGAGAGAGAGAGAGAAAGAGAGAGAGAGAGAGAGAAATAGAGAGACGGAGAGAGAGAGAGAGAGAGAGAGAGAGAGAGAGAGAGAGAGAGAGAGAGAGGGAAATAGAGAGACGGAGAAAGAGAAAGAGGGAGAGAAAGGAAATTATTTAATGTAAAATAATTTGTAAATATGACATTCTTTGTCATAAAAATGTAATTTAGGAGGTGTGATTGGTAGCGTATGCTGCCCAGGTCCCACTATAATTGACATAGTTCATGTTTCTTTGGCAGTACAATTAAAATCTAAATAATGCTTGATCACCAATTTGTGTATTTCTGAGTTTAGTTGATACAATTAGTTAAAAAAACATAGTTTAATGTGTAACTAGATCTAAGCCTCTCTTTTTCTTCTTTTGGTGTGTCTGTGTGTGTGTGTGTGTGTGTGTGTGTGTGTGTGTGTGTGTGAGAGAGAGAGAGAGAGAGAGAGAGAGAGAGAGAGAGAGAGAGTGTGTGGAGGGTACGAGGCAGCACAGACAGGGGAGTGGGCACAGGGCTTCAGGCCAGATGGCGCATGCTTCCCAGCCAAGCATCCTCCACACACACACACACACACTCTTGAGTGTGTGTCCTCCACACAGACATACACAAACATATATATACACACACACACACACACACACACACACACACACACACACACACACACACTTACACTCACACACACACACACTCATTCGCATAGGGGCTAAAATCAGTCCAGGTCTTGCTGGAGGTCACTCACTCCAGAGATGTGCTTGGCATCTCTCCATCGCTGGGGAGGGATGTGTCAACCTCATAAATCTTGCCCCCCCCCCACCCCTCACACACACACACACACACACACACACACACACCCTCCCTCCACCCCCTACACACACATAAATATTCTATTTGTGTGTTTTTAATTATTCATTTCTGGAAGGCCAGCCATACCATTCCAACAACACTGCATATGGATTTGTACATCAGAAACTTCAAGAACAAATGAGATCTCTTGACTCCCTTCGCCCACAGACTCCTCCACTACAAACTCCCACCACAATCAAACTTGTCTTACATTCCTCTCTCTTGTCTTCCTTTTCCTTTTTTCTTTCTTTCTTGGCTGTGCTTGCTTGTAACACCATCTGCGTGTGCACCAGATAATTCATTGGGAGCACTTAAACACTTAAAGTACATTTTCTCCCTCCCTTGACCAGTTGCTGATTTTAACAGCCGTGCCCCCAACATGGAACAGAGATGGGAGAACAGTAGACCTCCCCCCCCATACACACACACACACACACACACACACACACACACACACACACACATACACACACACACACCCTTTCCTAGCTTTGGGATAATGAATAATGAAGAGGCTCGAAAGCAACGTGACGGGCGCCCGGGATGAGACGGCCGTCATGTGTGGCACAACACGTCTAGCAGGCAGCTGTGACAGTACCTCTAAGGCCTGAACAGAACCAAGGGCCACACTTGGCAGTCAAATCATTGGCAAGTGTGTGTGTGTGTGTGTTTATGTGTGTGTGTGTGTGTGAGTGAGTGAGTGTGCGTGCCATGCGTGTATCTGGATCTAAGTCAAGTCAAGCATGTTTAATGAGAAAGAAAGGCACAGGAGAAAAGAGTTGTCATACTTCATGTGCGTCACTGATTACTGCTCTTTTGTGTGTGTGTGTGCGCGTGTGTGTGCAAGCCAGTGTATTTGGGAAGTTTGTGTGGGCTGTGTCCATGTGTAAATGCTAGCGTGCTTTCCCCTGTGGAATACAGGTGTGGTGTGTCAGCTATGTGAATATAAGAGAGGCCTGAGGGCTCCTTGGCTCTTGAGCCACTGTACTGACCATCTTGATGATTTTCTGAACAGGCATTTGTCTCCCAAAAGCATAGTTGCTAACCAGTTAGCAACTTAGTTGGCTGGCAATGACCAACTTGGTTAGCAATTTAGCAAGTTAGCAACTATGCATTTGGAAACAGTCCCCAGAACTCCTGACATAACTGTACGCGTCCGTAGACGGATCCCATTGACATTGCATTGAGTTTTTTGAAATGCATTGTGGGTCCGTATGTTCCATCAGCTCCGTTGTGTCCGTCGAAAAATTGAAAAATGTTCAACTTTTCATGTAAAAACGAATTCGCCAACCAATCAAAATAGACTCCCCCTCAGTCAGACACGTCCTCCGTCATCTATCAATGGACGTGTACAGTGTAGAAATACAGTATATGTGTACAAGTAGAAGGATAGTACTGTATATCTATGCGCAAAAGCACAATGTTACTCTAACTCTCTACTACAGCTGTATAATTGCCAGAAGTCATTTACTTTGTATTGACAAGAGCGACAAAAGTGAATAAAGCGACAAAAGTGACTAGTGACTAAATTTGGCCGACTAGAGCAACTAAAAAAAAAGATAAAAACTGGTCAGCTTTATGTAAATTAGCTATGAGGTGTTTCAGCTGTAGATCTGAACCACTGTGCTGTATATGGAATGACAATGGGCACGTCATGAGCGATTAGAGCAACTCGATCAAACACAAAGATTGTAGCAGCTAATTTTTTGAGCGACAAAAGCGATTTGATTGTTTTAGTTAGTAGCTCTTGGTGTGAACGCATGGTAAGTACTATGAATATACTGTATAGTAGGTAAATTTATGTTCTACCATCTTAATGTTTAGGCTTAATAATACCAATATATAGGAGGTAGGATCACCATCTACCAACTTACTGGTGAAGTAAAAAAAATTCTCAGAGCAAAACAGGCAGG
>JAODXP020000032.1:10592801-10602801 GCA_027497455.2 Sardinella longiceps | reverse complement strand
AGGCAGTTTATCACACTGCGAATGAAAAACAGTGACGACGACGTCAAGTAGCTACGCAGGGTTGCTTGAACCGTGGCAAAGAGCACGGCTCTGACTCTTCAGGACTCGCCTCCAACGCATCACCTTTTTGTTTTTTTCAGCAGAAAAATAAATAAATAAAATAAAATAAATAAATAAAATAAAAAAAATCACTTAACCAGGGCCCCATCAGGCAGATGTCAAGAGGCTTTTAGAGGCATTTATGCACGGAGCGATAAGACAACGAGACGTTTGCAATAAGAAGAAGAAGGCCTCTTTTGTTTGGATTTGCGCTGAAAAAAGGGACAAATTACAGACACTGAGTGTCTCAGTGGGGATGTGAGGGGAGATGCTGCATGCTGTCTGTGGAATATGAATGAGATGAAGATGAAATAAGTCTAGTGATGGATATATCTGTGGAGCTTTAAAGAATTTGTTTTGTCTGAAGAAGGTTAGCAACAGCCTGACACGCAGCCTGTGTGTCTCTCTCTCTGTGTGTGTGTGTGTGTGTGTGTGTGTGTGTGTGTGTGTTTCTTACTGTGGATCAATGTCTGGATGATGCCTTCACAAACAAAAGGCATCCGGAAATGATAGTGAACAGTCTTAACGCAGCAGCACCTACAGACGAACTCGAGAACAGAGAAAGCCTCTTGTCACCTTACGTTGGGTGATTCATGTACATTCATGTTATTGCTGTTTACGCAACAAGCTGCACTAATCCTTGATCACACTCAACTATTATTTGTTGCGGCAGACGAAAGAATGCCGCTATATCTCCGCTTCTCTCTCTTTGTCTGGGTTTTCACATCTCTCTCTCTCTCTCTTCCCTGCCCTCTGTTTGTCTGTCTGTCTTGTCTTCCTCAGAGCCACGTCAACGATTCAACCAGCCATGCGCGTGTCTACAGTAGGAGGGCCTCTCCTCCTTCTTCTAGTCATCACTGGGTAAGTCTGCACTGCAGGCCAGATCTTTATTTACCTCTTTCTCTTCTCTTGTGCTCTCTCTCTCTCTCTCTCTCTCTCTCTCTCTCTCTCTCTCTCTCTCCCGGGTAAGTCTGCAGGCCAGAGCTTTATTTACCTCTTTCTCTTCTCTTGTGCTCTCTCTCTCTCTCTCTCTCTCTCTCTCTCTCTCTCTCTGGGTAAGTCTGCAGGTCAGAGCTTTACTTTACCTCTCTCTCTCTCTCTCTCTCTCTCTCTCTCTCTCTCTCTCTCTCTCTCTCTCTCTCTCTCATTCTCATTTTCTTCTCTATCATTCTCTCTCTCACTTCTCTGGCTCTCTTTCTCTCCCAAGACACATATGTGTTTGGGGAGTGCAGAGGTTGTAGAGAGAGGACATGGAATCGTTCTCCAGCTCATTATCAAGACCCCAAAAGAACTGATACTTCTCTAGTTGGGTAGGAAGAAGCACAATTTGACTTGTGGGTGTAACAAACTTTCAGTCGAAGGCTCTTCAGAAAGCATCCAATAATGTTTCTTGTTTGGAAAGCCTACAGTACAGTGCTTGAATCGATGAAATTGATCATTTTTTAATCATGTTGCAGCCTGATGCTGGTGATGTGGCCTTGTTAAAGGCAGTCTATAGAGACGCATCTCACATCTCTCCTCTCTTATACAATTGCTGTCTAGATTTCATATGAGCTATACATACTATATGTGTGTGTGTGTGTGTGTGTGTGTGTGCGTGCGCATGGATGCTTTTGTTTATGTGTGTTTGTTTGCGCAGATTGTCTCTGGCTGTGCGCTGTGATGGCTTAAAAAAAACCATCATTCATTCAGGTGCTGCGCTTGCCAAAAGAATGTCCCATGAGCCTCTTTGATGAAGCGGGGGAAGAGCGAGGTGGCTGCCTATTTCTGCCTCTCCTCTTCCTCAGGGGTGATGATAAGCTTCGCTTCAGAAACTAGCGACGTAGCTGCCCTGGCAACAATGCAACCATCGACCGTTTTTTTATTAAATTATTTACTCCCCTTCTCTCCCTCTCTCTCTCTGTCTCTCTTTCTCACTCTCCTCTCACTCACTCTCTCTCTTTCTCACTCTCCTCTCACTCACTTATATACTACTGGCAGTATTTGAAAAGCCACAGTTGCCTAAAGTACAGACATTCATACGGGATTATGTGGGCTTGAGGAGAGAGAGAGAGAGGGAGGGAGAGAGAGAAAGAGAGAGAGAGAGAGTTATTGCTGCTACTGCGGCAGTTGCAGTGGGTTAGTTGGATGGCATGGCGGTTAATCCCCTCAGACGGCTTGGCAAATGGCGAAGGGATGGATGTGGAATGGATGTATGCGCCGTAGGTGTGTAGGTGTGGGGCCACGGAGGCAGAGCGACACACTCGGATGCCTGGGATTCCTCTGTCATCTTGTCCCGTTTGTATGTTATCGGCGCTCGCAAGGGCCCGACGCACTGACACGATTACACATGACCCAGTAAAAAAAGAGAGAGAGAGAGATGTAGGGAGTGACAGAGAAAGACAGAGAGAGAGAGAGAGAGAGGTAGAGGAGGGATTTGGCTTGTAAGAACATGCTGAGGGGGTCATTGATGTCTCTGTATGTGTGTATATGTGGGTGGGAGCGTGTGTGTGTGTGTGTGTGTATGTGCGTCTGTGAAGGGTCATAGGAGCGCGTCTGTCTGCAGTGCAATCACAGTCTTGAGGTTCAATCAGGCCACAGCGAGTGTGTATGTCTGTGTCTGTGTGTATGTGAGAGGTGTGTGTGTGTGTGTGTGTGTGTGTGTGTGTGTGTGTGTGTGTGTGTGTGTGTGTGTGTGTAGTGGGGGCCTGCTGGCTTCATTGTAGCCCCTGTGGTCTGTGCTTTCTGTGAATGGGCAGTCATCTTTGGGACAGATCAAAGAAGTGTGTGTGTGTGTGTGTGTACTGTGTGTGTGTATGGTTGTGTGTGTGTGTGTGAGTGTGTAGGTGGGGGTGAGGCATGGTATGTCACCGCCCCTCTGCCTCACCATCTGTCCCCCCCCACGCCTCCTGCCAGCCGAACAGACGGGGGACTGATCTTCTGAAATTGGCCAGAGACTGAGAAAGGTGGGGTGGGGCCAGCCTAGAGAAAGAGAGGCACAGAGAAAAAGAGAGAGAGAGAGAGAGAGAGAGAGAGAGAGAGAGAGAGAGAGAGGGGGTGGGAAAGAGTGAGAAAAAAGAGAATAAAAAGAGAAAGAGATAATAAAGACACCAGAGACAGAGAGAGAGAGAGAAGGGAGGGAGGCAGAGAGGAGAGAGATGGAGAGAAAGAAAGACGAAACGAAAGAAAGATAGAAAGAAAGAAAGAAAGAAAGACACACATCATTTGCAGAGGCGGTCTAACCCAGAATCCTTTGCTGCAGCTTCTCGTTTTTTGGCTTCTGGCGCAGCTTGCGCTTAAATAACCAGTCCCCATTTCTCATCGAAAAATGAAAAAGAAAGAGAGAGAGAGAGAGAGAGAGAGAGAGAGAGAGAGAGAGAGAGAGAGAGAGAGAGAGAGAGAGAGAGAATGCACAGTAACACAAAATAAATGAGAAATATACTGTAATGCGCCTTTGGGTACCTTTGCTTTACCTTTGCTTGAAGTGCTTTGGCCCTAAGGAGTCTTTGTCTTTGTCATTGTCCATGCAGTTAAATTGGATCTTGTTATGACGATGGCAGCATGTGCTGGTGCTGGTGAACAACCTGCTTTGGAGAGCACATCGCTGGAGTACATCAACCCTGGCTTTTTTATCAGTGTAGTACAGGCACATCAGTTAATTTCTGGTTCCGTTCGCGTTTTTTTTGGTGAGGACGCTGCCATGGATGGAAGATAAGCTGGCAAAGTTAATTTACTACTCATTACGGGGCCTTTGTGATGTTGCCGCCTGATTATGGGGTGACCCCAGTTCCCCTTCTGCTTTTGTGTCAGGGTGTGTGTGTGTGTGTGAGCGCGCGCAGACGCATGCTCCGCTTTTAGTGTTCCTGACTTCGCCGGCCCGATTGCACGCCACGTACTTGGGATTGCTTTCACAAAGAGCTTTTCTTTTTGAACAACGAAAAAAAAAAAAATTGCTGTTAACTTTCTCTCCACCCTCAATTCCCAACCACACACATACACACACACACACACACACACACACACACACACACACACACACACACACACACACACACACACCTCACTCCCAAGTCCACAGTCCCAATCTATGGTGCCTATGCTTGAGCTTGGTACATTATTAAAAAACGAGGGGAAAAAAGATCATTTTTAATGCATAAACTACTGCGCAGGGAAGAGAAACCATGCTTTGACACAAGGACTTGTGGGTAAGGGAGGAAGGGAGCCAAGAGCCAAGAGCAGAGCAATAGGCATGGGGCGCCATGGAGGAAGAGAGGAAAGGAGAGAGAGAGAGGGAGAGAGAGAGAGAGAGAGAGAGAGAGAGAGAGAGAGAGAGAGAGAACGCTGACAAATACTAGCCTGCTCTCTTTCAGCATGGATAAGAACTGTGACACTGCTGGGGCCCCTGCCACACACTCACACACACACACACACACACACACACACACACACACACACACACACTCACACTCACACACACACTCACACACACACACACACACACACACACACACACACACACACACTCACTCACACACACACACACACACACACACACACACACACACACACACACACACACACACACACACACACACACACACACACACACATGTGCTCTCAGTGGCCCTTAATGACGACAGGAGTGCCACAGGATGGGATGCAAATAGAGCCTGAGTGATTTGAGCACATTTGAGCATTTATTAGCCTCATTTATTAGCTCTCCGGCACACCTCACATCACCTCGCTCTCTGTCTCTCTCTTTCTCTTTCTCTCTCTCTCTCTCTTTCTCTCCCCTCTCTCACTCTCTCTCTTACTCTCTCTCACTCTCTCTCCTCCCTCTCACTCTCTTACTCTCTTAAACCACAACTCTGTTTGAGTTCGGAGGCCATTTTAATGGCTCGTCATCATTTTCCATTTTTTTGGGGTCTAGGATGATGATGAAAAAGCGTTATGTCAGCACAGCTGGGACATGGACCTGTAGACACACACACGTTTGAACAGTGATCCCATTAAGATTGGCCCTGCTGGAGGTCTCGCTGCAGGCACTTTTACTGTGCAGCAGACTTGGCATATCTAGTTGGATCCCTCTTTCTTAACAACATAGCTGGAGAATTTGCTCTTTTTAGTTTTCGATACTAAAATTGGTCATTTAGTGCTCTACACATTTCTAAAATGTGGCTATGTCACCAAATGTGCTTTTCTTGGACAGATTTTAAATTAGTGCATTCATTTCTGGTGAAACAAATCATATTAATTTGGTTTATTTGATTGAATGCTGATACATTAGGCGTTCTACTTCATAAGTTGTATAAATTACAAATGAATATTAATTGATTTGATGATCTGCATTTATGCCCACTTAAGAATGACATGGTCTTTCAGCCATTTGATATTACCATGATATATGCCACCATACAAAATGTGCTTTTAAGGCATTCAAAGAGGAGAAAAGGTTTTTTTTTTTGGTCTAGCTTGTATCCTTACTTAACAGTCATATTCGTCACTGACATAAAAGCTCATTTGATTCACTGGTGGCGTGCTCCCTAAAACCGAAATGAGTAAGCACTTTCCCTTTCCTGACATAATCCATTCATCTGGCAACAGGTGTGACATGTCAAAGGGTGCTGATTAAAAAGGGTTATTGCACAGATGTGACCTGGACTGGGGACAATGAAATCTGCAGTTTTGTTGCACGACACGATACAACCCAACACCACACCACACCACACCACACCACCCCCACACCACACCACAACACAACTTAACACCTCACCACAACACAACACACCACACCACACCTCACCACAACACACCACGACACAACACAACCCAACACCTCACCACCCCACAACACAACACAACACACCACAACACACCACAACACAACACAACACAACAACACAACACACCACAACACAACACAACACAACACCATACCATACCACACCACACCACACCACACAACACTGATGTTTGAAGGTGCCTGCACTTGACATTCTGACTGCACCAATGTTGACAAGAGTTGCTCCTCCTCTCATTTACACTTCCCTCTGGACATACAGTTATCTGAATTTGAGAACAAGATTTGAAAGAAAGAGTCATTTTTATTTGTAATTGAATGATAGGAGGCCATACCCAACACTCTGAGATGCTCGCTGGTGTTTTTTGCCCCCAACAGAGCCTTCCAGGCAGCGCTGCCTTGAAGGCACTCTCCGCCCCCCAATAGTTTCAACCAATCACAGCACAGCTGTTAATCCAGGTTCAGAACGTAAAAGTCCTGCCAAAATTTTGCTCCAACCATGCAGTATCACCTGATCCTAATTAACTTTCAAGTCAGCCTCAAATTCAGAGATGTTGGTCTGTTGCCACTAGGGATTATGGGTAATTATCTTTTTTAATGTTTTAAATTGTATAATTTAAGTTATCATTTTTTACTGTTCTGTCTTGCTTCTTGCAGATTGCAATTTTATTAGATTGATGAAAAAATGAAAAAAAAAGGACAGAAGTTTATAAGTTCATTTTCGTAGAATGGTAATATAAAGGTGACCGAGAAGATCATTCTCAAAAATATAAAGGATATCTTGCACCTGTCTTAACTAAAGTGCTCAAATGATCTAGAGAATTGTCACTTAATAGTGCAAAAGTGTCATATATACTTTATTTCTCTTGATGTGACTTCATCCTCACTCCTTAGGAGATGCAACTAAAATCCTCATCATGTGGTAGTTGCATGTAAAAGTTATAAAACTTTGTCATTTGTGGAAATCAAAAATAAAACATTCTTTCAGAATTTCCAATAGTATTTTGCCATTACTCCACATTGTTGCAAAACATGATGTGAAAATGCTATCGTGAATTAACACCTTCAATTGCTACGTGCAAATGTCACATTTTTGATTGTTTTTCACAATGAGACAAGTTACCTTGCTGGAATTCCATGACACTGGTTAGTGTATTATTTGTGAGGACAATTCAAGGGGTCTTAATTGTAAATGTTTGTTCCAAGTAATTGTACAGATATTCTGGATCTCTATCATAAGAAAAAGATAGAGAATGGCACTTAACTGTACCATGTAGAAACTCTAAGCTTACTATGTTGTGAATAGTCATCTGCATTAGGGTCAGAGGGATTCATCATAAAGTCATATAATGCAAATGACATGACAGCTGTGATATGCATAGCCTAGAAAACTGATAAGCTACATATTGTACTAAGATCTGATTTGATAAACATACTTTTAGGCTATTACATGTAGACTGGTGCTGTGGCATTCTGGGATATGCAATGTGTATCAATGGGTGACATGTTCTAGTGCTAATTAGGATGAGCTGATTTACTACATGGTGGGAACAAAGTTGTAGCAGGACTTTTACTTTCTGAGACCCGGGATGTCCAACCTGTGGATGCGTGGTGAGGTAAGCTCATAGAAGCTCATACGAAGCTGACTGAGATAGAATTGGCCAGTATGCCAACACTCTTGAGGATCACGGAGAGCCGTACCCAACACTCTGAGATAGGTGGCCATACCCAACACTCTGAGATAGGAGGCCATACCCAACACTCTGAGATAGGTGGCCATACCCAACACTCTGAGATAGGAGGCCATACCCAACACTCTGAGATAGGAGGCCATACCCAACACTCTGAGATAGGAGGCCATACCCAACACTCTGAGATAGGAGGCCATACCCAACACTCTGAGATAGAAGGTCCTACCCAACACTCTGAGATAGGAGGCCATTTCTAATACGCTGAGACGGGAGGCAGTACCCAACACTCTTTAATGCAGGTGTAAACTCTTCCTCTCTTGGCATATCCCAGTCAGACTCCCCTCAGCCTAATGACACACTCTCTATGGCCTGCTATTGGTGGGGTGGGGAGGTTCTAGCGCAAAAGTCCCGTCCTCTAAGTCCTTAAAGGAAAATACCGGAGTGAATTCAAGTATAGCCCTGTTGAAAGAGCTTGCTAAATGCGCTAGTTAGCGAGTGGAACAAAATCATTTGGTACACCACAGACCGAACGCGAACACAGAAGTGAACAGGCACTTTACACTGAATCAATGGGACCTGACTGTTGGAAACCGAAAGTAAGATCTGAGGTTACATTCGTGTTCGCGTTAGGTCTATGCTGTTTTCGAAATTCTTTCATTTCATGCGAAATATATTGCGGTTAGAAGGCTCGTGCAGCAGGGCTATGTTTAAACTTACTCCGGTATTTTCCTTTAAGTTCCCTACCGAGTGTGTGCTGTGTGTGTTTCTAGTCCCTGGAGCTACTCTGCTTCAGCCTGGCCCCTTTCCTTGCCTGCCAGCCTCAGAATCAGCCTCAGCCTCAGTCTCCCTCTCAGCATCAGTTCCCAGTCAGAGGATTCCATTCAGGCTTCCCAAACGTCTCCAGCCGTCGCCGCTGCCTCTGTAGAGCAAGTGGTAATCCTGTGCAATTGGCCTCGGATGTCGGTGATTAGGCAGAATCGTCTGCCGCGTGACAGAGCCCCTCAGCCGCCCCTCTCTCCACGGGAGCCGCCGAGCAAGCAGCTGGAGGAGGACCTGCCACTCATCGTCTCATGTCTATCTCATTTGCCAGGATTTCTCTTCTCTTTTTTCCCTCCCCTCCTTTCCTCTCTTTCCTCCCTCCTTTCCTCTCCTTCGTTCCCTCACCTCTCTTTCCTTCAGCTGTATCATTTTTCCTCTTTTACCTCCACTGCACTCTTTTTCGGCTGTCACCTTCGCGTTTTTTTATGTCGGATTTAGTGGGAAAGTTGAGCGAGACGGCGGTATTACGGCAGGCTTAAGGGCACGGGAACACATGCTTGTCATAAGTCACCGCATCTCCCCCGAGGATAATAAAGTTGCTAAAACAAACGAACAAGCGCAACAGGGAAAGAAAAGAAGGATTTACCTCCGTCATTGCTGCACCACGGTTACCCCCCCCTCTCACCCCCAACGAAGCCAGCCCCCCCGATGGGTGATGCTGCATCTCCTGCCACCTAGAGTGGGGATGTTACCTGAGGAGACAAAGACTGGAGCTCAGAATGAATGAGACAGATCTACATTTTTCATCTCTCTCTAACCCCCCCCCCCTCTCTCTCTCTCTTTCTGTCTCTATCTCTCTCTCCCTCTCCTCCCCATCACTCTCTTTGAGGAGTTTTCAGAGATGAAACTCTCTTGGATCGCACCCGCTGGGGAATTTTCTCCCTTTGAGTTGCGGCGAGATGTGAGCGCCGGCGGCAGTAGCGGTGTCGGACAGGAGCAGCGAGCCACGGCAAACATCAGAGAGAATGGCAGAGGAGCCACTCTCTCTCTCTCTCTCTCTCTCTCTCTCTCTCTCTCTCCCTCTCATAGACCCCACACATGCCCCATTTCAGCGGCACTACCCGCTGTACCCACGCCCCGCACACACACACACACACACACACACACACACACACGCACACACACACACCCGCAGTGTGCCCATCAAGCTAAACGCCAGAGACACAAGAGTTGGAAGAGTCGGGCAGGACCCTTGGGGGAAAAAAGAGGCTCAAATAACAAAGAGGAACTGTATCATCACAGTGCATGCGCACACACACACACACACACACACACACACACACACACACACATGCGCGCACACACACACACACATTCACAAACCCTTTTTTCTTCTCTTACACGTATAATGTGTACACACAAAGGGGTCACACATCCAGTTTGGCACATAAGTTCCAATGGCGTTGTATATTGTGCTAAAATATGCCTTTCTTCAAAATGAGCTATGGTCAAGTTGTCCACGAGTTAGAAATGTATTTTAGATGTATTTTACACACCAGAGTAGCTTTTCATGCACATATGCACATGCACTTACACACACAACCATCTGCGCGTGCACACACACACACACACACACACACACACACACAGATGCTATTGTGTAGGTACTTAT
>JAODXP020000032.1:10567801-10590301 GCA_027497455.2 Sardinella longiceps | reverse complement strand
AGATCAAAGCTCTGGAACAAAATGCCTGATGCAAAAGCTGTAATCTCAGCAGCAGAGAGAAAAGGCGAAACTAAATCACATTGTCGAAAGTCAAAGGGTTTCGTATCATTTTAGCTTTGGGAAATCACAGCGTTTTTAGAAGAAAAGAAAAAAATAGAAAAAAAATGCAGCAAGCAGCAAATTTACTGTAAACTTAAGCTGTGAGGTAGAGGTGGAATGGGGTGGTGAGGTTGACAGAGCAGGGATGTAGCAGTATGACTCACTCACACACACACACACACACACACACACACACACACACACACACACACACACACAAAACCTAAGGGAGAGTGAGCAAGTGAGTAGAGAGACACACAGAGCGATACCTTGCTTTAGGTAGGAAGGAGAATCTCTTTGAGAGAGATATAAAGACAGACAGCTGGGGAGGGGAGAAGGGTTGGGGCGGCTGGGGGGTTGCAAGGGAAGGCAGAAACTCTAACACCGATAAAACAAACAGACTAATGTGTAAAGCTGTGCCAAAAGCACACCAGGGTCAGAGCAGAAGATCAGCAGAGCGGCCATGTTTGCCACGTGTCTCAGTGCCGGCGTCTCCACTATGAGGTCACCCCCCCCCATCCCCCTGCCCCCCCTCCATTCCCTATCCTCCATCCTTTAAGTGGAGAAGCAGTTCCTTTCCCTAACCTGGAATATTTATGAGTCGGTGTATTGTGCTCCATTCCAGTTTTGCTCTGCTCTGCCAGCGGTTTTCATTTTTAAGCGTCTGTTTAAACGTTCTCCTTGCTGAGAGTTCGTCGCCCCCCTCCAGGGGTCTCCATGAGCCTGCAAAGCGAATTGTCATATTCTCAATGTTTTGGGCTCAGTTTTGAAACACGCTTCGCCTCCTCAAAAAAAAAAAAAAAAAAAAAAAATAGTGAGTGTAAGTGATGTTGTCATAGCTACCCATCACACTATTGAGTTGCTGCTGTACTGTTTTAAAAACTCCAAAATTAACTTCAAAATTCTAGCATGTTTTTTTTTCTCCAACCCCCCCCCCCCCTAAAGTTGGTATCTCAAAATGCTCCCATGTTTGAAGTTCTTATCACCAACATTAATCTTTTATGGTGATAATTTTATCCCTAAGTCATTCTGTAGTGGTATTACAGAGACTTGGCTTCAGGCGTTGTGTGTTTTATGGTCTCTGCTATAATCAGCCTAATCACAGTCATCAAATTATAACAGTGCTTAACTTGCTCTCAGGCACATTCAGGCCATGTTTCCCCTTGTAAAAAAGTAAAGCCTCAGACAGACATGCAATGGTTGTTGTCAGTAGGCTACAGCGCAGCCTGTTCGCTAAAAAACTATACGCCGACGACGCGTTCATCAGCATGGCAGCGGTAGGCATATGGCAAATCAGACTCAACACAGCAATGTGAGGAGAAAACAATCTGCTGAAGGATTTTTCATGCAAGTGAGATCATATTGATTCATGTTTTCTTCCAGCTACAATTGGAATAGTTGCCTGGCACAGAATGATTTATACAAAAATGTGAGACTCAAATGCATCCTTTTTGGGATGTTGCTTAAACACACAAGTGGATACCAAAACATTTGTTGTGTTGACTAGGCGCAGTAATGACAAACAGAGAAGCCCTTGAGGAGCCTTGTACTCAGTGTCTCTCATTTGTCTCCCCCTCGCTCTCTCTCTTCACAGGGTCATGGCCGAGGAGGTCCTGCCTCCAACCATCCAGAAGCTGATGAAGGGATACAACAAATACCTCCGGCCCTTCTTTGGCGGTATGGCTTCACATTGCACATCATCAAGCCCCTTCAAAACAAACCACCCACTCTCTCTCTCTCTCTCTCTCTCTCTCTCTCTCTCTCACACACACACACACACACACACATACTGGCACTCTCCATTTTCTCAATCACACAAACACACACACATTATCCATTCTCTCAATCACACACATATACGGACATACAGACACACACACCCACACCCACACACACACACACACACACACACACACACACACATCTGCTTCTAAATCCATTTCAACCTAATTATTCAAGCAGATGCCCAGCACCCTGACCCAGGTTGACCCAGCACACAGCACACAGCACACATGCAAAGCGCCTGCTTCTTGCCTGCCTGCCATTAGTCAAACACTATCCAGTATCCATAGCTTGGAAACCAGGAGTGAGAGAGAGATAGGCTATACTGTTGCCCTGGCTACCCAAGGAGCTAAAAATACGTTGTGTGTGTGTGTGTGTGTGTGTGTGTGTGTGTGTGTGTGTGTGTGTGTGTGTGTGTTTCCTTTTCCCACACATTCACTAATTACAGTAACTCCACCAGTGTTTGGCCAGGAGGCCACTCTAATGATTTGACGCGAGCACATGGAAGGGGTCGTACTTGTACATACGCTTGATACTTCTCCATACGCTTGAGATTCTGTTCATAGGACTACTCGCTCCTCGCCATATATTTCCGGTGATGGAGAAACTGCCAGCCTTCTTCTTGTGCTGAGAGGAAAAAAGCATCTGAAAATCGTGTCACAGTTCTCTGAATATATTTTTTCATGAGGAGGCTGGCTCTTTAAAAAAAATCTGATTTGCCTTATAAATAGTCAATGATGACAGTTTCCCCTTAGTGGACCTTGTAGCTGTTGAACTGGAGTTGTAAGACTTACAAAACTGTCGTCAGCTTAGTGCTAATATCTCTGAAAGGCACATAAATGCGGGGTTTCAAAACATGGAGGATCGGGGCAGATGAACAAAGGGATTAAATAGATAGATTGGCAGATAGGAAAAGACACAGTCGGGGGAGCAAAAACTATTGTTATTTGGCAGCGCTCTCTCTCTCTCTCTCTCTCTCTCTCTCTCTCTCTCTCTCTTCTGATCTGTAATGCATTCTCTCCGGAAACAAACACACTGAGCGTAAATAGAAGAGTAATCCTTTAGGCCTTGAACTGAACTCCCTGCTGACCATGTTCTCTCTGCTGTCTCTCACAGATGGCCCAGTCACTGTAGGCATGAGTTTGGACATCGCCAGCATTGACACCATATCAGAGATCAACATGGTGAGCTGACATCACTGTTAACCCCCTTCTGCCGCACACACACACACACACACACACACACACACACACACACACACACACACACACACACACTGCTCTAGGCTTGCTTTTAGAGATTGGGATGAATTTTCATTGTGTGTATGTTTACTTGTGTAAGTCTCTGTCTTTATTGGGGCATACAGAGTGTGTGTGTGTGTGCATATATCAAGGCTTTATATCAGTGTGTGTTTATGTGTGTGTGTGTGTGTGTGTGTGTGTGTGTGTGTGTGTGTGTGTGTGTGTGTGTGTGTGTGTGTGTGTGTGTGTGTACGTGTGTGTGTGTGTGTGTGTATTTGTACGCGTGTGTGTGTGTGTGTATTTGTACGTGTGTGTGTGTGTGTGTGTAGATGTATTTAAGTACAGTACATGCATGTACAGTAAAAGTGTGTGTTGATGTGCATGTTTCTGTATGAGTGTGGGTGCTTGTATGTATCTGTGTGTGTGTGAGTGTGTGGTTGTGCGCGTGAGCCATTTGTATGTAAGGTTGGGTGCGTGCGTGCGTGGCTGAGAGTATTAATACCATGCTTCATTTAGCCCGTGGAGTGCTGTCACAATCACTGCCTGTCAAAATGTCGGCTCGCGTTGTGCTGCGTAGATCCATTATCACTGTTAATGCGAGCTTGTGAATGTGCATGTGCCTTTCTTGTTCTCATGTGTGTGTGTGTGTGTGTGTGTGTGTGCGCGCATGGGTGTGTGTTTAGTTCTATTTGAGACTTGCATGTCTATATCCATGTTAATACATTTACACATTAATACCTGTTTAATTATGTATGGACAAGCTCACTTGTGCATGCACTTAAATTGGGATACTTAGATGTGGTGGTTATGGATGGAGTTTGTATATGCATGTTTGTGCACTTGCATGCAAGTATGCCAGAGTTCTTTCATGTACTTACTGTACTTACACTGAATCTATTTTCTACTGAACTACTAAACTAGCATGGCATCCATATCAGGTTGTAAATGGTGGATGTACATTTGTGATTTCTTCCAGACATGCAGGGATTTTGACAGTTTATGCTTTTGTATGTATACTTTATGTTTAGGCTGCATTACATTGCTTGTGTGTGGGTGTTATGTTTGCATAAGTTGCAACACTGTATCTTTGTGAGTCATGTTGGCCACGTTGTTACTGCATAGCTGCAATTTTCTCACTGATGTATTGTCAATAGTTAGCCCACCGACTTTAAAAGACCAATCAGCCTCAATGTTGCACTGTTGTTGATTTATTCTACAGGTTTTATTGTCATTTCAGTATTGATTATTAGCGTTTCTTTGACCTTTCTTCAAGCATTGGTAATTATTGACTGCTGTGATTTCTACCATATTTCAATGGGTGAAAGTCGGATCATATGTGCCAACTGAATGATGTCATGTGTGTTTTTTCTTCACCTGACATGTAGGACTACACCGCCACCATCTTCCTGCGCCAGCGCTGGACGGATGAACGCCTGGTCTTCGAGGGCAACAAGAGCCTGAGTCTCGATGGCCGACTGGTGGAGCTTCTCTGGGTCCCCGACACCTTCATCGTGGACTCCAAGAAATCCTTCCTGCACGACATCACCGTGGAGAACCGCCTCATCCGCATCTTTCCCAACGGAACGGTTCTGTATGCCCTCAGGTATCTCCCTGCCTGTAACAGCCTCTGGAACCTCTGCTTCAAACAATCTAGAACCCAAAGGAATAAGACAGCTCTGCTTAAAAAAGGCATTCAGAGAATTGTGAATGGTTTATAAAGGGAAAAAAAAACACACACAATACTCTGCATGCTGAATAAGTTGATTTTGCGCAGATGTTTGAACAAGGACATTAGAGGGAGTTTTAGATGAAAAAGATGTAAACAACCCGAAAACATTCCACATGCACAAGAAAACAGCACAGATGTCTACATACTGTCTGAAGATAACTGCTTATCTTGCAATTAAGGAATCTTCCCTCTGGAATCTAGGCATGAAGTCTTCTAGTGAAAAGTACATTAAAGGAGAACAGAGTACTTTGCTCTTTTCATCTCCCCAGATCCCTTGACACAGTGCAGAATAAAGCCATTGGCTTCTTACACAATCATGTGAGCTTCTATGAAAAAGAGGAAAAAGGAGAAAAAAAACAAAAGAATGTTGGAATGTCCTTAGAGAGAGATGAACTGTCACTTGTGGAAAAGTCACTTTGATGACTTTTGAAAGGTGCGGAACATACGACAGGGAAGGACATATGGAGTCATGTCAAGGGAGACAGGGAATTTACCGGAATAGTTAAGAACGCAAACAGGGCAATGGGAGATGGAGGAAGGAGACTGCAAGGACAGATCCAGAGGAGATGTGGAGGACAAAGGAAAGACAAAGAGAGAGAGAGAGAGAGAGAGAGAGAGAGAGAGAGAGAGAGAGAGAGAGTTGATGTGGTCTTTTTTGTTTATGTTTATGTCTTGTTATGCTTTTACAACACTGTACTGTACTTGAATTGAATTGAGAGAGAGAGAGAGTGTGTGTGTGTGTGTGAGTGAGTGAGTGAGAGAGAGAGAGAGAGAGAGAGAGAGAGAGAGAGAGAGAGAGAGAGAGAGAGAGATCCAAATGTGATAGAATTAGGAGTGTGGAGGTTGAAATAGAATCAGACACGGAGTGTGAACAACAGCAAGGTGAGAGAATTAAGTAAGGTGTGAGAGTGAAAGAGAAAGAGAAAGAGAGGATGGGGGGACAGAAAGGAAGGAGGAAGGTAAATGAAGAAGGGTGTTGAGAATAACACAAAAGGTGAAGAAGTGGGGGAGAGTGAAAGAGTGAGAGATAGTGACAGTAGCAGAGAGGTGAGAGAAACTTGAGAGGTCAGGAGGACAGAAAAATGGAGGGAGAGAGAAAGATGGGGGAGAGCAAGGCGAAGGAATTAGAAGAAATAGATGAAAGTAAAGAGAGAGAGAGAGAGAGAGAGAGAGAGAGATGCACAGGCAGGTCATGTGGTGAGAGTCACATAGCGGTGAGAATATTTGTGAAAAAAAGAGTGTGACAGAGAGAGAGAGAGAGAGAGAGAGAGAGAGAGAGAGAGAGAGAGAGAGAGAGAGAGAGAGTGGCCGAGTAGAAAGGGAAAGCCAGTGAAAGAGATGTGCAGTCCAGGCAGAGAAGGGATATCAAGGCTCAGTCAGGAGGAGCACTGCTGACAGGACTCGCCTGAAATGAAGACAGTGGACGGCCTTTTTCCGTTTTTTTTCCCCCCTCACACAGATTCAATACATCCTTCTTTTTTCTCTCCGAATGTTCTCTCCGCTCTCTCTCTCTCTCTCTCTCTCTCTCTCTCTGCATTCCTATTCACTCACTCCCTCTCCCACCACTTCTCTCTTTCACTCTCTGTAGGATCACGACGACAGTGGCCTGCAATATGGATCTGACCAAGTACCCGATGGACAGACAGACCTGCACCCTCCAGCTCGAGAGCTGTAAGCCCCCCCATCATCTCTCTTTCCTCTCCTACACAAACACACCACAACGCCCTTGAGGCCCATTGACATATTACCAGAAATTTTGTTTTTCATCAATCTTCATGTTTATTGTAATTGCTGATAGTAATTCGGGGTGATGGTGGTGCTAGTGTGACGATAGCCTGGTTATTATGGGTTTGAATCCTGGCTGCCCGTTGTGCCCTTGAGCAAGGTACTGAACCTTAACTTGCTCCAGGGTAACTGATCTGATGCTGATGTTGATTTGAATAGTGTTTGCTAAAATGCATAACTGTAATTAGTTAATTACCATATTTTATTATCTCGCGTATTGTTTGTGTCAAACCTTGCAAACGCATCTAAAATGCTAATTAATTGCATCATGTCATTCCTAATGTGATATGATGACTGCATGTAAAATATGAAGCATCCGACGTGTTCGTATTTACATTATTTAGTGCTCTGTTGAATCACTGTCAGTGCTGCAAGTATCTCCCATGGGTGTTGATTCAGAGATGGCCAGACTTGATTCTGCGTTCTACTAGAGTTGCACAGAACTTGCATCATAAATTGTTGGTGAGCGACTCCGCAACTTTCAAGTGATGTGGGCCTTCCGATACCCACTGCTGAATTTTTGAACGGAATTCTAACTTTTTCGACATTTCACTAAATATACATATTTTTATTTATTTTTTTCTCGAGAGTTAAGGAAGGATCTCTGGAAGGCTCACCAGTTTTTAAGCGTACCCCCTCGAGCAAGAGTGGTTTACAAGGTTGTTTTCCGAAACGACCATACAGTGAAGGCAACAGGCAGGCGGAGTGTATAGCTCTCCCTGGGCAGGCCTTTCCGGTGTGATGGAGCGTTATTGGGCCAGACGGCTGAAGAAGCCTCTAGGCTTCTTCAAAGTGGTGGGGAGGTAACGGTAGGGGTGGCTCTCCACTGCTATGCAGGCTTCCTTCAGGCGAGGATGGAGTAACTGACAAGTTTGGATGGGCCCGCAGGTTGTTGTCTATCAGACAGAGAGACAGAGAGAGGGAGAGAGAGAGTAAAGGAAAAAAGACACACACACACACACACACACACACACACACACACACACACACACACACAGGATGTCTGCAGCAGATGCTAAACTAACACCAGGAGGTAGGAAGAAGAAGGACAGAGGGAAGGAAAGAGCTAATGAAAGAGAGAGAGAGAGAAAGAGAGAGACAGAGAGAGAGAGAGGAGGAATACTACTACAGGGATGGAGGGCCATAGAGAAATAAAGACATGCCAATAACACTGTATGAGATGGAGGAAAGGTGAGCTGTCACAGTTTGAAGGCTCCCAGGTAGAGACCATTACACTGGCCACGGCCCGCCACCAGCCTTGAGCTCTGGACAGCCCTCAGTCGCTGTCCGTGGTGCTGAAGCCTCGTCCTCAGAATCTGTCTGAAGGGTTTGGTAACACTTGACTTCTGACATACCTTAACCCTAACCCTAACCCTAATCATGACAAATACCAGGTGCCACTTAATGACAGAAGTCATGACAGGTGTATAAAGTTTATGACAGATTCATGACAACGTCATGTCATAGTTAATGACATTGTCATCTTAGTCTTATGAAGGTACCTTCAAATAAAGTGTCTGTATTCTCTGATCATCTTTAAACCAAAAAAGTTGTATGAGCTGCTTAAGTGTTCCCATTCTGTCTCGTTCATTTCATTTATTAGGGACAATGTGTAGTTTTAATGTCAACTTTGCCATTTGATGCTCTGTGTCACAGTTAACCTCAAGCTAATTTATGTTTGGAGACCCCTGCAGTTCTGAGTGACACATGGATATGTCCTTATTTGGGCAGCATGGTTCACATTTAGTGCACAGTGTGTTCCCAAACACTGTATGTTCTCTTTTGTACATTGTTACATACCTTTAGGATGAGCATTACATAAGAACGTACTGTAGACTGACTTATATAAGAATATGTTTATATTCCTATCTGTTCAGAATTCCTGGCAGGCTTGACACCTTCAGCTCTGAGCACACCAGTGGTGTAGGCTATAGCCTGCCATATGGGTGGACATCTAAAATATACAGTATGGCCAGGAATACATAAAATTAGCATGAGTGATATTCTGAAGCTAAATATGTGAAACTTCACTAAAATATTTATCCAGTAATGACAAGAATAAAATCCATGCGACTTAAGCGCAATGAAAGATTTATCATGATGCCTGATTTTCCTCTTCATTCATAGCATGTTTCTCAGCCATGTGACCACATTTAAAGCTGTTCTGGCAAGTTATGAATGTTTAAATGCTTTTTATGCTGACTACCTGGAACATATGACTGAAAGCAACACTTCAGAAAGCACATATATGAAACATTCACCATACATACGTGAGGTGGAGGTTAATAAGGCTAGGCCTACTCTTAGGAGTTGTATTACACTGGGTAAAGACTTGAGTCAACAGTTCTCAAAGCTCTGACGCATGGTATCCTACTGGCTAAATGACCTCTGGAATGAACATTTCCAAATTTTCTAAAATATTCAATGCCTTTTATAAAGCATAGGATGTATATACTATACATACTTTTTAACTGAAATTCTCTCACCTTATGAAGAAAAATATCAAGTGATGAAAGAAATTCTTGTTTGAAAGTTGCACATTGTAAGTCATTCCACGTTTTGAGGAGGAAGTTAGGAACGTGGTATAAGCATATTGTATGTTTCATCTAATAAGGAGATTTTGATAAGAGCCTATGTAGACTGCATGTGGTAAGTGACTCGATTGCCAACCCAATCGAATTGGTTGTTTAGCAATCCTATGTTTGAGTTGAGTACACAAATCGACCGCAAGAGGATTGACGCCAGTGTGTTTGAGTTTTTTCCCTCCCCTGAAAAAAGAGTAGGCCAACGGTCGCCATGAAAAACACAAGCCCATACACACTCATTCTCTCCCAGAAGTTAATAAAAGGAAGTAATCAAAACACAGTTAGCATAAACAAATAAATTATTTAATAAAGCAACAGACGAAGTAGGCTTTCTGATTACTTTTTTAGGGTAGGGCGAGGCCCGATGTGCTTAATTTGTGTCCTAATTTAACTCATTCTTATCACTGCCACACAATTGCTCCCCTGCTTCAGCGAAGTGGTTGCATAACGCTGTTGTATCAGTTGAATGCAAGGAGCTATGTAATTAAACAGCTATCTTGCAGCCTAATTAAACACCAAATGACTATGCATTTATCTTGTCATGGGCCACTGCTTACTTGCTGTTACAAGTTTTAGAAGAAGGGCGTTTAGGTTGGGTGCTTTACAGTAGGCCTACGCAGTGTCTCTTCAAACACTCGCGAACCTGTAGCTTATACAGTAGGGTTTGCTTTGTAGTAGCCTACCTGACGGAACAAAGGTGAGGAGACCAGGACACGGTATTCAGTGGAATGGAAGGCAGCAGAGATAAGAGGACATGATTTCTGTAAGGGAAAGCATGCGGTTCCTTTTCACCCTTCACAGATCAATTATGCATGCCTTTTTTTTTCTCCCGCGCAAAAAATATGGTCTGTCCTGAGGGGATTCGCGCGCGATACATTGCAGGCACGTCTCAGATAGGCTGTGGAGAAGCCGACTCATCTATGGGGAAGGCTTCCCCAATTAAAAAGGCCTTCATGTACCTGAGCACGGATGTGTAAGTCAACAGCGCCGCCTAGGGGTAGAAGAACGAAAATGCTGCGTTGGATTTTCTGAGGAAGGAAGGCGAGCGAGATTGCACACTTTGCCATTTTGCAGCCAGCGCTATATTTTTGTTTTACATTCAGTATTGCATTACATTTCATAGACACACATATATATTTATGACCATAAAACATAGGTTATAATACATAACGTAGGCCTATGTAAATTGGGGAGTATATTTATTTTAATATCATTCATGTTTTTTTATGGTTATTCATACAGGGGGCTACAATGTGAAGGATGTTGTCTTCTACTGGACCCGGGGGAACCAGTCAGTGAGTGGACTGGATACGCTGCAGCTGGCCCAGTACACCCTGGAGGACTACTACACTTCAGAGTCTGAGGCGGTGTATGAGACAGGTGAGTCACACACACACACACACACACACACACACACACACACACACACACACACACACACACACACACACACACATTTTATATAGAGAAAGAGGAATAGAGATGCATGAATTTTATCAGCAAATGCCCTTTTGGAAGAGCAGAAAAATCGAATTTGCAGTACTACACAATACAATAAGCATGGTGAAATAGTCTTTTCACAGTTAAGATCATTTATTTCTTAGAAACTTACAGCTTCCATGAAGAAAACAGTAATACAAACAAAAGCATCCCTCTCTCTTTGTGTGTGTGTGTGTGTGTGTGTTTTTTTTTAAAGGTAACTACCCTAAGCTGATCTTTCACTTCCGCCTGAAGCGCAGCATTCTCTACTTCATCCTGGAGACATATGTGCCCTCGAGTGCCCTAGTCGTCCTGTCCTGGGTCTCTTTCTGGATCAGTCAGTCCTCTGTGCCAGCACGCATCTGCATTGGTAAGGCCTTGCTCTATGTCTCTCACCTATTTGAGTTGTGCTTACCACTGGGGCTATATTCATGGTCCATTTATGTTATTTGTAGTTGTCAACCAACTCCATAATTTGTTGAGTTGATGCAAAGTTCAAGACTTAGAATTAATAATTAGCAGAAGAAATATTGGAATTACATTAATGAATATTTATATAAAAAATGTATGATAAGTAATGATAAATGGTAAAATTCTGCTTATGTCATCTTGAGTTTGCTCGGTCTCAGAAATTGCCTCTTACCTCTCTAGCCCCCTACCCCGACCACACACACACACACACACACACACACACACACACACACACACACACTTATTTTAGTCCACTTTTGTGTCCGACTTGTGTGGAGAATCAGGCAGACTCAGCCAGGATTGGGCCCTCCGTCTCCCAGCGGGGCGTCAAGCCAAAGAAATCCCCCAGCATCCGTCAGCACAGGCACTGACATATGAACGCTAAAAAAAGAAAGGAAGGAAACAGAGAGAAAAAAAAGAGTGCAGTGAGCGGCCGGTCCCTCTGGAAGGTTCTGGCTTAAAACTTCAAACGTAGAATGATTCAAGCTGTCATTCACAAAAAAAAAAGTTTCTGTGTTTAAAAAAAAAAAAAAAAAAATGAAGGCGAGGCATTTTTAATCTTTGTGCTTAATTTTCTCTGATTTCATCAGTGTTTCAGAAGCTGTGGAGTCATAACCTACACTCTCCTAAGACCCTTCTTAAAGCAAGACTTAGGAGTTCACTTTGTCCTTTAAACTGAGTCTATATAACCAAAAATATGCATTAATTGTTTAATATTCTATGTGAAACATGAGGGTGGGGTGGTGATGATGGCAGATGTACCGGTATCTATTGGTGACATATATATATATATACTATATATATATATATATAGTAAGAGGACACTGAACAGATTTATTCAAGTCAGGGTAATCAATAAAGAAATATCAATAAGGCAGCTCTGGATTGATATCGAAGGGTTGCTGGATCGGTTCCTGACCAGTAGACCACGACTGGAGTGTACTGCACAGGGTTAGTGTGTACTTCATGTCACTGAGTGCACTAATTTTAACTGCATTAAATGCAGAGACCAGATTTCCCTCACGGGATCAAAAGAGTATACTGTACTATGTGGTAGTTATTTTTTAATCAATTACAGTAATTAGGTAGCCTGATAGGACTTTCTCCTCTTGGGTCGGTCTCCCAAGATCATCATAGTAGTTCAATAACTTATACTCATATCTATACCCTAAGAACTACTGTACTTAGCGGAATCAAGGTTTGGGCACTCTTTCCTTTGCGGTGGGTGAAGACTACCTGATTGTGAAATACAATATTGAGCAGAGGTACTATGGAGGCACTGACCTGTCAAGGAGCACTTTTTTAAATCCAATATTGTCTGAATGTGGTTAATCTCATCTCTCTGTTTATGTTTTTTTTTTTTGTTTATTTTTATTTATTTGTTTTTGTCTTTGTTGTCTCCTCTCCAGGTGTGACCACCGTGCTCACCATGACGACCCTGATGATGGGTGCCCGCACTTCCCTGCCCAACGCCAACTGCTTCATCAAAGCCATCGATGTTTACCTGGGCATCTGTTTCAGCTTCATCTTCGGCGCGCTCATCGAGTACGCCGTGGCCCACTTCTGCACCTTACACCAACCCAACGCTGCCAACGCCTACATGGTGAGTGAGAGCCAGCCTTCATCATCGTTTTCATCTTCATCACCATCACGCGTCCGTCCTCCCCCGGTGCTGTCAGCCAGCCGCAGTGTAGAGTCTGTGTCTTCATCGTTGCTCATTGTTAGTCGTTATCGCTTTGTACCTCTCCCTGTCATGTTCTCGGTGAAAGCTGTCATCATCGTCTAGCCGTCGCTGTCGTCTTCATTATGCTTGTCCGCACGTCGTCGTTCAACTTCATTTGCTCAGTGCTGTGTGGTCATCGTCATTGTCATCGGCGTCTTCATCTTCGCCTTTACTGTCAGCCTCATGGCGTAAACCATCACCTCTGCTATTTACTGACTCAAAGAACATCAGTCAGACAGGCTTCCTATCATCACGTACACCGGCCCCTCTGCATGACCTAATGAAGCACTTCTGTGATCGTTTTTTATTTGGGATGAAAAATGTTATATTTTTTTTCATTTAGTAATAGTATTACAAATGAATTAAACATATTTTTGTCCTAATAGGGAAAGATGTAGAACAAGGCCTCGGGCTAAAATAGACTGAACCATAAGACAACTGTAATGGAGATGGAATGGAGTGTTCAGAATTTGATGAAAAGGAAGAAGATTTGATATTGCTGTCCTTTGGCATCAATACTCAGTGGCATTTAGATATTAGTCAGCTTGTAAAAATGTGACTAAAAAAGTCATGGAATATAATTACAGTGTCAAACATCTGACAATTTGTAATTCACCATATCACAAGAAGTTCAGAATGAGTTTGAATTGAGCCTCTTTAAGAAAGAAGAACTGTATGGTTTTATTTAGCATGTTTAAAACACTGGCCTGGTCTGGTACTGAATGTTCATTTAAGTGGTCAAGGGATGTCAAGTCTGTGCATGAGGCATTCTAAAGTGCTGACCTTTGACCTTGAGTGTATTTCGGCCCTCATGTATGCAGTATGGCCAGGAGATGCAGGAGCGCGAGGACGAGATGAACGGCATCGTCACCTCTATCGGCGGACGGCATGCCCTCCGAGCCCGGAAACGCGACGAGGTCCTGAGTCGCGCTGGCAGCACAAGCAGCCCTACCCACAGTCTGGCCAAGGAGAGCGAGCTGGCGGGTAGCCCCACCACAGGCGGTGGCGGAGGTGGTGGCGGTTCGGCCTCCGACCAGCGGGGGCGCTGTGCGCGGACCATCACTCTAGCGGGGCGCCTGGTGCGCTTCCTGAACTGCTGCCACGTGGAGAACCCGCACTACATCGATAACTACTCACGCCTCACCTTCCCACTCTCCTTCGTCTTCATCAACCTGCTCTACTGGACCTACTACTTATACTTCTGAGACTGAGGGCGGGGGACTGGCACTGCAGCAAGGCCTGGGGTGCAGCTCTATGTGTGTGTGTGTGTGTGAATGGGGGCGGGGTGTCTGTGTGTGTGTGTGTGTGTGTGTGTGTGTGTGTGTGTGTGTGTGTGTGTGTGTGTGCATTAATGTGGAGTACAAGTGTGTGTGTGTGTGTGTGTGTGTGTGTGTGTGTGTGTGTGTGTGTGTGTGTGTGTGTGTGTGTGTGTGTGTGTGTGTGTGTGTGTCTGTGTCATACTGTATTTATTCCCTTACATTTTTTGTTTGTCTTTTATGTTTTATTTTTTGACACATTTCTTTTCAGGCCACGTGCAGCTAGGATGCAACGTGCGTACACCTGTTTTAAATGAGGTCATGGTGTGTGCTTCTGTCTGAGTCAGTTCTGTTTATGTGTGTGTGTGTGTGTGTGTGTGTGTGTGTGTGTGTGTGTGTGTGCGCACACTATTAAGGGAAGAGTATACCTCTATACTGGGATAAAGTGGCCTTTGTGATCCAGAGGAGCTTTACCATCACTGAGAGAAACTACGCAGAATCTGTACTCTGCAATAAATCCATCAATATTACACACAAACAGAGAGAGAGAGAGAGAGAAAGGGATAAGACGAAAACATATAAATAGTGCTATTCATGGACCCGCTCTATACTGCATGGGATTGGCTTTGAATGTAGTCATGAATTTTACAACCACACAGCAATATTCAAAAAACGCACACACTCAATCCGCAATAAACAAAAAAACCAACCGCAATGTCAAACAGGGTTACTTCCAATAAGTTGAATATAGCCTTGGGGATACAGTACATATACAATAGCGGCATTAGATGTTTGGAGGTTGTTGTTGTACATTTAGATGTCATACAGGCAGCTGCTAAATCAGGCAATTGCAGGACCAAAGACATTACTAATTTATTATTATCTATCAAACACAACGTTTTATTTTTCAAAATTTACTTGGATGACTAAATTGGAAAATATTACTGAGCTGGAGGTTTTCTTTATATATTTAGCACTTATCTCTAACAAAATGGTGATATGTTAGGCAGGGGCAGGCTTGCCTGAATAGCTATTCCTTTCTTTGTGTGTTTTTGAGTCGTCACACACACACGATTTTCTCTCTGTAATTAAAGCCAGGATGGTTAGATAAGCGAATAGCAGACAGGACGCTTTTGTCCTGTCTCTTCTTCTCCAGGGAATCAGTCTGTGTCCTTAAATCTATTGACAATAATATAATGCATGCCTAGATATTTCTCCCTGTGTCATAGTGTTGCATTCCTTTCAAATATTCATTGTTTTGTCTTATTGTTTTGGTTCAATCAAAAAGCACCTTTTTTTTTAAAGAGAAAATTAAGACTATAATGTGTCCAGGTATTCAGTGAGTTCTCATGGTATGCCAGGAAGTGTTTATATCCTGTTAGAACACATTTTGTTTCACTATTTTGAATTTCCGCCATTCCTAAACAAAACACTTGGAACTGCTCATAGCAAGTATTGAGTGAAGTGCATTTTTTTTTTTTTTTTTTGGAGGGCAGCTAACATTCTCATCGAAGGAGCTTTGATTTACAGTCCATCATAATGGTCTTAATTATTCTCTTCTTTGTATATAATTAGCTATTTAAAAATTTGACACTTCTCAGAAGATAGAAGGTTGTACATGTCGCTGCCATATTGTTCCAGGCAAGAGAGAACGTGAGTTGTACTGGCTAGTTTTTAATTTTTCCACCTATTGATATGATATGCCCTCACTTTGTTTGCTGTGAATGTGCCACCGCTAACTGGTATGCAAACAACATGTCTGTGTGTTTTCAAGCTACGCTGTGTAGATAATTATGGTCTTCCTATTGCACTGAAAGGCCTTTGGCATTTACTGATGTGTTAATTTTATGTTTTAGTTTTAATGCTAGAAAAACAGTGTGAATACTTAATGCAATCCGTCCATTCAGGTGTGGGGTGGTTTTCGGAGATGTTTGCAACAATGATGCTTTTGTACAGTGCATGGAGATTTGCATTTTATAAAAAATGATATAAAATCAGGTACGTTTTTCATGCATGAAAAAACGAGAGCTGGTTTGGCCTCGAACAGCTGGACGTGCTGACTGCAACACATGCAGGGGTCAGACTGAATCATGGTACTTAGCTAAGAGAAGGCTTTAATTTAAAGGGTACATTTTTGGCTCAAAATAGAATAACATTGGGCATTTTGGAAGTGGAAGTTAGGCAACAGGGAATAGTTTTAATCCGGATCTCTTCCAGTGATAACCTCGAGGAGTCACACCATTTTGAGCTCTCAGATCCATTTCTTCCTCTTAGATAACTTTTGTCAGGTCAAATGTCATGTGACCTCATTATAGTAGGGCTTTATAGCCCTGCTCTCTGGAATAACTGACCACCAAAACTCTTCTTCTTCTTCATCTTCCTCTTCTTCTACTACTTTTTCTTCCTCCTCCACTCTAAACGTAAGAAGAGTATTTCTTCTCCAACTCCTCTTGATTGATAAGAGACACTGCCGAGACCTTACGGGAACTCTCTGGTGCGCTCATCCTGACAGTGGGAGATAAGGCATGAGGTATGCTGAGTGTTCAGTTAACCTGGCTGACATTCAGACTGCCTCGCAGTTGTAGGCTATATGGCTTAAGATCAGTCATATGGTGAAACTGCGGATCGAGTCGGTTGACCTCCAGTTGATTGCGTTCAATTTAACTCTGCTAGATTTTTTTTTTAAATTGAACTTTCCTCTCTTTTCCCTAATGCATCACTGTAGATATACATGTATGGTGGTGACAACTGCTGTAAGAGCCGTATGAAGGCACTTTGATGGTATGGAGGCCTTTGGATGGTGGATGAGGTTTCATTGTATCTTCCTACACAACCCTTAGAGTGGAGAGACAGAAAGATAGGGTTTTCTGCTGAAGTGGGTAGCAAAATAGTCCTTTTCACAGTCTTCCCATGTTTTTTTTTTAACAGCAACCACTAATTGGTGGAGGGACCATTGTTGGATGAATCCTATAGTATGAATAGAGGCCATATTGATTTCCCCGTTTGTCTCTCTTGGAGATTACCGTTCTCGTTAGACAAATTAAGGAGGGAAGATGATGTGAGAGGTGGGGCCGTTTCCTTTGATGTCTTTCTCTTCACTTTTCATTAATGCACACTCTCACACGGAGAGAGAGAGAGAGAGGGATAGAGAGAGAGAGAGAGAGAGAGAGAGTACACAAGCCAGGGTTGCAGCCCGGGCTCTTTTTGTGATGCAATTTATTGCAGCCTAGTTCGATGCTCGGTTGAGGCTAGTCAGTGCCAAACGCTATGCCAAAGAAATAGTGTCTCCTCACAGGCCCCCTCTCTCTCTGTCTCTCTCTCTCTCTCTCTCTCTCTCTCTCTCTCTCTCTCTCTCTCTCTCTCCTCCTCCCTCTCCCACTGCACGCTCCTTAATAGCTCACTGCCATTACAGCCCATAACTGAACCCATCAAATTCAGTCCCTGACTAAATGTTGCTGTAAAAATCACCAGTGCTAATAGTCAACACTTACACACCCTTGACAATCAGTCAGTCATATCGGCGCTTTAATGCAGTGAGGGGGAAAACACTCTGTGACGCCTCGGAAGTGTTGGAACGCCATTAACATTGGGAATAATATACAGCACAGTCTGGCCACATGCCACGCATGGCTTCACAGCACTGGGAGCTTGCGAATGCGTGTCGAATGTATATACATGCTTACATTATGAATAGGAAGTGGATTCAGACGCAGGCACAGGAGACCTCCACCTCCACGGGCGGTCTATGACTCATGTGGATCCTGGAGTCCCTGCTGATCAGGTCTGAATGTAAAGAAGGTTCCCGGTGGGAGATGGGGCAGCATGTGTGAACCAGGCTCCTTGGAAGCGGCTGTAT
Source organism: Sardinella longiceps (assembly GCA_027497455.2). NCBI lineage: Eukaryota > Metazoa > Chordata > Actinopteri > Clupeiformes > Clupeidae > Sardinella > Sardinella longiceps. The sequence continues at coordinate 10,572,295 of JAODXP020000032.1, read as the reverse complement.
ATGGACCAAGCCAGTGTGTTTGGATATGCTGCAGATGCACTTAATTTGCTCTTGCAGTGTCAATTATATTTCACATTTATGAAGTGGTTTTGTTGAAGCATATTTATTTATTTATTTATTTATTTATTTATTTTATGTCTCTCAATCCCAGTTCTTAGTGATGATAGCCAGCAAAACTCGTACCATTAGCAGTGAGTGAACACTATATTTTTAAAGACAGGGTTTTCTATTTTTGTGAGAAGAGTTCTCTTAGAAAACAATACAAGTGTACCTTAGTATGCCTCCCAGTTACAATACTACAGTATAACCAAAATATCTTTCAAGCAACAGCTTTTATTCTATTCTAGCTCCACTGGAGAATTGCTCAAGGTTTAATAGCTTCTGTACATTGACAACTGAATGGTTGTGAATGGAATTTCTTGGCACCATTTCTTTTTCCCCAAGGGCAAGTGCACAACACTGGTGTGTTGGTTATTATTAAGCTTTGGCTTCATGTAAATAATTAAATGAAACGCTGGTCCTGACCTAATGTAATGATCCTTTTTTTCCAGACATGCATCTCTCTGTCACCCCTCTGGCCCGACTTGGTGTGTATTAGCAGGTTCTAACCTCAGACTCAATATATCAATTAGACTTAGAGAGAGAGGTATAGAAGTCAGTATTTTGTAGATGTTTCCGAGTTGTTTTAATACTGTAAATGGCACCACTATGCATGTACAGTTGAGGTTTCAGAGTAATAAAAACTCCTTTTTTTCATAATGGTGTATTTGTTTGAAGTCTGCTGATTTGTTGCTGCACCACACCACTGCATGTTTTACATGTTTCTCATGAGTAGGCCATAATAAGGATCGTGAAAGCCAATGATAAGCCTACATAATACTGTTGAAGCTTTAACATTAAAGTTCTATAATATTCAAGCAGCTAATGATAAGCCTACATAATACTGTTGAAGCTTTCACATTAGTTAAAGTTCTATAATATTCATGAACATGACAAATTGACTTTTCACAAAATTAATGGAATACTGTTCAAAATAGCCTAACAGTTTTGGTTGCTTGCATGCGTTTAAACTTTCAACAGTGATTGAACAACGTGGTCCATGGGCCGTTCTAGCAAGAATTGAACCACATGGTGGTGCTATTCTATCAAACTCTATGTAGGCTACTTCTAAGCAGCATTAACCCAGGCTGGGGACGAGAATGACTACCATGACATAGCACTTATTCAACAAATTTCCTTTTAGCCTCTTAGGCGAAATCTTCTCTGGCGAGGGCGTCAACCCCAACCCTTTAAAGTGCCTCTCAGATTAGCAAGTCAAGCACCACGGGGAGCTTTGCGTCCTCTCACGGGAGACTGTGATGACCCTGGAGTTGAACCTGACGGCTCCACAACAAGGCCAGTGAGCAGTGCGATGCTGTGAGCGTGTGTGTGTGTGTGTGTGTGTGTGTGTGTTTAAGGAGATCTCTTCCCGCGCCGGTTATTATCACCCACTGACTTGGCATGATTGTGAAACTCCCACGAGGATTCGAAGTGCGCGCGCGTGAGGGGAAACAGAGTGAGCGGATCAAAGCATCCGCGGGAATAATCTGTTAACCTTATTAGCATACCAAACCCACAACAACATCATACCTCGGTGGCTAGCGGAGCAGATTAGAAAAAAAAACCCCACACAGATAGAATGGGGGTCCAGTATCTTTACCACCGCACTGAGTCAAAGGACACCCCATCCGCCTTGTCATAACCTTCAACCCCTCATAGTCAACAGAGTTCAGAGGTTTGGCCAAGTTAATGGGGTCCCTTTTTGTTTCTAAACCCACTTTTGATATCAGCTTCTTGTTAGTCTGCTATGTCACAAGCTCAGTGACATTTGGCCTGCCCAATCCATCTAAGCCAGGGGTGGGCAATTATTTTTGCCGAAGGGCCACATTGGCATTTAGATTTTGACTAACGGGCCGGGTGTTAACCGTCAACCGGTTGATGCCGGTAAATTGGCAAGTGGCAAACCAGTAGCCTCACTTTCTTCAGAGGACATGTTAACATGCAGGGGGATTTGTATATCATGACCACAACAAATTTGATAATTTAGGTCTATAATCTAAGTCTCCTTGGCTAAAAGATAAATTATTCTACTTTGGGAAGGCTCCACGGGCCGGATTAAATAGCCCAATGGGCCGCATGTGGCCCCCGGGCCTTAGTTTGCCCAGGCCTGATCTAAGCACATCACTCTCTTGACCATCTAGGGTCATAACCCTGACCCAGTCAAATCCTCTAGGTGGGAGTGTGTGACACCAAGCTAAACAGATCAGATCTTTTAAGTAGCCTAGCCATATGAGAGCACTTGGTTCCTGTCACTGCTTGACCCTCTGAAGCCCCCCAAGCCTATTTTTTTTTTCACAGTAACAGCAAAGAACAACAACAGGGGTAAAAAAAAAAAAAAAAAAAAGTACGCAAGGAAGCAGTGAGGTGACGGCGCATTAAGGCGAGTGAGTCAGAGGGCTTTCTGCTCTGATGATTCCCCGCACACGCATACACACACACACACACACACACACACACACACACACACACACACACACACACACACACACACACACACACACACACACACACACACACACACACACACACACACACACATAGAGCACACAGCCTCGATCATGCACGGGTAACTGTGACTGTGAGTCAACATCCATCAGAGAGGTGGGTGGTGTGGTGGTGGGTGGAGAGGGGACCAAGTGGGTGCGGGCGGCCACCGCTGCTGCTGCTGCTGTTGCTACTGTACTCTATGCGTGGGAATGTATGCAGTATGCTAACGCTGGCCGAGCAGCCTGTCACGAGAGATGTGCTGGAATCCAACGACGGGGCACAAGCGGGTGGCATGCATGTGTGCTCTGCTGTGTGTGTGTGTGTGTGTGTGTGTGTGTGTGTGTGTGTGTGTGTGTGTGTATGTTTATGATGTTTACTGGGTGTCCTGTTTCTTGTTGCTTGCCTTTTGTTCACCCCACTTGCCGTTATGCAGGGGCTGTTGAAATCATGCAAGGGGGATTGTGATGACATTTGTGTGTGGGCATTTGTGCAGTAATGCTTGTTTACAAGTATTTTCATGTGTACAAGTATGTGAGTGTGAACAAGTATCTGTATCACTACAGTATGTGAATGTCCAATGTGTTTTGGCTTTCTCGTAATTTGTGTCGTAATTTCTCTCTCTCTCTCTCTCTCTCTCTCTCTCTCTCTCTCTCTCTCTCTCTGTGTGTGTGTGTGTGTGTGTGTGTGTGTGTGTGTGTCTCTCTGTCTCTCTCTCTCTCTCTCTCTCTCTCTCTCTGTGTTGTGTTTTTCAAATGTCTTTGTCAGTCTCTTGCAACCTGTGAACTATAAATGCCTCCAGCACATTTCTCATTATCCGGCCCCTTTTTTTATCCAACTCTGTATAGATTTGGGCGATCAAGTGGATTATCTACCACAGCATACAAACAATGAAGACACAAGCATCCCTTACAGTCCTCTAGGGTGTTATAGTTGCTGTGTATTGGTGTGTGTGTGTGTGTGTGTGTGTGTGTGTGTGTGTGTGTGTGTGTGTGTGTGTGTGTGTGTGAAGGAGAGAGAGTGTGAAAGTGATGTTAAGTGTGTGTGTTTGTGTGTGTGTGTGAAGGAGAGAGAGTGTGAAAGCGATTTTGAGTGAGTGTGTGTGTGTGTGTATATATATATGTGTGTGTGTGTGTGTGTGTGTTTGCACATTTGGACAAAGCAACAGAGAGCTTAAATATTGATGGGGTCAGTCTCTGCTGCGCTGTTTGTACATATAGAGTGATTTATTATTGATTTTAGTACACGGGCCCTTGCTCTGTAATGGTAAGACAGTGTAAGTGGTTGCAGTGGGGAATGAGTATTCTGTTGCGCATGTCCTGCAATGCAGGAAGCTTTCTCCAGGGAAAGCAATGGCCCGTAGTCTTTTAGTCAGAATTAAAGTGCACGCTGCATGCCTGCCACTATACTTAAAGTATAAGTCCGGAGTTTAAGTTTAAGCATAGCCCTGCTGCACGAGCCTTCTAACAGCAATATATTTCGCATGAAATAAAATAATTTTGAACAGCATAGACCTAACGTGAACGCGAAAAACTTTACATTGAGTCAATGTAACCTCAGATCTTACTTTCGGTTTCCAATAGTCAGGTCCCATTGATTCAGTGTAGAGTGCCTGTTTGCTTCTGCGTTCGCGTTCGGTCTGTGCTGCACCAAATTATTTTGTTCCACTCGCTAACTAGCGCATTTAGCAAGCTCTTTCAACAGAGCTATGCTTGAATTCACTCCGGTGCTTTCCTTTAACAGCCTCCCTTTGCTCTCCTCCATCAGATACATGATACATAGGGATGTCACAGGGATGTCTCCATCAGGGTCATCTTTTGACTTACAATCCACTCCGTTCCAACGCCCTTTTAAGTACACTTCAGCTCTGGTGTCTTTGAGTATACTAATAGCAATCCTCTCATGACTTTG
>JAODXP020000032.1:10555301-10560301 GCA_027497455.2 Sardinella longiceps | reverse complement strand
TTATTTTTGCACTCCAGGGTGTGTGTGTGTCTGTGTGTGTGTGTGTTGTTGTTGTTGGAGGTTGGGGGGAGTGGTTCACCTCCTAGCCTGGGGGTTAACGCTGCTCAGCAACTGTAAATGTGCTCCTTTTCACCCCGGCGCCACAAAAAAAGCTGCCAAAACATGTCGGGGCCCGGAGTGAGCGGCTCGGCTAAAACGATGCAGCAGCAGCCAGCCTGCCTGCTTCTCTATGCCCGCTATGACCACTCGCAGCGACACCTGGGGCGGGGGTTGACCTCAATAAGGCGAAAAGAGAGACAACCAGGACCATTTCTGCTTGGTTCACTCTCTCTCTCTCTCTCTCTCTCTGTCTCTCTCTCTCTCTCTCTCTCTCTCTCTCTCTCTCTCTCTCTTCTCTCTTTTTGTGTGTGTGTGTGTGTGTGTGTATGGTTGTGGGCGTACAAGGGGTCTACATGGGTATGCTTGTATGTGTAGTTATTCATGAATGTGTGCATCTGTTTGTGTCTGTATAGTGTGTGTGTGTGTGTGTGTGTGTGTGTGTGTGTGTGTGTGTGTGTGTGTGTGTGTGTGTGTGTGAAAGACAGAGAGGGAAGGAAGGAAGCAAAAAGCGAAGGCAAGAAAGCACAGTATGTGTCCAAGCTCATGTGTGTAATGTGTGTAAAGAAAAACACATGGACGTTTGTTCTGCATGCATTAGAAATACTATTATATATGCATGTGGGCGTTCATACAGTACGTGCATATGTGGGTGTACAAAAGAATGTTGGGGAGGGATTTGATAGTAATAGTATAGCTTGAGTGTTTGATGTGGGTGGAAAAAAGTCTCTGACATGAGCTGGAAACTGAACAAAAGCATGGGTTCTGGAATGTAAACTAGAACACTTGAGGAAAACTTCTGTGTATTTTGCTAAGTTATTGTATTGATATGTCTTTGTGTGTTTGCCTGTGTGTGTGTGTGTGTGTGAGTGCGTGCAACCTTCCCATAACATACATAACGATGCATATTATTATGCATTAATTTCCCTTATGACTGAGGATTACCTTCCTAACAGCACAGCTGGGCCAGCGATTGCTATGACATTGTGTTATTACTACTTATCCCCCACCCACCCCCCCCAACCTCACCTCACACACACACACACACACACACACACACACACACACACACACACACACACACACACACACACAATGGATTTGTGGTTTCATAGAGCATGTATGTATGATGGCAGGGAGAGGGAGAGGGAGAGGATGGGCAGGCGTGCCGCTGATTCCCTGTGACATGTGCAGTGATTGGCTCTGACAGCAGAGCTCCATGGAGCTCCATGCCCCACATGCAACACAAGACAAGAGAAGAGAAGAGAAGACCTAGCGGTGGCACTAGTGTAACGGAGGCCAGCTAGCTCGGCTAGCTCGGCGGTAGTACGTGTAAATCCTCATCACCCAATTCCATGGGCGCTTCTAACACACTGAGTTAGGAGCTCGGGCTTTTAGCTCAGTTGGTTAGAGCGTTCCACTCCCACGCCGGGAGTTTGTAGCTTGCGGGATGGCGGGTTCGAGACCCGTGTGCGGTGCGGACCGCCACCGGCTACACTAGCACTGAGTAAGCAGCATCAATGGCTCAGGTGCCTCACCACCAATCAGGCCAGACAGGGCCGGCCGGGGACATTAAAGGCCACCGCACACTGGCTCCTGACATCCCAAGTCTCCCGCAAGGTCCGGGAGACTCCCTGATATTGATAATGCCTCCCTGATGCCCGCAAATAGAATAATATCTCCCGGAATCTAGAGCTAGTAAGCCAGGGCATGCACGTGAAACATTTACGGGCGTCTTAATATGCGCGCATGTGAGCGTGAGCGAGAGGGATAGAGAGAGAAGCGGTGCCTGAGGGAACGGTGTGTGTGTGTGCGTGCCTGCTCCTGTAGAGCATGGAGGGTGCATGCAAGACATACAGCGTCCTGATTGGCTTACTTTGCTGAGTAAACCAATCAGCTTTCAGTATGGGCGGTCTTTTAACTCAGTTCGATGAGGCAATCTTCAGTTCAGTCAGTAGCCTACGGTAATGTCAACAGGATCGGTATGGCAGAGAAAGAGTGTCACAAAAAAATGTTGGAACGACACCTCCCTGAAATGAATTTCCCAAGGTTGGGATGTCTGTGGCTCCGACACAGTGCTGAGCACTCCTCTTCCAAAATTCTATTCCATTGTTTTCAATGCAACCCCGCACACCAGCGCCGAACCCTTCCGCCGTCGATTGTGAATTACGATTCAAGTCTATTTTGTTGGAGATGCCCTTTGACATCCATTGTTATTTCACAGGCTACTGTGCTAGGTGCTAGGTTGTAGGTGCTAGGTGTAGGTTGAAATTGTCGGATTCAAAAGTGCTCCGCAAAGTGCTCCGCAATGCTGGCGGAGCCGGTGTGCGGACGGCTTAAGGCCTCACAGCCTTTCTGTTTCTCTCCAGCTCTCTCTCACTCTCCACAGGATCAGGATTCATAGCCAGATTTGCTCGTCCGGAGTACCGGCGTACTTTGGTGTGTTAGGTTGGAATCTATCCAGTCTTTTATCTCCATAAGATCTCCAAGGATTGTCTGTGCACAAGCACCCATCCTGAACACAGGGACATAATGGAGTCACATCTTCTCTATCTGTCTCTCTGTTCTCTCTCTCTATCTCTCTCTCTGTCTTTACATCTCTCTCTCTCTCTCTCTCTTTCTATCTATCTCTGTCTCTCCATCTCTCTCTCTCTCTCTCTCTCTCTCTCTTTATCTCTCTGACAAGGATCTCATCCAGATTTGCTCATCTGTTGGCCTGTTGTTCTTGCTGGTTTGATGGCTGCCATCTACAGAAGGATTCCCTGTGCACAGACACGAGTCCTCAGTACAAGAACACAAGGGATTTACACCTGATCTGAGGCCAGTTTCCCGGGGCTCGAACGACTTGTTTTTATGCCGTAATCACAGACTCCCGGTCCAGCATCTGGGTATGTGCCGTAATCATACTGGCTTCAGTACAATCCATTTGGCATAGGAAACCTAGGGAAGCTCTAATGTTTTTCTCCTACATAATTCAAAGCAGTGCTCTCAGATAGGGGGCCCGTTAGAGTGTCGTTCAGAGGAGTTGGACCGGTGAGGCTTTTTTCCACTGATCTGCTACAAGAAGAAACACACAAAAAAAGCATAACGACACAATAACAACAACAACAATAACAATAACAATTTGTCCCTAGAAGAGAATATCGAAACACAAGAATACATGTGTGTTTTGAACACTCGATACATAGGTTGTAATTTCATGCACCAGTGGTTCAACAGATTGACTACAGGCAGGGATTCACAAATAAACAAACGATTTCGTCCAGCCTTATACAGTAAGGATGAAATAGGACTGGCGTTTATTATAAGGCTTTGCTATCACCACGCTCATCTACATCACAACACAGCTTGAATTTGTTATCTGACATTTTGATACCCTGTATTATATCATATCTTTCTCATCTTTTTCTCCCACTCGGTATTCATTTACCAGCTGGTGTTTATGCGCTGTCATCCACACCACATTCATAGTGTGGAATCAACTGAGTAACCCCCCCCCCCCCCGACACACACACACACACACACCATCACCCTCCCAAAAGCCCGCCAACAGTGTTTGTCATTCTCAGTTTGGACTGATGATCCCGCCAGCCAGCCACGCTCTCCTAGCCTCACGCTTCTCTTTGCACTTCTAATGATTAAGGTTTTTTTAGCAGGGCTGAGGCGGAGTAGGGAGAGAACGACCGTCTAATAGCTAATGCCCTCCCCTTTCTCTTTCTCTCTCTCTCTCTTTCACCCTCTCTCTCTCTTTTTCTCTCCCTCTCTTTGCTCTGTCTCTCCGCCAGCTTCTTGGAGGCCTAATTAAATTAGCATTGGCCAGCCTCGGGCGCTGTGTGTGCTGTGTTGTGTGTGCTGTGTGCGCTGTGCTGTGTGTGTTGCTGTGTGCGCTGTGCTGTGCGGCGCGGGCCTGCCTTACCCAACTGCAGGCACTTCAGTCCACGTCAGTGAGATTCGCCCCGGACTGATGAGATCCCAGTCACGAGACAGACAGGATATTTATCTGTGCCTCTCTCTCTTGCTCTCTCTCTCTCTCTCTCTCTCTCTCTCTCTCTCCATTTTTTTATCTCTCTCTATTCCTCTCATTTTTTCTCTCCCTTGCTTTCGCCTTTGCTCTTTTCTTCTATCTATCTTTCTCAGTGTATCCTCTCACCCTTTCTTGTCTTTCCTCTCTTGCTGCCATTGCCATTGCTCTCTCTCTCTCTCTCTCTCTCTCTCCGTCTTTAATCTATGCATCCTCCCCTCCTCTCCTCTTTTCCCATCCCTCTTTCCCTCTCCTCCATCCTTCTCTCTCATGCCTCCCTCCCTTTCCTCACCTCATTTCTGTGGCCTCCTGTTCCAGTTTGGTGTGTTTGTGTGTATTTGTGTCATGGGGTCCTGAACAACTGCTGTGTGTGAGTCAGTGTGTCACTGCTTGCACGCGCCTGTGTGTGTGTGTGTGTGTGTGTGTGTGTGTGTGTGTGTGTGTGTGAGTGAGTCTCAGGCACTCACAGTCTCGCTTGGCACGCTGACATCTTTATGCACGTGAAGCGGGACACTCGTGTGGCCATCGACGGCCGTCTGTTTTGCGCGTTTCAGAGCAAAGTGCCTGACAGCCGCATGCCACAACATTAATGATGACTTACAGTGGCAGAGACAGGGATATTTCGAGACAGGGAGGGAGGGAGGGGGCTGTTTTGGATGCCAGAGAGAGAGAGAGAGAGACTGCAAATATGGAAGATATGGCGCCGGCCCAAGAGAGGACGACGCACTGAGAAGCACTCACCGTGTACAGTAAAAAAAACATGAAACATTCATCATGTGATTCTAACATGAGCGTTTTTATCCTCGATGAAAGTCAGCCTGCTAAAAGGTTGTAGCTCAAGCACTTTATCAAACATAATGAGGAATATTAAAGGTATGTTAAA
>JAODXP020000032.1:10470301-10550301 GCA_027497455.2 Sardinella longiceps | reverse complement strand
CAAACACACACACACCGCCCACCAACCCCCAACCCCTTTCGCCTCAGCCTGAGCATATTTCTCACTCCGCCGCATGAAAAATGGAGTGCAAGCAGGCTGCTAGAGCAGACCCTCTTGCCGCCTGTGGCTTGTGTTGACGCGGTGGAATTGCACATGATTGATCGTGGGCCCCTGACACCCAATCAAACCGTGGTGGGTGGATGTGCCAAAGCTCCAGCCGTCAACACCGTTTAACCAAGCAGCGGTGTGTCGCGTGAGTCGCCCACCCTGCCACACACTCTCTCTCTCTCTCTCTCGGCTTAGCTGGACTCCTGTTTAATGATTGTCATCATCATTTATATAATTATTAGAATTATTTTGCTTTGAAAGCTGAGGTAATGTTTCTTACCAACACAGTGGTGCTCCTTTACCGACTGTGTGTGTGTGTGTGTGTGTGTATGTGTGCCCCTTTCATAATCCAAATAAATGTCCTTTTATGATAATGCTAAAAGAGTCTGGTAATTGCTGAACTGGAGCTCTTGGAGAGGACTTGCATTTGAGATATTTTCCACAGAGATTAATACTGACTCATACCACCATCTGTAAGAGAGAAAACGAAGGTGCCCTGTGCATTTATTTGGTAATGAATCCACCTCCGACGTCCTTTTTTTTTTGTTTGTGAAGTGCACTGCATGTGTTTTTTTTGTTTTTTTTTCGTTACATGTGTTTTTTTCCCCCCTTTCCCTGAGCAAAAGATTAATTAGGCAGAGAGCAAATGAGTTCAATTAGCAACTGTGTAAAATGGATCTTTGGGTTCAGGCGATCATTTAACAGAAGTAAACAACACAGGGAGGGGAGGGTAAACAAATAAATAAAGCCGAGCCAGACCTTCATGAGGTGGTGAGAGAGAGAGAGAAAGGGAGAAAGAGAGAGAGAGAGAGAGAGAGAGAGAGGGCTGTGGCCTGCTCTGTAGCTATATTTGCCAATGCCAGGTTCAATCATGCTCTTAAAGGTTGGAAACAGGCCGCAGCCCCTTCTGTGCAGCTGCAGTGTGTGTGTGTGTGTGTGTGTGTGTGTGTGTGTGTGTGCGCGTGTATGTGTGAGAGTTTTAGTGCATGTGTGTTAGTGTGCATGCATGAGATTATTAATATGTGCATTTTTATGTATGTTTGTGTGTATATGTGAAAAAGAGAAAGTATTTGTGTGTGTGTATATGTGTGTATGTGTGTGTTTGTGTTTATGCATGTGTATGAGTGTGTACATGTACATCAGCAGCAACGTGTCACAGTGCATCGTTTCACAGCCACACTCTCATACACAATTGATGGTCGCCTGAAGTACCATAGTGGGGACAGAGAGGAATTCTTCCATCATGCACTACGGGGAGATGTTACCATGGCTACCATTTACTGATGTTCCAACCGATTGCCTCAGCCCAGTAACCTTTCGGTCCCCAGGAATTTGTGCCAACCTTTGACCCCGCGGAGCGTGCAAGGCTACGCTGGTTGCCACGGTGACGGAAGAGTGTGTGATGGTGACTCATCTTCCCATGAGGTCTGTCATCAGTCACTGACCTTTGACCTGTGTTCTCATTGTGACATCTCAAGTATCCCTCTGACAGATGCATGAATTGCTTTCAGATCACCTGATTCCTCTTGATGTATGGAGAGAAAGCCTTTTTCAGTGCATCTCATCCTTCCTATTCTATGTCACACACACACACACACACACACACACACACACACACACACACACACACACACACACACACACACACACACAGTGAGTTTTGAGAAGAAACCTCTTTTTCTGAGACTCTCCTACTTCTCCCATGTCTCTCACACACAAATACACACACACACACACACACCTACCCAGAGAGCCAAACCCGCTCACCAGCAAACCTGCAGGTCAAAGCCACAGTGCTTGCCCATCCAGCTGTTAAAGAGCCAGGGCTCTGCTCTGTGCTGTGCTGTGTGCTGCTCTGTGCTACACTGCCAACTTGAAGATCATGCAAGCAGACCTTCTGCCTTCAGCCCCTCTCTCTCTCTCTCTGTGAGCCCGCAGCCAGCCAGTCACTCAGCCAGCCAGCCCCATCATGCTGCCTCGGTGGCCAGCCTGCCAATAGCCCCTCCGTCGGCCAATCCCTACGCAGCTCCCGCCGAGAGAGAGAGAGAGAGAGAGAGAGAGAGAGAGAGAGAGAGAGAGAGAGAGAGAGAGAGAGAGAGAGAGACAGACACAGACAGAGAGAGAGAGAGAGAGAGAGAAAGAGAGACAGACAGAGAGACAGAGTGAGTGTGAGAGAGAGAGAAAGAGAGAGTCAGAGAGAGATAGAGAGTCAAGAGAGAGAGAGAGAGAGAGAGAGAAAAAGAGAGAGAGAGGAGTCTCTATATAGCTGAGTCTGCAGGCAACCCCTGAGGTTGATAACAGTACATAGAACTCCCATTCATCATCCAACAAGGGCGCCGGCACGCTGTGCCATGCGAAGAGGGAGAATAGCAATACTGCAATAGCAACACCCAACAGATTGCTATACTAAAACCTAATCAAAAAATGGACGTTTTGGGGTTCCGTCTGTAATTTATTCCGTTATCGGTGTCCGTGTGTCTGTGCGTGCTGTGTTTACGGAGACGTGAACTAGGGCTGAAATCTGGCATAAATTCCTGTCCTCCAGGGCTTTTTTCTTTTCACCTGTCCATCTTGGTTTTTGTCATCCATTTCTTTTTTTCCACAGTTGCTTCATATTGTGACTCACAGCTGAATGTACATGGCTGCAAGCTTTTCACTGCTGATAAATCATTTAAACGTTTGACTCACAGTCCTGTAGATGGCAAAAGAGGTAAAAATTGACAAACACACAAGGGCATTGTTATCCTTTGATTTCTGACCTGGTTTAGATTTATTTGAACTTGGAAGAAAAAGAAAAAAAAAAAAAAAAGAAGAAGAAGAAGAAATAGGTCATGTTATATATCCTCGACAAAAAGAAAACGTGATTAAAAAATGATTGGCCTATATTTCGCAAAGTGAAGGGATCCTGTTGAGGACAAAAGAGTGTCCACATGGGCAGAGGAATGACATTTAGGTAACACCCAGCCTTGGTTCTGTCACCCTGGATAAGACAGGGAGAAGACAGTCCCGTGGATCAGGGTGGATCTGGGTGTGTATGTGAGTGCGTGTGTGTGTGTGTGTGTGTGTGTGTGTGTGTGTGTGTGTGTGTGTAGGGTGGGGTGGGGTGTAGGGTGCTGTCTATGTGCCGCTCTGCCTCATTGTAATGCGAGCACAATGCACCGTTTCACCGCGAACAGTGATCGCTGGAGACAGCGGGGGCTTCCAAGGGATGCTGACAAATATTTAGCCGGCCTCCAAATGACATGTGACAGCTGACAGGCACTTCCTGTCCGAGACAATGCTGTCAGTCACTCTAGGCGAGAGATAAAAGGAGGTGGTGGTGGTGGTGGGGGTGAGAGGCTCGTGGGACGGATTGTCGGAGTGATAACAGGCGCGTTTGATTCTATTTTCCTCCCGTCTTCTCCGAGCCCCGAGCGGTTAAACATGGCTTCTCTCTTCTCCTCTCCTCTCTCGCAGTTGAAGGCCAGACGAACTGGAGAGACTCCAGACTAGGCCTCAAGTGCGTGGACTGCTGCTGTAACTTCAAACATCTCCGCCTGTTTGGACACACACAGACTTCCCCTTGAGGAGGTTTAGAATACGAGTGCAGCAAAGAATACACTTTCATGCTTAGTAATGGCCTTTCTTGACCATCAAAAGGAATCCTTGTGTAGACTTTCACGCAACTGAGTATACATATGGAACAGATCACAAATAGGGAAGGGCACTCCAGACGGACAAGAAGAAAAGTAGCGTTGTGGGGAAGGGCATGATGTCAGTCATCTTTGACAAATACCACTGAGCAGTTTCCCAGTAGGGCTATGTGTGTGTGTGTGTGTGTGTGTGTGTGTGTGTGTGTGTGTTGGGGTGGGGAAGGGAATAATGTCAGTCATCACTGACAAATACCACTGAGCTGTTTCAGAGTAGGTCTGTGTGTGTGTGTGTGTCTGTCTCTCTGTGTGTGTGTCTGTGTGTATGTGTGTGTTTGTTTGTGGTGGGGGGTGTCTTTCTCCGCTCCCCTCCAATTTGTCTGTATCTGTTGGCAATTAGCCACTGCATGGTGTAAAATATGCATGATACAAAAATCTGCTGGAATATTTATGATATTTATCGGGTTTTTTTCTGCTTGAGAGCCTAAGTCGGCCACACCGTAGACCACTGCGCTGTGCATACGAATCATCCGAGCAAGGCGCTCCGCTCGTCGCCTCCTGCAACAGGATTTTCTCCCCTAATGTCAATTTGAAGGCCCATCTGCTGGGCGAAAAAAAAAAAAAAAAAAAATCATATAAATAAATAAATAAACGACGCAGTCATTACTGTAAGTCTTCACACTTCCTCCTAATCCCGTTTCCGTTTCGCTGCCTGCCTGCCTACCTCATCCTCCTCTTTCTTCTCCTCCTCTCCTCATGCCTGAGCACTCCCTCCATCTCTTCCTCCTTAAAAAAAAAAAGTGCTCGGTGTCACCGTCCCTCGTGGTGCCCACGGTCAAACATCATTCTCTCAGCCATAGAAGCTCTCAGCTCACTGGACTGTGTGATGCTAAAAGTTGCTCGGATGCACTATCCTCAAGCTGTGTGAAGGACTATGTATAGAAACACAGGACTTGTGCATCTTTTCTGAGCCATTCAGACAGATAGAAAGATAGATACAGTAAATAAATAGATAGATAGATAGATAGATGATAATAAAAACAGATAGACAGACATAAAACGTGGATTCTCTAGACACAAGCCACCAGTTTTAAAATGCGGCACAGTGGTATGCAGTCAGAGTCAGTTGAGAATCAAGGGCCATTCACATCAAGAATGCTAACTATAACAACAAATACACATTAGTCTTAATTATGCAAGCACAATGCACCGTTTCACTGCGAACCGTGATTGCTGGAGACAGTGGGGGCTTCCTAGGAGAAAGTCCACACCATACTGTAACTACAACGACATGTGGAATTATATCGTTGGGGATTACTTTCAGGATGATTTTAAAACATGAAAGTTTGACAGTCAATCAGAAACCATGGGAATTTTAGACATTAGTTCATTCAAATTAGGAAGGACTTACATTATCGCAAGTCAGTGTGGTAATATCATTATAGTAACACTTATCTTTGTAGTTATACTTCAAGGTTTGAACGATCCTTAAAACTACAACTACAATGTGTGAGATGATTTACCCGCAAGGTATGATATGAAATACTGACCATAATGGTCATTTTCAATACTAATTTGATGACAGTATGTTTAGTGGGATAACTCACTACATGAATACAATCGTGGATAAATCACACAATTAGTCCAGTAAAAAGTTGTCCAACAGTAGTCTAGGCTTTGCTTCCTAGTCTGGAGAATGAGGGATCTGTCTGTGCTGCAGTCGGGGAGAAGTGTTAGGGCTGCTGAACAGGCTTCTCAGTTTGATGTTGGTGGAATGCAGAGGGTGACTGGTGTTATCAAAGATGTCCAGCAGCTTGTTTAATCTCTTTCTTTTTAAGATCTGCTTGTCCAGCCTTGAAGTGGACTGATTTGTTGTACTGCCTCCCCAGCACACCACAGCGTACTACAGAACAGCAAACTGGCAATCACTGTCTGGGAGAACATTGTCAGGAGTTTCCAACGTTTGTTCAATAGCCACACAGCTGTCTCAGGAAACACAGCCTGCACTGAGTCTTTTTGAACAGGTTTTCTGTGTTACCTGTCCAGGTCAATCAATTTGTTGTCATTGTCATTGTCACTTGTCTCCCTCAGCCCACAGTTTGGACTTAGCCTGACATAACCCAACCATAATACTGCTGTTCATCCCTATTCATGTGGAGGTTCTTTAACCTGACGCGATTGTAGGGGGGGCGGGGGGGTTTCTGTTCAGTTCTGGTTTGAAATGATTGGACAGCTTGTCTAATTAGCTTCGCTTATTGGCCGGTTGTCTCTCTACCGATGTAAACACGCCCCAGAAGACCGTCCCCAGACCATGGATACGGATGAACATTCGAATTATGGGTGGACTATGTCAAGCTAGTCTGCGCTAGCTCAGGGCTTGATTTAGATTTCCTGTAGTCTATGAGCTCCTTGATCTTAGATGTATTGACCTGCAGTGGTTTAGATGAAATCAGGCGACAAGGTCCCTGAAAGGGAGTCTAGCACTGCTGCTGATCACAGTATCAGATGTGATGGAGTATCATTCATTCAGTCTGACATACTGTGGTCGGTCGGCAAGGTAGCCCAGTATCTGTCACCCGATGTGGATCCATCTCTATACTGGCCTGACATAGCCCGACCATAATACTGCTGTTCATCGGTATTCATGGTCTGGAGGTTCTTTAACCTGACACGATTATACTGCGGGGGTGGGGGTGGGGTGGGGGGTGGGCATTCACTTCTGGTTTGAAACTATTGGACAGCTCGTCTAATCAGCTTCGCTTATTGGCCAGTAGACTCTCTACCGATGTAAACACGCCCCAGAGGACCGTGCCCAGACCATGATACGTATGAACATTCGTATTATGGGCGGGCTATGTCAGGCTACCTCTATACAGACCAGTTTGTAGAGTAGCATTGGGACCTGGATGGTGTTGAGAAGTCCATGAAAAGAACTCTCATTGCTCTACCTTCTTTCAGGTGTGAGTGGGCCTCGGTGTAAACGCCTGTTTTGTGTGGCCCTTCTGTTTACCATCATAGAATATTCTCGATTCAATACACACTCGAAACTTCACAACAATGTGTGGTGGTGTTTCGTGAGGTGAAGCCAAACTGTCTCATAATGGAAAACAGCAACATTTTTTTTTTTGTGTGTGTGTGTTGAAGTTTTGAAGTGTCATCTAAAAGTTCCCACTTTCAAATGTGGCAGGCATTTAAAAAGCTGTCATTCGTGGGAGTTGAGGATGACTGTAGTGTTTAGTCCATTTAATTTTCTTCCTCTGCTCTCTCTCTCTCTCTCCCTTTCAGTGTCTCTTGCTCTCTCTTTTTAAAAGCCCACCTGAGACCTGCTGCCTCTTTAAAACAGCCAAACTCTGTGAGGAGATTGATGCCTCCAAATGCGGAGAGAAGACGCCCTGGCACCCAGGAGAACAGAATCTCTCCCTCATGCCGAGGAGCGACTTTAAATACCAGACTCCTCACCTGTTTCGTAACCGGCTTCGTGGCACGTCTGTTTTGTAACCTCTTTGGTTCTGGTCTCCCAGCTGGGAGAGAGAGGGCGCGAGTAGAGCGCATCCTTGCACACCCCCCATGTGTATCCCTGTGCCCTGCCTTCCACTGACATCTTCATCTGTGCTGCAAGAGAGACTCACCCTGTGTGTGTGTGTGTGTGTGTGTGTGTGTGTGTCTGTGTGTGTGTGTGTGTGTGTGTGTGTGTGAATGAGAGAGAAAGAGAGAGGTGAAAGAGAGAGACTGTGTATACAAGAGTACTATATGTGAATGTGTGTAAGTGTGTGTATCTGTGGGTAGGAGGGGGGGGGGGGGGTTCAATATTTTGATGCGCGTGTGTATGTGTGTGTGTGTGTGTGTGTGTGTGTGTGTGTGTGTGTGTGTGTGTGTGTGATTGGGGCAGATAAATTAAAATGCAGTTGGATATAACTTTGCAGGTTCTGCTTGCCTCATCAGTATCATTAATTCTGCTATATCACGATTCTTACCATGGTCAAATTTGATTTGCACGTCTCAAGATTAAGTTTCTACTAAGTCTACTGTAACTTTACTGTGAGACATTATCTGGATGCCAGTAGGCTATACAGTGGTTCTGTCTGACTTGTATGGGTATTCTTTTTAATGATGTTTTTGCATTGCATTGCATTGCATTTTCCCCCCAGCCATTCCCTTATACCTTGTCTATCAAAGGCCTACACAGGGAGAGCCAGCACACTGCCTGGAGCGAGCAGGCGGCCAGTCTGTTTCTGTCTTAATTTAACGTAATGTGATTTAATTCTATTGAATATTTCCTCTGACGGTCCACCCATTTTACCCTTAAAAAATGAAACAGTCAGGGGGGGAGGCAGGCCAGTTGGCATGGAAACCAAGCTGCAGGTTTTAATTACGCTTGGCTAGTTATGTTTTTAACACGACAAAGGCTGATTCAGAGACCTTTCAGCATTCTCCAGGGCAATCCCATTTTACATTTTCAATTAGCATGCTAATATAACCATATTGAACGGCAGTGTAGTGTAACTGAATGTAATGAGCCTCTCCAGAAGAAAAACAATAGAGGAGTTTAAAAAAAAAAGTGAGTGTGCGTGTGTGTGTATGTGGGGGGAGGGATGGTGTTATCACATATGATATGCCATTCCACAACTGATAAGATTTGTAAATGATTAAGAGGTTATTCTATGATTGGTTAACACGATTATAACAAGATTAAACTTTCTACTGGGAATAACTATAGGCCTACTTTTTAAATTGAGACAATTATAGCTGAAACAACCACACTGAAGGTTGGAAGATGAGTCCTTAGAGCAAGACATGGCAAATGAAACACGGCAGTTCGTTGCCATTTTCTTGGTCCATGAAATGCTGCTGACCCAATTTCAAGGGAGTATGGTTGGAATTTCTCGAGATTACAACATATCATGTCTTTTCAAGCTCCCTCATGGACCTTTTAAGGATTGCTGTCACAACCATTTTGGAAATAATGCCTTGTAACTTAAAGTATTTAAAGAGTTTAAGGAAATGTTGCTCCCATGTTTTCAGACCATGCTTACTTCCCTGTGAAGCCTCCAGTTAAAGACTGTAAGACTGTAATATATTCAAAGACAAGGGAGGCGAGTGATGCTAGCCCTGCTGACTATTTTTAAACAATCACGCTTTATTTGAACATACCACAGAAATCCCTTCGAACAGTGTGTGGGTGGATGCATTTTTACTCTCATTGACACACACACACACACACAAGCACGCATGCACGCACGCATACACACCGGTGCGCCAGCGCGGAGGATGGTAAAACAATGACTTTATGCTGGGGCGAGAGAAGCCCCCTGACATGGCTCTTTGCGCTGCACTACATGTGAAGGGTAAAACCTGGAAGGTTGTCTCTTTAAATCAACGCTGCGGCGCTGATGTGCCCTGGAGCACAGACGGTAGGAACCATCTCCACCTCTGCAATAGGGATTCTGTGCTCAGCTCGCTCCACAGCGCCACGGCCACACCGAATCCGATCCCATTCCCATACTTTCTCGCTGACAGCTTGGTAGATCCCACGCTGTAGAGAAGGATAGTAAACTTATCAATCGCTTTCGGTGCGGGGGAGAGCTAAATCTATTCCGGATTTTAACCAATGGTTTCCCTTGGAGGGTGCTCTCTCCATGTGCTGTACGCTCGTGTCATGGGACTACTGCTCGCGCCTGCAATCTGTTGATGACAAGGGTTCCAAGCGTTCTGTGGTTCGTCCTCTGTGGTGGCGATGGAGTACTTTTTACTTATCTGTATTTTGGTGAAATCTCGGGGATGATGGGGCGAACGTCGTCGCCTCCACACCAGTTGCTTTCGTCGAATTAGGTAAGAACATGTTAACTGTCACTTAGCAAACCATGGTGTATGAGGACAACTCGGCGGAAATAGGGAGAATGCCGGTATAAAACATACTGTTCACTGAAGCGAAATAATTCACTCATTTCATATTAAGCTAATGTTAACCCCCCCGTCGACAAACAGAATATGTGGTTGATGTGTATTTTTTTTAGACTAAAAACGTTTATGAAGTAATATTATTAGTGCACTATCATATCAATCTTAAGATGTTCTCTGATAACGGTATGATAAAAAGACAAGGAAATTTCTGTCTTTTGGCGTCATGAAGACGTCACCAATGAGTCTTTCCTGCTATACAGACGAGGCATTTCAAACCTCCGCCACCTATGTGCCTGAACTCTTACGTCACTATCTAAACGCACAGACTCACCTCTTGAACAAGCGCACGTGTGTGATGGTGGATTTGCTAAAAGAGAAATATTTGGAACAGTTTAATTCATACTCACCCCTTGATCGAACGTGGTAGCATGCGCCCCTTTATAGTTTTCCACTTTACTGCTCTCATTCGTATATATTCTTACAGATGGACCAAGTGCCGGTTACAACGCGCTGTCCATTACCGTCCGTCCCCTCGCGCCGGAGGATGACCCCTCCGAAGCCCACTGTAACGCTGACCTTCCGGATGGACTCAAGTGGCAGGGGCCAAGTGGCCATGTCATAACTCACTTTCATTCCTTGTTGAGACATAACAGTTTTCAAACTGGACGACAACTTTATTGGACTTATGGTGAGTATGGCGGTCAGTGGCTCTTTGTTTTTTTTGTACCTGCTAGTCTTTGCTGCTTTGTAGAGGTTGAAGGACAGGCGTGTTGAAAGTTCACGGCATCACCTCAAGATACATGCGGTGCAGATTTACAAAATCAGCTGTAATTGTTAAAACTTCTGTCACTGAATAGGGTGTCGGGCAACGCCGTGTTTTTCTAATCGGTCTTATTTAACCAAGCCAGATGTCATTTATCTGTATTGTCTGAGTGGATTCCAAGAAACAGAAGTGATACCTCACCATGGCATCATAGCGGGTCTTATCGCTGCATTCCCAGAGCGTGACAGACAGAATTCATTTGTTGCAGTGCGGGACGCGTGCCCAACGCTGAGGTGATACATTGCTGAAGTCATTCTATTTACTCACAGGTAATCAATATACACAAACCGTTTTGTGTGTTTACAGACTTGTGTGCGAAAGAAACAGAAAAAAAAGCCAAGGAGCATTTCACTCAAAGGGCAGCCGCACCAGAGCCTCTGGAAGCAAGAGAAGGCGTGCATTGAATATCAATTGTCGTTGTCAGCTAATCATTGCAAGAAGCTGTGGCATGTGCGTAGCCTTGGTTATCCTTCCAGAATTGTGTGCCCCCGGTTGTTCATTTGTTGCTATGGTAGACAGCGCTAACCAAAACCTCAGTGACAAGAGGCTAAGTGAATGAAAGTCTAATGCCTTGTATAGACATGGTTGACTTATAAAATTATGGCGAAGGCTTTATAGGCAGTATATATTTTCAGTATAGCCTCGAGGATCATATATGACAAGTACATATTGTATATTTTTGTGCGCATACCCTCACCTCATTGTTCTGTGCCAACGCATTTATTTACGGACTTGTCAGAACGTACTCTTCGGTTCTCCTGACGTGGTCAGGGCTGTTAATCATGTTACCTGTCGTGCCTACCAGTGGAGTTGTCAGCAGACAGACAATACCTTACACATCCGTGCACTCACTTGTGCTCATTAATTTAGACCGAGAGATCATGAACATTTTCTCATATGCAGCCTCTGTGTCAGCACCACAGAAAACCTCCATTAGATGTACCGGAGCACATTTCAGGACCAAGGACAGCTATTTTAACCAACCGGAGGGAACTAGTCATCCGTGCAGGCTCTCTACCAATAGAATCTGAGGAAAGGACATTATTTGGGACTCCTGAGTGGATTTTTTTTTTTCATTGTGTGGCTGTTTTTTTTTTTTTCTACTGAAGTCGCCCCTAAAGTGAGTCCTGAGAGAGCATTAGTAGCTGCTGGTGATTCATAAGGCCCTGCTTAGGATGGACACTAAGCACTAAGACACTAAGACTCTCGAAGATTCTCCATGCTTTCCTTCCCCCCTCGGCTCAACCTTAACAAAATGAACTGCAAGTTATTTTAATCTCCGAGTCCTAGTGTGGTTTGCGTGTGCCCAGCTGAGACCCCCAAACACAGACTCATGAGCACTTCAGAGTGCGACAAGGACAGGATCAGCACATTCTTCCCCCAAAAGGAAACCCAGACTAACACTCGAGAGTGGGAAACAATGTTTCCACATGTTTTTTTCAAAGCTCTCTCTGTTGCTCTCGCTCCCTCTTTCTTCTTCTTCTTCTTCTTCTTCTTTTTTTTCTTCTTCTTCTCCTCTCTCTGTCTCTCTCTTTCTATCTCCTTCACTACATCTCTCTCTGTATTTGTGTGAACCTCTCTCTCTCTCTCTCTCTCTCTCTCTCTCTCCCTACAACCCCTCCCTATTTTTCTGCTTCTTGTATGCAAATAGGGTACAAATGCAAATGCACCAACATGTTCAATTTGGACTAAAAGTAGACCATAATGCTCAACATGAGGGATTACTTACAGTAATGCTGACATTACAGTACTAAAAAGCAACTAGCGACTTGATGGAACGCCACATAACACTGAAAGTACCGGGTGAAGAAGGGTGGAAATATCAGGTGAAGAAGAGCAAAACTTCATACTTCTTAAAATATATTTTTATATCCCCAAAGTGTCCCCAAAGTCCCCCAAATATTTTGACTCACCATGTTTTCATGTCATGGCGGGGAGCTTGAAGTTAAGCCTTGTGGTGTTTAGGGTATTAGCTGACTTGTTTGAACAGGGAAGGACCAAGCCTGGGATCCTGTGGTCTTTAGATGCAGGGGGAGCAGGCAGCGTTTAGGCACTGATGAAGTAGCAGCCCCACAGGGGTGGGGGGGATGTGACAGTGGCAGCGGGTTAAGAGTTCAACGCACAAGGTATTATAGCAGAGGGTCACGTGTAGGAAAAGTGTGTTTGTGTGTGTGTGTGTGTGTGTGTGTGTGTGTTGGTGTTTGCTGTGGTGTGCTGTGCTGTGGTTGGGTGAACATGACATGTGTGCATCTTCCAATAAATACAATCAGTCAGGCCCTGTCGGGAAAGATGGCCTGTGCATTGGAGCACACGGAATGAGCAGGTTAGTCTCCTGCACAGTGAAGGAATGAGAGAGAGAGAGAGAGGGAGAGAGAGGGAATGAGAAAGCAAGCAAGGGAGAGGCATTGACGTATGGAGAGAGCAGAAGAGAGAGAGAGAGAGAGAGAGAGAGAGAGAGAGAGAGAGGAGTGTAAGAGAATCCTGCAGATCACGGAATGAAACTACTCTATCTCCAATGACAGCCAATAACTGGCCTCTCCCTTCTAGCAATTTGGAGGTATGATATCACACTGTCCTAGGAAATGTCATGTTATGACACGCCCTGATCAATGTCAAGACTGGAGGGCAATATGTATCTGTCAGTCAATATCAGAATGGGCACTATGCTCCGCTATTATCAACATTAAAAGCCCATGAAATCAGACTAGTGTCACTGAACATTAGACGTAGAGGACATGATGAAATCCAATCAATGGTTATTAGCTTCATTTTATGGTGACAGACTCATAAAGTTTCACCAAGCTTTTATGTAGAGGCCAGGACAAATGTAGACTTTAGGGCAACCTTGAATATGGCACAGGAATGGATTTGAAGCCTAAGGCTCCATGGTGTGCTGCACATGTTGTCTCAGCGGAGGGGTTGTGAAGAGTGGGCGACACGGAGATAATGGGTCAGCGGATGGGAAAAGAGAGGGTAGCAGCACAATGCCCCTGTGAAATGGACGCTAATGTAGTAGGAGGATAGTTATTCGAGAGACACTGTGTTCAAAAAGGTGAGGGGGCACAGAGTAGTTCATGAATATCACATTTTAATGTTGTTGTATTTCAAATCTCAATCTGTTATTCCACTGGGGATGTTGAATTTACGCATCTTTGACTGGTTTTATTGCGACTCTTGGCTTGGCTTAGTATGGTTATGTGAAAGACTGGTAATAAAATAGTAATAATACATGTACTAATACCACTTCTACTACTACTAATAATAATAACATACATTTAAATATAGTGGCTTTCATAAACAACAGGGGGCATACTAAACAGTGGTGTTGGAGAAGAAGTGTTCATGAAACAGGAGAGTCTTAAGATGGGACTTAAAGTATAAGTCCGGAGTAAGTTTAAGCATAGCTCTGCTGCACGGGCCTTCTAACAGCAATATATTTCACAGGAAATGAAAGAATTTCGAACAGCATAGACCTAACGCAAACACGAAACACTTTACATTGAGTCAATGTAACCTCAGATCTTACTTTCGGTTTCCAACAGTCAGGTCCCATTGATTCAGTGTAAAGTGCCTGACTCTGCGTTCGCGTTCGGTCTGTGCTGTATCAAATTATTTTGTTCCACTCGCTAACGAGCACATTTAGCAAGCTCTTTCAACAGGGCTATGCTTGAATTCACTCCGGTATTTTCCTTTAAGATGGGACATGGAGACATGGCTTGCGGGGACG
This sequence comes from Sardinella longiceps, assembly GCA_027497455.2. Lineage (NCBI taxonomy): Eukaryota > Metazoa > Chordata > Actinopteri > Clupeiformes > Clupeidae > Sardinella > Sardinella longiceps. The sequence goes on along the minus strand of JAODXP020000032.1, from coordinate 10,536,113 downwards.
CGCATGATTTCACTCACTTCCTGTTTTTAGCACCGAAAAGTACGATCAATCCGACCCTCCGACTGCAAATGGAATGCACTATTAAACAGAGGAAGAGAAAAGCTGCTATGCAGGGTTGGGGGAGGGAGGAGGGAGTTCCACATCTTGGGGGCCATGACCCTGAGAGAGCAGGATGGGGTGTGCAGGGTCAGGAGGTCACCGATGTACAGAGGGGTGAGATTATGAAGGGCTTTGAAAGTGAGCAGCAGGACTTTGAACTTGGTTCTGGACAGAACTAGGAAGAACCAGTGAAGCTGCGCTGGGATAGGGGTGATGTGTGAGCAACACTTACTGTATGGGTGAGGAGGAGTTGGGCACTAGAGTTCTGGATGTTTTGTAGTCTATGTAAGGATTTGGCAGGGAGGCCAATGAAAATGAGGTTGCAGTTATCTAGGCGGGACATATTGAAAGAATGGACCAGGCTATTGGTGGGTAAGAAAGAGGTGAAGATAGGCAATGTTTCGGAGGTGGAAAGAAAGGAAAAAAAAGGTCCTAGTGAGTGAGATCAAAACAGAGTGAGGAGTCAAGGAGTACTAAGTTTTTTGACAACAGGTGATGCGTTAACAGGTGTGCCCTCAATGTTTAGAGGGAAACTGGGGGATTGTGGTGATTTGGGGCCAATTAGTGGAGGTTCTGTTTTGACTCAGTGGTTAAGAAAGCAGTACAGGTCAGGAAGCTACACAAGTACAACCCCAGTGCCAAAGAGAGTGGGGATAGTGGGTAGAATGTTCACGAAAACAGAGTGATCATCTGCTATGTAATAAATTAGTTATAAAAACATGAAAAAATGTTCAAGCAAAAAAAGATATACTCTTATTTTAAATTCAACGACAGTAGCATGTCTCATAAAAGTTGAGAAGGGGTCAAGAAAAGCCTGTCAAAGTTGTGTTATATTAAAGGAAACACAAAGAGGAACATTTCACATCTAATTAGGTTAACTGGCACCATGATGGAAAAAAGCATCCCAGAGAGACAAGCGTCTCTTAGAAGTAGAGATATGGAGGTACTCATCTCTGCAAAAACCTTGAGGCAAAATAGCAATAATGCAACAATGCAAGAAAATGATCCTTAACAGGAAGTTGCTAAGACTTTGGGGATTTCAGAATTTAGAGTAAATAATATCATTCCAATTTTTTAGAGAACCCAGAGGAATCCGTGCAAACAAGGGACAGTTCAGAAAACCAATATTGAACGGTTAGGAAAGGGCCTGCATTAAACAGACCGGAGAAAATCATTGTATGGACTTAGAAACTGCTATATCATGCTCCATATTTAGAGCTGATCCAGAAATGCTGCAGTCTTATTTGGGATTGAGCTTATGTAAGCTAAACTGAGACAAAGTGAAAAAAAAATGTCTCGTTACACAAATCAAACTTTTGTAATTCTTTTTAGAAATCATAGGCTTTACATCATCTGGGTGTAAGGGGAAAGGAATCATCCAACTTACTTTAGTTCCAAAGCCAGCATCTAGGATTGCATGGGGGGGAGGGGGGGGGGGGGTATTTGTGTCTTATGGCAAAGGCAGCTGGCACATCAGGTTTTGAACAACAGGCTCCCATTAAGCCAGTGTATTTTGCAGGAAGACCTTGAAACTTAATAACAAGGCCAAACTCTATTTTGTTCATAATACAACAGTATGACTCCACAGTAGAGGAGTCCATAGTCTGCCTGCCTGCAGTCAGCACACCGCAGTCTTATTGGGTGCATCATGGAACAAAAACGCTATTAAGAAAAAAAAACAGACTATTGAGCAGATGAGATCCTGGATTGGGATTGACAACATATCATTCTCAAAACTCCAGCAACTCGACTCCTTAGTTCCCAGACATTTCCAGACATTTCCAGACCATTGTTAAAAGGATTTAAGGGGCAGTCATCTCCCGATCCCGATCAGTTTAGAGACGTGTTCCATCAAATTAAAATCAGTTTCATTCAAGTCCGGTTTTATTCTCTTTTCTCATTCTCTGTTTTTATACTAAGCAACATCCCAACATTTTTAGAAATTGGGTCTGTTTCACTGCATTCATAACATAACACTGCCAGCGGTGTCATTGAAAGAGGTCAGTTAACATGATAGCTAGCTTTTAGCAGCTAGACTGCTGGTTGTGTTTGTTTGCTAGTTGTAACATCAAATTGCTTTCAGATCTACTGATTTTCACCTACAGTAGAACATGGACGATGAACATGAACAATGCACTGCCTATGACTGCCCATGTATTTGTTGTCCAAACAATACTCCTAGATTAGAGTTGAAATGTTAGAGTTTTGAATCTGTATTTCACATTTAAGAATCTCATTACTTGTTTCTCACCAGGCTTTCATTTGGAATTTTTCTTTTTTTTTTTTTTGGTAAAAGTTGGAGAAGTTTCTAAAGATTCTTCTACAGAATCTTTGCCAGGGGCATGGTGTAAGAACTCTCCACATTCTAATCCTATAGACAACCTGATGGCCTAGTCAGCAAAGTGAACCCCTTCATAAAAAAAAAAAAACACTCAAACCCTAGGGCTCTCTTCAAGTGAAACCAAGGCTGTAGGAACCTTATTTTTTTGGGATGGGGATGTGTGTGTGTGTGTGTGTGTGTGTGTGTGTGTGTGTGTGTGTGTGTGTGTGTGTGTGTGTGTGTGTGTGTGTGTGTGTGTGTGTGTGTTGGGGTGTAAGACTCTGCTCTATGATGCTGTCTGTAAAGGGGCCAGTGTCTCATTGGCAGGTTCCGGCAGAGTGCTGGCCGTCGACTAGAAGGGATGGGTTTCAGCTGAGGGGCTGGAGGGAGATGATTTGATTTGTGTTTTGGCTACCTCCGCGGGGTGCTTTTCTTAACAGCTCACGCCGCCAATCCTCCAGCCAGAGTGGGAACTCTTTGACGGCAGTGGGCTTGCTGCCTGACTTGCCAACGGGAGCATGAGGGTGTGTGTGTGTGTGTGTGTGTGTGTGTGTGGTAGGGGTGGTGTGTGTGTGTGTGTGTGTGTGTGGGGGGAGAAGATCCCCTCCTGTTCCAAATGGTGTTGATGAAAATAGAGGGGGTGCACTTCCATGTGGAGACAGAGAGAGCCTGGATCTCTGCTTGGGTGAAGATAGTGTGTGTGTGTGCCAGTCGAACAACAGTATGGAGCTTTTCTCCTTTTTCTTTTGGCCCACAAGTTGCACACAAGTGAGAGAAAGAAAGATAGACAGAGAGAGAGAGAGAGAGAGAGAGAGTGTAATTTTCATTGACTCTTGGTCTAAAAATACATGGTGGAAGGGAAATCCATCAGCTCTAATAATAAATTTTAGATAGTCTTTGTCTGACTAATGTTTGCAGCGATGGCTTTTGTGTGTGGTTAATGTTTCAGAATACGATGTGACAAAACTAAAGTTAAGTGCTTTTCTTTCTTTAATTCTTAAAGTAATCCCAAACGGATTTTGATAAACTTTTTTTTTTTCCAGAGGGTAAAACGCTGTATCCATAGCTGCAATGCAAGTGTATGTGTTTCTGTGTGTGTGTGTGTGTGTGTGTGTGTGTGTGTGTGTGTGTGTGTGTGTTATGTTGGCTCCTAGCTTTAATTCTTGCCTTCCGTTTTGAAGTGGAATTCCACTGTTGCCTCACGGTCTAATCCAGCCACTCAAGCCCTCCCAGAGCGTTACAAAGATGTGTTCATGTGTGTCAGTCCGTCACATTACATTTTCAAGTCCATTGTGCAATTTTTTTTTTCTCGCCATTTATGGTTATAATCCCGAGCTGATCTAAATCCGCGCTAAGCCCTCTGTCTCTGGCTGTCTTTCTGTCTGTATTGTACTTTTTGATTGAGGAGCGGAGGGAAGCTTTGACAAACTCGGCATGGTGCCTTCTGCTGACCAGGGTCAAACCTACGCTGCATTTAAAGAATTTATGTGGGGATAAAGCTTCTGATTGCCTAAAGCAGAGATGATCGGGTCCAAGGCATTCAAATTACATTCCCGGCATTCAAATTTGATTTGAGGTCTAAAAGACTCCTGACTGGATTAGGTCCAGCGGACAAACACCAATGACATACTTCACACTTGCTTGGGTTCTGGACTGTGGAGTTTTTTTTTATTATTATTGTGGTTGTTAACAGTAGGGTTATTTTGTCAGCTAGCAACGAGGGCCCCATGGCTCAGCACTGTGTCGACACCTTGTTTGTGTTCTTTCCCCTGAGTGCTGAGATTGCAAGGTTGAGAATTGGTCTGAAGTGACCAACCAATGTGTGTGTGTGTGTGTGTGAATGTGTGAGTGTGTGTGAATGTGTGAGTGTGAGCATCATGTCTCGGGAGCAGAAAGAAGGTCACCACACAGAATCGCTATAGTTCTTCTTCGTCTCGAGCGCGAGACACACCGCACGGCTGCGTTGACCTTCTTTTCTGTCCCGCTACGCACTCATTGGCCGAGACCTGCGCGGGAGTTGTCTTCCAGATCCCAATTCTCTGCGCAGTGACCTTTTTTTTCCTCCTCCCTCTTTCTCTCTCTTTTTTTTCTTCTCCTGCTTGTGCGCTCGGCTGGTCCGAGCCAAGTGCCTGTGGCCGGAGAGAGTGACAGCCGAGAAAGAGTGCCGAGGCGAAAGAAAAGAAAAGAGAATGGGGGGGGGGGGTGGAGAAGTGGAGTCCACTCCTGTTCAGTGGCCTGACTGGCAATGATTTTAGTGCGCTGAAAAGGACACAGGGGAGAGAATGGTGTGTGTGTGTGGGGGGGGGGGGGTATGACGGGTGGGTGCTTTGCGAAGGGTCTTTTAAGGACTTGCCTTTTGCGCAGGCCCACTAAAAGACAAGGTTTACGACCATCTTTATTTTATGTGTGCTTGACATCGCATGTTTTAGCCTTTCCCCAACCCCCCCCCCAAAACCCCTAGTCCACTGCAGTACCTGCTTAATATCCAACTTTTATTTGCTTGCGAGAAAAGATTTAAGGACCCTTAAGTAATAATTTTAAGGGTCCTTGCCAATGCCCTCCGGCCAAAATCCCAGTATATATAATCAAGGTAGAAATAACAGCACTTGCATGCTAGGCCTGATTTAGCGGCGCAGGGTGTGTGTGTGTGTGTGTGTGTGTGTGTGTGGGGGGGGGGGTCTATCTGGCGTCAGACTGTGTTGATTTCTAGAGTTTATGTGCCGGTGGTTTAATTTTGGATTCCGCTGGAAGAGTGTGCGAAATTGGTGGTTAGGAATGCAGACAGAGAGTGAAGACAGAGAAATGAGTGGGGTTTTCTGAGTGTGTGTGTGTGTGTGTGTGTGTGTGTGTGTGTGTGTGTGTGTGGAGCAGGGGGGTGTTTTTTGGGGGTGTGGTAGTAGGTAGTAGGTCTGTAGTGTCTGGATGGGAAGAGGTGATGCTGCTTGAGGACGGAAGATGGACAGTGGGCGTTTGAGGCTGAGTGGAAAGGGAGTGTGTGTGTGTGTGTGTGTGTGTGTGTGTGTGTGTGTGTGTGTGTGTGTGTGTGTGTGTGTGTGTGGAGCGTGTCTGTGTGTGATGCGGCATGCCTGAGGGGATTGGGCCGCCTTTGCACAGCAGAGGGTAACTTCAGGCTGGATGATAAAACAGAAAATAGACAAACTGAACTGGAAGAGAAGAAGACAGAAAGATAGAGGGAGGGAGAGAAAGAGAGAGTGAGGAGGGAGAGACGACAAATATAGAAGAGGGGGAAGGAAAGAGAGATATGAAGAGGAAGCTGGAGGAGAGGAGAGGGAGGGAGAGATAGGGAGAGAGTGATGAGTGTGGGCGTATATCTTTGCCTCTCAGGGACAGAGATCTCAGAGAGGGACTGTTTCCTACTCTCTCTCTCTCTCTCTCTCTCTCTCTCTCTCTCTCTCACACACACACACACACACACACACACACACACACACGCTCAAACACTCACAAACACACACACACACACATACACACACAAATACATGCCTACGCGCTCTCTTTCTTTCTGTCTCTCACGCATTCCTACACACACACACATAGACACACACACACGCACGCGTGCGCGCACACACACACTCACACATACCCACCCCTTCTCCTACAGGGGCTAGACACACGAGGAAAACTAATCAGTCTTCTGGTAATTAAATATGAAAGAATGAGGGGATGCGAAGGAAGTACTGTGCCTGTGTGTGTTTGAGGCCAAGGCTTTCTCTCTGTGTGTGTGTGTGTGTGTGTGTGAGAGAGAGAGAGAGAGAGTAAAGTGTGTCAGCAAGACTGCCATAGTCTTTCAATATCTGCTTCTGCAAGGCAAGGGTGTGTCTCCATGTTTGATTGACATATTGGTTCCTCTGTTTGTGGGTGGAGATGTGCTTGTGAGGTGTTTGTGTGTCTATGTAAGCAATGTTTACAGTCTGCATGTATGTATGTATCTATGTGTGTGTGTGTAGGCCTGTGCTTGTGTGTTCGTGAGTGTGCGTGTGTGTGTGTGTCTGAGAGAGAGAGAGTCTGTCTCTGTCTCTCTCTCTCTCTCCCATGCCCAAGGAGAGAGAGAGAGAGAGAGAGAGAGAGAGAGAGAGAGAGAGAGAGAGAGAGAGTGAGAGAGAGAGAGAGAGAGAGAGAGAGAGAGAGAGAGAGAGAGAGAGTGAGAGAGAGAGAGTGTGTGTGTGTACTGTATGTGTTGTGTGTATGCGACAGAACTCCAAACAGCTGTTGTCCTTTCTCCTCCCAACACTATAATGTGGAGCGCAGCTCCAAAGCAGATGTGAGGACAAACAGCATATGCTTGTGCAGACACAGTGCAGCGATGCTACCACTGCCACTGCTGCCACTGCTAGCCTGACATAGCCAGACCATAATACTGCTGTTCATCCGTATTCATGGTCTGGAGGTTCTTTAACCTGACGCGATTATAGGGCGCGGGTTGGGGCGGGGGTTGGTGCATTCAGTTCTGGTTTGAAACGATTGGACAGCTCGTCTAATCAGCTTCTCTTATTGGCCGGTTGTCTCTCTACCGATGTAAACCCTCCCCAGAAGACCGTCCCCAGACCATGAATACGGATGAACATTCGTATTATGGGTGGGCTATGTCAGGCTAGCTACTGCTGCTGCTACTGCTGCTACTGCTTTGAAAGAGATTGCACCGCACACCTAAGCTCAAATGTGCTGGCTACCGCAAATGAAATCCAAAATAATAAAGAAAAGAGTGCCGCACACTTAAAGTCCATAGGAAATATTGAATTATTAAAAAGTCACGATGACTGCTGCTACTGCTGCTGCTGCCTCATTGTGTGCTCTCTGTCCTTGCCCTACACACCACCCAACTAAAGAATACTAATGAGCTTCTCCCCTGCCCATGTTCTGCATGACATTTATTAAAAATCCAAACTGCATTTACCTTGCCGTGTGTGTGTGTGTGTGTGTGTGTGTGTGTGTGTGTGTGTGTGTGTGTGCATATAGCATTACGTAGCAGTTACATAGTGAGGTTGACTCGTACAGATGCTTTTGCTCAAGCATTGTGAGGTTTGGGAGTTAACTGACTGTCAGTCAGCGACGATATTGCTGCACATTGTACGTTGTTTATGTGCATTGTGTAAAGGAATACATTCTGTATTTGTTCTAAATATTTGTATATGTAAACTAGAAAAGCGCTCAGAGAGAGCACAGACCTCCGCCAAGACAATGTGGTCACAGATGGTGTTCTGGATCACCAATCATCACCAAAATCGTATCAGTTCTTACTCGTCCCAATACACACGTTGTCCGAAAATTTCAAGTTATGTTGTACACAGACAGACACACACACAGACAGACAGACACACACACACACACACACACACACACACACCTCGGCGAAAACATAACCACCTTGGCGGAGGTAATAAATAGATAAATGAAAAAGTAGCAGTACAATGTTATGCAGGAGATACCTGCCATGTCTTTGTGTATAGTTAGTAATGCCTCTGCTCTGTGTGTGTAGTTAGTAATATCTCTGCTCTGTGTGTGTAGTTAGTAATATCTCTGCTCTGTGTGTGTAGTTAGTAATATCTCTGCTCTGTGTGTGTAGTTAGTAATGCCTCTGCTCTGTGTGTGTAGTAATGCCTCTGCTCTGTGTGTGTGTAGTTAGTAATGCGTCTGCTCTGTGTGTGTAGTTAGTAATATCTCTGCTCTGTGTGTGTAGTTAGTAATATCTCTGCTCTGTGTGTGTAGTTAGTAATATCTCTGCTCTGTGTGTGTAGTTAGTAATGTGTCTGCTCTGTGTGTGTAGTTAGTAATGTCTCTGCTCTGTGTGTGTAGTTAGTAATATCTCTGCTCTGTGTGTGTAGTTAGTAATATCTCTGCTCTGTGTGTGTAGTTAGTAATGCCTCTGCTCTGTGTGTGTAGTTAGTAATATCTCTGCTCTGTGTGTGTAGTTAGTAATATCTCTGCTCTGTGTGTGTAGTTAGTAATGCCTCTGCTCTGTGTGTGTAGTTAGTAATATCTCTGCTCTGTGTGTGTAGTTAGTAATATCTCTGCTCTGTGTGTGTAGTTAGTAATGCCTCTGCTCTGTGTGCTCTATAGGCTCGTTTTAATGACCTCTTGTTCTCTATGCCAGCAGGATCTGAAGCGGGTGCTGTCCTTCCCGCCATACCCGGGGGACTACCTGCACCCGGTGGTGTACGCCTGCACCGCCGTCATGCTGGTGTGCATGCTGGTGTCCATCTTCACCTACATCGTCCACTACAGGTACCCAACACCACCTGCCCACACCTTACCCAGTGTAGCCTGTACCCAACACCACCTGCCCACACCTTACCCAACACCACCTGCCCACACCTTACCCAACACCACCTGCCCACACCTTACACAGTGTAGCCTGTACCCAACACCACCTGCCCACACCTAACACAGTGTAACCTGCCCACACCTTACCCCACACCACCTGCCCACACCTTACACAGTGCAACCTGTACCCAACACCACCTGCCCACACCTAACACAGTGTAACCTGCCCACACCTAACCCAACACCACCTGCCCACACCTTACACAGTGCAACCTGTACCCAACACCACCTGCCCACACCTTACACAGTGTAGCCTGTACTCAACACCACCTGCCCACACCTTACACAGTGTAGCCTGTACCCAACACCACCTGCCCACACCTTACACATTGTAGCCTGTACTCAACATCACCTGCCCACACCTAACCCAACACCACCTGCCCACACCTAACACAGTGTAACCTGTACCCAACACCACCTGCCCACACCTAACCCAACACCACCTGCCCACACCTTACGTAGTGTAGCCTGTACCCAACACCACCTGCCCACACCTAACACAGTGGACCCTGCCTACACCTAACACAGTGGACCCTGCCCACACCTTACACAGTGGACCCTGCCTACACCTTACACAGTGGGACCCTACCACCACACTTTACAGAGCCTGCCTACACCTTACACCAGGGCTCAAGGGCCACATTGGCTTTTAGATTTTGACTGACAGGCCGGGTGTCAACAGTCAATCGATTGATGCAGGTGTAACGGAGGCCAGCTAGCTCGGCTAGCATGGCGGCAGTACGTGTAAATCCTCATCACCCAATTCCATGGGCGCTTCTAACAGCTGAGTTAGAAGCTCAGGCTTTTAGCTCAGTTGGTTAGAGCGTCCCACTCCCACGCCGGGAGTTTGTAGCTTGTGGGGTGGCAGGTTTGAGACCCGTGTGAGGTGCCGACCCCCACCGGCTACACAGGCAAATTGGCAAGTATCAAGCCAGTACCACTTTCTTGAGAGTTAACATGCAGGGTTAAAAGGGGGGGGATTTGTATTTCATGAATACAACAAATTTCATAAATCAGGCCCAATAATCTAAGTCATTTTGGCTAAATGAGAAATTATTCTATTTTGGGTATGCTCTACAGGCCGGATTAAATAGGTCAACGGGCCGCATGTGGCCCCCGGGCCTTAGCTTGCCATTTCTGCCTTACATAGTACTAGTACAACACTACACTTTCAATACATAGCAGAAAAGAGGGGGGGACTCAGAAAGTAATTACTCATATGGAAAGTTTTAGCTTCAGAAAGTCCTTTCACTATATTGACACTATCTGTGCTGTGTAAAAGTAAGCTAAAGTCAAAGTTGACCCGCATTTATTCAGTAGATGCTTTTTAAAATACTTTTTAGCCTAGCCCAGGTACTTGGCTGGTAATCAATCCTCCTAACCTTTTGCTCACCCCATCTTTCACCACTGCAGCCAACTCGAGTTGCCAGTGTCCAGTAGAGCCTGTGCTAGCATTAGCACCAGTGCATATACCCATATATTATTTAGCGTCACAGAGACATTTGGGCCCAAATCAGATGGGCCAACCCCATGACTCAACAAACTTGCACACTGCACATGTTGGTCCAGGACAGCTCAGCACTTGCTCACTTGCTATGTACACACACACACACACACACACACACACACACACACACACACACACACACACATACACACACACACTCTCTCTCTCACACACACACACACACACACACACACACACACACACACACACGCACACACACACACACACACACTCTCTCTCACACACACACACACACATACACACACACACACACACTCACCTAGCCAACCCAGCAGTGCAGAAGACATTCCGTTTTAGCCAAAACGGCCGTTTCTGCATGTGAAGCAGATTTGAGTGGGCCTGCGTTACTGCCAGGTGAGTTGTAGCTGCCAGCTAGGGTCTCCAGGGTGTCTGTGGACAGTGTGCTTCATGGCGACATCCTCAGCACTTAAATAAACTCAGACGAGGGCTGTCACACACTTAAACACACACTTAAACACACACACACACACACACACACACACACACAATTTACAGAGTACATTTGAGTGTCCTTAATGATTGTCTTGTGAGCCAGAGGAGAGGAAGCAGACTCGTCTGGGTGTTTAAGGCCAGCAGGCGCGGGTAATTAAGAAGTACAATGTGGGTGGAGTGGAATAGATTGAGTCCCCCCAACCCCCCCCGTCTTCCTCCTCCTTCCGTCCGCTTTGTTCGGGGTCAGAGCATAGCGGAGGTTTGGTTTGAGTCCTTCCTGAGTCACATGCCCGGCGTTTATAGTATCATCTCTTCCTCGGCTGTCGGAGAGAGCGCTATCTGGTGAGTAACTCTGGCTTTGAGGAGGAAATAGAGATAGAGAGAGAAAGAGAGAGAGGGGGAGGAATGGACAGAGAGAGAGAGAGAGAGAGATAGAGACATAGAGAGAGATTGGGAGAGAGAGAGAGGGGGAGGAATGGACAGAGAGAGAGAGAGAGAGAGAGAGATAGAGACATAGAGAGAGATTGGGAGAGAGAGAGAGAGGGAGAGAGATAGAGACATAGAGAGAGATTGGGAGAGAGAGAGAGAGATAGAGACATAGAGAGAGATTGGGAGAGAGAGAGAGAGAGAGAGAGAGAGAGAGAGAGAGAGAGAGAGAGAGAGAGAGAGAGAGAGAGAGAGAGAGAGAGAGAGACAGATAGAGACTCTAACTCCCCCAGAGAGGAGTCCAGCCAAGTCCAGCGAGGTTCAGCCCACATGCCCTGCCCACTAAATAAATAAATAGACAAATAGATAAATAAAATCATAAAAATAGTGGGAAAAAAAACACCACCAACAATAAAACAAGCCCCTTCAGGGATGAGCCAGCCTGTAGTCACCCGGTTTAATAGACATCAGATTTATTGCTCCTCCCTTCGATGGGAGCAGTTTTATGTCGTTGTTTTTTTACCCCCTCCCTCCCTCCCCCTCCTGTCGGCCTGTTCATTTGTCATTCACCTGACCCACTGGTGCCTCTGTCGCTGAGCTGTTGTTGTTGTGTTTTTTTTTTTCTCCTCCCTCTCTCCCCTCACCAAGGGTGATACGCATCAGCGGGAACGGGTGGCACGTCCTCCTCAACTTCCTGTTCCACACGGCAGTGACGTTCGGCGTGTTTGCGGGCGGCATCAACCAGATCAAATATCCTGTCGTCTGTCAAGTGGTGAGTCGTTCCTGCTCTGCTGGCTTTTCCTGCCAGGGGTCTCGCCAATGACAGGGTGCCTTTGTGTATGAATGTTTTTGTCTGTGTCTCTGTGTCTGTGTTTGTGTGTGTGTGTGTGTGTGTGTGTGTGTGTGGTTGTGTGTGAGTGTACATTCACTCATTTTGTGTTATGAAGTGTTTGTGTGGAAGCTTGCGAAGAATATGCTATGGAGTGTTTAATTGTATCTGCAGAAATGTCCACATGTTTCTGCACTTATGTACAAACCTGAACTCAGAAGTAACATTATACACAAAAAACCCACCTCCAACCATTTCAATTCATTCAACATTACAAATTCATTCATTCAGTGTTTAATAGTTTCAAATCCCTCCCATTCATATATCGTGTAGTCATTCTAAATGCCTAAACCTCTTCACTATACAGCAATACTGCTTACAGAGTTAAATCTCTCTCATCATCACATCCACTATGAACTCGGGGTTAGTAATGCCTGCCTCGTCGGTGAGCTCATTCTCTGTGAAATATTCACAGTCGCTCCTATGGGATCCTATCATTTTTTACTCCTCTGATGTGACAGCGAGGATGAATGAAAATATTTCACATTTCACGGGCATAAGGTCAGGGGTTCAGATGAGTGGAGCCTCAGACAAGCATAAGCTGTGGCTGTTGTGAATATCTATATAAAGCATTATGCATGCTACATTAGATTGCATATAGAACTAGAAAAGCGCTCAGAGAGCGCAGACCTCCGCCAAGGCAATATGGTCACAAACACAATATACATTCCAGATCATGTTCTGGATCACCGATCGCCACCAAAATCGAATCAGCTCTTGCTTGTCCCAATATGCACATTGTCTGAAAATTTCATCCAAATCCGTGCAGTACTTTTCAAGTTATCCTGCTGACAAACAGACAAACAAACAAACAGACAGACAAACCAACGAGACTGAAAACATAACCTCCTTGGCGGAGGTAAATATTGTTTAGTGTGAAACATTGTGTGATGTCTTTGATTGCGTATGTTACTAGAAAAGGTCAAAGACCAGCGGACATGAAAAAAGTGGCTTCAGAATACGGATATAAATCATTATGTATGTTACGTTAAATTGTGTATAGCATTATCACTCAGTGTAGAATGGAAGAGTGAAACATTGTGTGCTGTCTTTGATGGCGTATCCTAGGAGAAAGGGTAGACCAGCAAACACAGGAAAAAAAAAATGGCGATGGTGATATTTAGAGAGTGCATTCTATCTATGTGCCCGAGTGTTTCTTTTGGCGAGTTTTAATTTGTCTGAGACGCATATGAGTTCAGACAGACAGCCCTCGCAGGCAGCTATCCAATCTGTCGGGAATGACATCGTTTGGGTTATCTTAGAAAGTCCGTCCTCATAACCCAGTGTGGCCTTTCAGTTAAAGTTCAGACTCGACAGTAGTCAATTATTAAGCACATTTGTATTCACACTTCTGTAATGAAAATGCACACACACACACACACACACACACACACACAGACTGGTACATTTCTCCATGCCTATGGTCTGGTAATGGTGTTTTTGAGCGCTATGTTACCCTTGTGTGTGTATGTGTGTGTGTGTGTGTGTGTGTGTGTGTGTGTATACTCATCTGTACAAGGAGCTGTGCCTCTCCTCCTGTCTCTTGCTTAGTTATCTCTTCCACTGACGATTCCTATCCGGCTGCATTATCCATGGGCTGCGTTCGTTCTCCCTTCTCCGTTATAGCTGGAAGCCACTAACATATGTCCCCCGTCTCCTGAATGGCCCACATAACCCCCCCCCCCACCCCCCAACCCACACACACACACACACACATCCACACCCCCATACAAAGGCCAGACACGGCGACTACATAATCACCCCTGTTTATTACCACGTCTGGCCAGCCCCTGGAATACGACAGCCTACCGGCAAGGACTGCCATGCGATTTGCGGGGATATTTATACCGGCACTGAAGAACATAAGCCTCTTGTTGGTGACAACGGCAGACAGAATAGGATGAACCTAATCATGGCTGTATTGGAGGCAATACTGAGGATAGAGCCACATCAATCACACCAGTAACGGCGCAATATCCCAACTCCAAAAAAAAAAACAAAAAGAAGAGAAAAGAAAAGTATATTGCCTCCTGGCAATCGCACTTTTAAATAACCTTAATGTTACAACATGCCACCATAATATCCAGCTGTAGTGTTCACCATTGAGTACAATATATTTTTTTCCTCTATTTGTTGTACGAGGGGAAATATCCATAACCTCAAGCAGCGGCAGCACTTCTTCTTCAGCTGCGGAGTGAGAGTGAGAGTGAGAGCGAGTGCAGCTGGATTTTTCTATTAGAGGCGTAGAGTAGAGTATCTGTTGAGGTGGCTGGATTTACTGGTCTGCATTAGGGCTGATAATGGAGCACCACTAACCAGGCCGGGTTAAGAGCAGGTTTAAGAGCTTCGGCTCGGCCGTCACCGCTCCTGCTCCAAAAGACTTGGCAATTCTCCAGGGAATCTTTATGAAGTGTGTGTGTGTGTGTGTGTGTGTGTGTGTGTGTGTGTGTGTGTGTGTGTGTGTGTGTGTGTGTGTGTGTGTGTGTGTGTGTGTGTGTGTGTGTGTGTGTGTGTGTGTGTGTGTGTGTGTGTGTGTGTGTGTGTGTGTGTGTGTGTGTGTGTGTGTGTGTGTGTGTGTGTGTGTGTGTGTGTGTGTGTGTGTGTGATGTCTCCAGGCTGCCACCAGAGGGGATTGGTTATCAGTGAGAGTGAAAGGGTTTAGGGGTGGAAAAAGTGCTGTGTGCAGCCAGGCGAGTGGGACACCTGCACAACCCAGCTGTCTAAGGAGGATTACCTCAGACACACACACACACACACACACACACACACACACACACACACACACACACACACACACACACACGTGCACTCATACACTCACACTTACACACACACACACACACACACACAGCTCACCTGAGTACTTGTGTGTGTTTGTAGGTGCTTGTGTGTGTGTGTGTGTGTGTGTGTGTGTGTGTGTGTGTTAATGTGGAAGTGTGAGTATGTCTGCTACATTGTATGGGTATGTGCTTGAGAGACAGCAAGAGAACGAGAGAGAGTCTGCATGAAAGACTGTGTCTGTGTGCTTGTGTGTGTGTGTGTGTGTGTATGTGTGTGTGTGTGAGACAGAGAAGGAGTGTGTGTGTGTGTGTGTGTGTGTGTGTGTGTGTGTGTGTGTGTGACATTCTCCTCAGGCAAACAAAAGGCAGGCACTGGGACACAGCGATGGCAGCCGTGACGAAGTCACGCTCGACAGCTCTCTGTTTCACAGCAGTTGAGACGGCACAGAGCTCTCTGCTGCTGCTGGAGCTCCTCGCTTTCTGTGTGTGTGTGTGTGTGTGTGTGTGTGTGTGTGTGTGTGTGTGTGTGTGTGTGCGTGCATGTGTACTTTTCTATCTGTGTCTGTGTGTGTGTGTGTGTGTGCATGCGTGTGTACTTCTCTATCTGTGTCTCGTATGGGTGTATGTGTGTGTGTGTGTGTGTGTGTGTGTGTGTGTGTGTGTGCGTGTGTGTGCTTGGGTGCCTGCATGCGTGTGTACTTCTCTATCTGTGTCTCTGTGTGGGTGTGTGTGTGTGTGTGTGTGGATATGGAGGAGGAGGAGGTGTGTGGGTCTGTGTGTGTGTGTGTGTGAAAGACAGCACACCCGCTTTAAAATATTTGACAATGGAAAATGATTTCCAAAAGTACACACTCACAGAGGACTTAGAATGTTTGGCGTGCAGGTGTATCTGGAATATGCATCTAGTGTCCTGATACATGAGTCTGTCTGACAATGTGTGAGTGTAATCTCTGTGTGATGTCTGCTGAAAAGGCGTTGGCGTCAATAGCCATTTCAGTCATTTCCAATGCTAAAACCACCCATCTGATAGTGTGTGCCTGTACATGCTTCTATGGTGTGTGTGTGTGTGTGTGTGTGTGTGTGTGTGTGTGTGTGTGTGTGTTTGTACACGCTTCTGTGGTAGGTGTGTGTCTGTGCAGGGCTGGACTGGGACCAAAAAATGGCCTACCGTGATTTTATTCAATAATAATAATAATAATAATGTTGTGGCTAGCTAAAATAACACTGTAAGTTGGACATATTGCATGAATATGAGAGATTTAATTAAACTAGCCCAATATCCTTTTTGAAAATTATGAGTAAATGACAGCCCCGACCCAAAAATGCCCTACAGCCAGTCCATGCCTGTGTGTGTGTGTGTGTGTGTGTGTGTGTGTGTGTGTGTGTGTGTGTGTGTGTGTGTGTAGAGTGTCTGACCCTCTCTTTCTTCCTCCTAGGTGGGTGTAGTTCTCCACTACTCTTCACTCTCCACCATGATGTGGCTAACATTTACCGCCCGCAATCTGTGCAGAGAGGTGTCAAAAGCCCCCCCTCCACCTCAGGAGAGAGACCCACCCCGCAACGACCAGCAACGATCCAAACCCACAGTCCTCGTGTAAGTGGGCCAACCGAAACTACCGCGTCCTCATGCTTCATCGACTGTGGAGCCAACAACAACTGCCATGCGATTAGCATAGGGATCTTATACCTGTAGGCCTGTATTTCTGATTCCATTTGAGAGTAAGCGTCAGGAAAGTTTAGAATAAGGACTGCTCCATTTTTATTTTGATATCTTACTCTCTTTGAGAGGGTTTCTTAGTGCTAACCTCAATTCTCACAGATGCATTTCATGTTCAACAGAATGAGGAGATTCGGTTGTTCTATTTTGAAAGTATTACACTTTTTAAAATAGTCCTTTGAGAGTTTTTTTTTTTTTTTTTTTTACATGTGGGAAGATGCTCCAGAATTCTTGGAACCTTCAAAGATTAACACAGGATTATTGCCAGCTTTTGGAAACCTCAAATAACTTCATTCCAGCCTTCGAGAGTCTCAGTCATAATTTATACAAACAGCGTTTGTTCGCTCTTATCTATATTGATGTCGGAATTGTGGGTAGTTTCAGCCTCTTTCAGTTTGTTTGCGTGGTGTTGAGAGACAAATCTGAAGAAGCATTGTTTTTTTGGTGAAAAAAAAAAACGTGGAAACAAAAGAGAGAAAGAAAGGAAAAAAAAACCGAGAAAAAATACGGGAAAATACAGCAAGACAAAGATGGGGTGACAGGCAGTTACCAAGGGCAACGGCAGCAGGTGCCGGAATGATGCACAGCATCTCTTGCTGTCACTCATTAGAGCGAGGGGACGGGGGTAGGACGGGGATGGGGGTTCGTCGGGGACAAATCAATTTTTCGGTGGAAAATGGAGACCGCTCTACCGCCTCCTATTTGGGCTCTATCTCTTACATCACATTTCCACAGCCGCCTGTTTTGTTTTTGCACACAATGACCTCTTCTTCACGCTTTTCACTCTTTTTTTCTCTCTCGCTTTGTAGATTTTATTTGGTGAGTGTCGGGGTCCCTTCGATTATCGTTGGAGTCACTGCTGCAGTTAGCCTTGACAACTACGGGAGCAGAGACGACGCGCCCTAGTGAGTATCCCCCCCCCCCCCCCCAGCAACCCAACAGGCCAACGGCCTAGAACTCTCCAGGGGTCACAGATTTAGGCTTAATCATGCGACTATCGATTTCCTGCCACCACCCCCATCTCTATTCCTCTTCCCTCTTGACATTTAGTTCAAACCTGATAACCATGGGGGGATGGAACATTATAATCAAAGCAATGATGCATGTACGAGAATATATATATATATATTAAAAAAAAAAAACGACAAAAAACATCATTTTATTTTATTTTGTTGAAATGCTGGCTTAGACTGTGGTATGTGGGTCATTCGCATTTCACGTTGAGTACATAACAACTTAATAATAATGATGCTCACATTGATTCTGGGGGACATGTCTTAATTGATGGCATAAAATGACCGTGAAGGCTTGCTGATTAGCAGACGAGGGAAAATAATGAAATGGTCAAACGCTACTGCAATCTCCTCTCATCTCATCTCTTTCTCTGCTCCTCCTCCCATCCCCCCATCCCCCCTCCATCCCTCTATCCCTCCCTCTCCACCCTCCTTCCTGCTTTGGCTGTCTTCTCTTTTTTCTCTCTCTCTCTCTCTCTCTCTCTCTCTCTCTCTCTCTCTCTCTCCACCTCACCTGTGTCCTGTTTTTTATGCTACCCTTCTTTTCACATTGGATGTTTCTGCTCTGTTCCCCCCGTCTCACCTCTCCTGTCACTTTTCTTTCTCTCTCTCTCTCTCTCTCTCTCTCTCTCTCTTTCTGTCTGTCGAACCTATTTTTGCCTTGTCTTTTCCATATATCTTTCCCTATTTCTCTCTCTCTTTGTCTCACCCACTATGTTTTCGCTCCTTTTCTCCTCTACTTCATATCTTCACTTCCCTCTCTTTTCTTTTGCATTCTTATCTCCATCTTTATACCATTTTCTTCTTTTCCTCTTTTTCCTCCTCTTCTTTTCTCTATTGTCTTCTCTCCATTCTTTTCTAATCACTCCATATTTATTCACTCCCATTCCATGTTCCCTCTGTCCAACCACTCTTTCTTCTCTTCTCTTCTCTTCTCTTCTCTTCTCTTCTCTTCTCTTCTCTCCTCTTCTCTCTTCCCTCTCATTCCATGTTCCCTCTCTCCAAACACTCTTTCCTCACCTCTCTTCTCTTTTCTTCTCTTCTCTTTCCATGTTCCCTCTTTCCAACCACTCTTTCCTCACCTCACCTCTCTTCTCTTCTCTCCTCTCTTCCCTCTCTCGTCTCGTAGTTGCTGGATGGCGTGGGAGCCCAGCGTGGGCGGCTTCTACGGCCCCACCTCCCTCATGGTGCTCATCATCTGCATCTACTTCCTGGTCACGTACGTGCAGCTCAAGCGCCACCCCGAGCGCAAGTACGAGCTGAAGGCCATGACGGAGGAGCAGCAGCGGCTGGCCACGGCCGAGATGGGCCACCACTGTCACGACCCCGCGGCGGGCGAGGCGGGCATGGAGGGCGTCCACCACCACCACCTCCACCATCATCACCACCACCACCACCCGGGCTGTTCGGCCATCACAGCGTCCATGCTGGCCAACGAGCACTCGTTCAAGGCCCAGCTCCGCGCCACCGCCTTCACCCTCTTCCTGTTCCTGGCCACGTGGGCGTTCGGCGCCCTGGCCGTCTCGCAGGGACACTTCCTGGACATGATCTTCAGCTGCCTGTACGGCGCTTTCTCCGTCACACTGGGGCTGTTCCTGCTCATCCAGCACTGCGCCAAGCGCGACGACGTCTGGCACCGCTGGTGGGCGTGCTGCCCGTCCTCCAAACCCAAGATGGACGTCAACGGAGAAGCGGCGGTGGCGGTTTCGGCCGGCATGCCGGCCAACATCAACGCCAACCAGGGCGGACAGAACCACCAGAACCACAGTCACTCTCCCCAGACCCAGATCCACTGCCATCTGGACTCGCCGTGCCCGAGCAAACCCCTGCTCTCTCCGCACCTTCACCCCTCGGCGAGCCACTGCAAGCTGAGCCCGCTGCCCGTGGGGCCCCCCACCCAGAACCACACGGGTACTTGTTGCGCGGCGGCGCTCCACGGCTCGGCCGCAGTCTCGCCGCTTTTGGAGCGTTCGCCTCGGCCGCAGTCGCTGCCTGACGAGCTGCCGCGGCCGACGCTGCCTCTGCAGAGCTGCCTGAAGGACAGGACTAAGTCACGCTCATTCAACCGTCCGAGGCCTTCGCTCCGCGACTACGCCTACCATATGGCTTCCACGAGTTTGGACGGCAGCGTTCATAGTGCTTCGGGCGTCTGTGGCGGCGGCGGGTCGCACCTGTTGGACAGTCCGCACAGCGCCGCTCACCTGGAGCTCCACGCTGGACCGCACCGCGACAGCCAGCTCAGCTGTCACAGCCCGCACCCGGACAACCAGCTGCGTTGCCGCAGCCCCAGCCCGCTGCTGGATCCCCACCTGGGCGCATGCCACCACGGCAGCCTGCACGAAGGCCTGGGCTCCTCGTGCCACTCGTCCTGCCTGGACAGCCAGCTGGCATGCCTGGACAGCGTCAGCCAACAGGCCACGCACATCTGCCACCGCCACGCCTGCTGCGCCAAAGCCGACCCGTTCGGCGGCGTGTGCTGCGCCGCCAGCGACCCGTTTGGACCCCCCACGACCGGCTGCCAGCCCGACGAGCTGGAAGAGCTGGGACCCCCGTCATCCTCAGTTGTGTTCGGGGGCTGCAAGATGGCCGACAAAGACGAGGATGCAGCGTCTGTAGCGGCCGCGACCCTGGCGCACATAGATTTGCCGCCCCCGCCGCGGGCTACTCTCTCCTGCCCGCAGGGGGTGGCCACACTGGGGCGCAAGGGGACGCTCAGTCGGCGGGGCACTCTGAGCCGTAACGGCAGCCTCCACGAGGACTACATGTTCAGCTCAGATGCCACAGGAAACATAAGAACTGGGCCCTGGAAGAACGAAACCACTGTGTAGACCCCCACCTCCCTAAAACCCAACTCTCCCTAAAACTCCACCCCCACCCCCAACACCACACCCCTCCACCCCGCCCTCACCCTCATCCCATCCGCCATCCCATAATCTAGTCCTTCTGAGACTAGAAGCTAATCTCCTTCCCTCCCCCAGCCCAACCCCCCCCCCAGTCCTAAACCAAACTACTGTGTAGTCCCAGGGCTCGCAGCATGATGTCTCTTGCCCCTCCTGAACTGAACTACTGTGTAGTCCGTTTTCGCTGTGATTCTCCTCTCTCTCTCTCTCTCTCTCTCTGTTTCATAGTGTTCTATCACTTTCTCTTCATCCTCCTCTCATTTTTACCATCACTCTGTTCTCTATGCTTTTCTTGGGCCAGAACCTCTGAGATCATATAAAAATAATGATAATAATATACCTTTGTACATTCCTTCTGGTTTTTCTATTTGTTTTACAGGATTCTATACATTGAACCTCATGATGTTTTTTTGGTCTTACTTGTTTACACATAGTCAATGATGTCTTTTTTGTCTTTGGTTTTGATTTTTCAAAAGCATTTTGTTTGTAAGCAAGGGGCAAAGAACATACAGATAAAAAAGGTCCATGTTTAATTTGTAATATTTTTATAGTCAAGTGACGATGCAAAGGATTTTTGTACAAGTATGAATGTGTGACTTTGTGAGCTGACCAGCGATGCTTAGTGCAATCACTTTTTGTGTGTGTGTGTGTGTGTGTAAGTTGGAGTGTGTGTGTGTGTGTGTTAATTAGTATGTGTAATTTTGTGTGTGAGTATATACACAGGTGCATGTGTTACATGTGTGTTTTTACCCATGCGTTTTCTCCTAAGAGCTCCTTCACACATTAATGAGACCAACAGTACAGTAGAATTCCTTTGTGAGATTTCCTCGCTGTACTTTGGCAGTTAAGAAAATCATCCTTCATTTATGTTTCATAAATATGTCTGAGAAAGATCTACAGCAATTACCACCACACCAGCACTAGTGAATATTTCATGTGTTTTCACAATCAGAACAAGTAGTCGTGAATTATCTGGCATTTCACTGTGTGGGTGTGAAACAGGGTGTTGATATTGAGGAGAGTTAGCCTAGCGCTCACAAATACCTCTGACGCTCTCAACGTCTCTGCTGTGCTTAATGGTACACGTGATGCCCGGCTTTGGCCTGTGTCTGTGTGGACTATTCTTCTTCTTCTTCTTCTTTTTTTTTTTTTTTTTTTTTTGGAGTCTACAGGCTTTCTTCTCCGAGACCTAAATTTGCTCCTTTCAACACACGAGCGCACATTCAAAGAAAGAAGAAAAAAAAAAAAATCAAAAACATGTCGATGCACTCCTGATGTTCCTGCTATTGATGATTTTTGGAGAAAGAGAATAAGCATGCATTACTTCATCTCCCAAAACACAGCAAATCTTTTTTCCCCCATTTTTTCTCTTCACAAGCTATTCAAGGACACTGCCTCCTGAGATAGCATGCCGAGCTACACTACATGTATGACCATTTGTCTTTTGGTTCACTTGATGGATTGGCTATTTGTTTGGTTTTGTCACATATATTGGTGATTGATTTTCATAAATCATTGTCAACCTTATTTTTTCTCTCTCTCCTTTCTCTCCCCTGTGTCGCTGCAAATGGGTTAAACAAACAGTATTTTTGGGGGCAAAAGCTATAAATGAAATCCTTTTGCTGTCTTAACCCTTACACTTAAATTGTGAACAGAGAAAGCTATAACATTATATCGGCTAGTTTGGACCAGAACAAAATGACAAGAGTTAATTAGCAATGATTAATATTACATTATGCTTTCACATGGTTCTTATGTGGACTCATGTAGATGTGTTTTTTCGACAAACACCACCTAATACTACCTGATGTCTTCTCTAAAAAGCCCCCCATTTCAGTGAACTTCTAAACAGTCCTCTTGAGTTTGTTTTCTATTTACTTGTGATTGTGTGCTCAGGGACCATGTCAAACTTTCTTCATTCACAAGTTCTAGAGCATAGGGCTTTTTTTGTTGTTGTTGCGCACAGTAGCATAAGATGTGTAGGTAAGTTCACCTCTCACAATCGATTGGTTACATTTAGAGATTTGCGTCAAAGGTGAAGGCGAAACGTAGGCTGAGTCAGCCTAGCGTGCAATCCCACAATGCATCTGTGTCAGCATCCCAAGGGCTTCAGCTCAGTTTAGAATTTTGACAGCCCACGTAGTCTATCACAATGGGCTCTCTTTGCTCATCTCTTGAGAGGAGCCCTTGAAGAAGAAGATGTTTCAAAAGGTTGTCCGTTAGCCTCTGGGCTTTATATACAGTCATCCCTATTAGCAGTAAGGGGCAAACTCAAGGGACTCTGTTTTATTGAAATAACGCTGTAAGCTTCCGCGTCTCTTTTAGTGCCATGACTGCTTTAACGTGGTCTGTGTGGACACAAAGATGTTCTGCATCCCCGCAGTCTCCATTCAGATTTTTCATGTTCTATGAGACGATTAACGTACCTCTCTGTGTCTCTGTGCAATACTGCCAACACCCCCAAACCCCATGCCTTCTGCCTCGGTGTGAACTGTGGAGAGGGCTGACCTGTGATCAGTCTGGCCGTGACTTAACCCACTCTCTCTTCTCTCCTATTTATGTTTTCATTTATTTATTTTCTTTACATTTACCACCATTTCCCAAATAAATGTCTTTGACCACCATGCAGATACGTGTCCAGTTCTCTGTACTTCACAATTACAGCAGGAAGTGATGCTTTGATTTTATTATTATTATTATTATTATTATTATTATTATTATCGCCTCCATCAAGGAGGTTATGTTTTCATTGGAGTTTGTCTGTCTGTCTGTTTGTTTGTTTGTTAGCAGCTTTATGCAAACGTATTCCTATCAAAATTTTACCAGAGGTGTGTCTGTGCCCAAGGAAGAACCAATTTTGGTACTGAACCAGATCATGATCTGGATTCAGGAATTTTTTTAAAAGACGATCTCAGTGACAGTACATTTGATGGCAGAGGTTTGCCATCTTGGACTATCTCGCTGCACTTGTTACATCTGAAACTTGTTTAAGGGCAAAGATGGACCGTCTTTAAACTTAAAATTTAAGACAAGTTTTCACTAACTATCACTAAAAGCCTATTACTTTACTCGGGCCATAACAATATTTTATAACGCAGATTTCACTAGCAAGTTTTCATCAGTGCGGGTAATATTGTTGCTAATGTCTATGTTGTTTGCAGGCACACCTTCTGGTTAAAGTGGGGAACGCAGTGGTATGCAGTACCGCCACCTCAGATAAATGAACAATATCATCCTATTCTTCTCCTATACATTTTTTTGTTTGTGTAGACAAACAAACAAACAAAGTGCCAAATCCACTTTAACTACTGCACACCTTCTATATAGTTGTACAAATTTCAGACTAAACACTACAACTGTTGCTTTTACCCTCAGTGATAAAGAGGGTGGGATAGGCTATTTTCCATGACAAGCATCATGCAAATACACAGATCCAAGTGACTGCAATTAGCCTAAAACTGTCATGGCCAGTGACTGAGTGTTTTCTTTGGGTTCAAATTCCCAGATGCTTTTACCCCGGGCGGGCACAGACAGAAGACAGAAATGACTGCATGTAAAATGCTGCAATTACAATCATAAAACTAGATCAGTCATCTGCACAAACCTCAAATTGTGTTGTCAATTTATATCAAACTTTGCCACTAACATGGCACTCTAAATCCATCATAACACAGACTTGGAAACAACTATGTAAACCACATCAGAAAGAGCTTAAGAAGCTTTCAGTTTGGTGAAGAAAATACAACAGATATGTTTGTATGTTTCTACGAATGAAATCAAAATGATCATACAATGTTAAATTCTACATCAGGCCTTTTACCCAAGGCATTGTTATAAAAATGTTTACATTTTCCCACTGTCTTGTCAGAAGTCAAGCAAGCAGTTATAACTATTTAGCATGTATCTAGCTGAGAACTTATTTTTCTCACGTAGATCTACACGAGGGCACTGATTTTGTGAGCGCACTGAATTTTGCTGTGTGTTCTTCTACGATGACAACAAAGAATCTAACCAGGTCTGTTTCCCAAAAGCATAGTGGCTAACTTACTTGCTAACTATGTTGGTTGCAATGTAATTTCCCATTGACAACTAACTAAGTTGCTAACTGGTTAGCAACTATGCTTTTGGGAAACAGACGCCTGATCTGATCAAAATTATACAGATTTGGTTACTGATCGGCACTAGTTATAAACACACACACACACACACACACACACACACACACACACACACACACACACACACACACACACGCAGATGTAATGCTCTGAATGCTTCTAAGGCCCCTGTGCAGACTGGTTGCCCTCTACACACACCACCTATACAGACTCTGCCCTCTGAAGGCCTTGGCTACCCACTTACTCTACTCCCACTCTTGTCTTGTCCACAGACCATCCATTGTTGTCTTTTTGAGCTCCTGTGAAAACTTCTTGATGCAGCCAGCCAGTCAGCCTCTATCAAAAGTGATGTTGGCTCAGAATCTTTATACTGTCCTCACCTCCACTCTACCTTGACAAACCATTCCATCACTCTTCACTTAAAGACATCATTTTTTTTGTTGTGGTTCAGCACAGACAGCTGCTTTGCCGTGTAGAGTCCCTGGATAAACCTTTCAGTTTCAAAAAGAAATCTTTGATTATATCTTTTCTCTTAACACATAGTAGATGAACCAAGGCGTTGTTTAACTATGTCTCTGATGAAGGTCTAATCTTGATATTGTCCCTATATCTTCATATCTATAACACAGCCCTGTCATGCTGCTGTGTTAAGTGTATGTAGAAGCACACGCTGTGGGCGCATAACCATGCAAGCGAGAGTTAATGTGCACACACCAATGTGCACATGCCAAGAAGTGTTATGCGCTGGACAGAACATGCATGAACGCCTATACGGCTGTATGCACAGTATGGGAATGTATATGTATATAATGTATGTACTGTATATTATGTGTGAGTTGCTGCTGGCGCATGTGTTTGTTGTTGTTGGTTGATTTTCTTATTTGGATTTTGTGGTTGAGGGTGGGTGTGGGTTTTGGAGGGGGGGGTGTGGAGGTGGGAGGATGGTGGGTGGGGGTGCTCGCTGTCATCAGTACATGCATGAACGCATATACGGCTGTATGCCCAGTATGTGAATGTGTATGTATATGTATTCACATTCCCATACGTGTATACAGTATGTGTGAGTTGCTAGTGCATGTGTTTGTTGTTGGTGGGTTGTTGGTTGATTTTCTTATTTGGATTTTGTGGTTGAGGGTGGGTGTGGGTTTTGGAGGGGGGGGGGTGGTTGAGTGGGGGTGGGTGGATGGGTGGGGGTGCTCGCTGTCATCGTCGTCGTCGCTGCGATGGGCTCCAGGGCTGCGAGGCTCGGTCGGGCCGATTGTTTATTCATCAGCCCCCTCTCTGCGCAGCTGATCCCTTTGTCAAGGACTCTGACATCAACTGCCGCCATGCTGCAGGAAGCAGGGGAGTGGGAGTGATGTGGAGGAGGAGGAGAGAGAGAGAGAGAGAGAGAGAGAGAGTGGGAGACAGAGAGACAGGGGAGGGAGAGGAAGAGAGAAAGAGAGAGAAGAAGAAGAGTGAGTCAGGGCGGGTGAATGAGGCTGGGAGATAGGCTGCACAACAGAGATAGAGAGGGTAAAATATAGAGGTGAAGCGGCGAGGGATTGGGTGTGTGTGGTGTGTGTGTGTGTGTGTGTGTGTGTGTGTGTGTGTGTGTGTGTGTGTGGGGAAGAGAGAGAAAGAGAGACAGAGCGGGAGAAAAGAGGGGGCGAAGCAGAGAGAGAGAGAGAGAGAGTGACTGTGATGGAGGACAGATTTGTCAGGTGGAATTTTAGCTTCAGCTTTTAACTCAGTGCACTGCGTGATGTCACACCCTAGCACCAGGAAGTAGGCGCCAGGCGAGGCGGGTGCAGGCTGGACTTCTGACGCAGTGTTAAACGGGGACACGCTTTTAGCCAGGAACGGACGCACCTGCGGTACACACACACACGCAGACACACACAGACACACACACAGACACACACACACAGACACACACACACACACACACGTCTGTCTAGGCAGCATTAAATGAGACACGACAGGAAACAGAAACGAGAACAGCTCAAATCAAGGGGGGAAAGAAAGAACAGCAAAACTGGCGCAGGTTGAAGAGATGGGAAACCCCAGTGAGTGAAATGGAGACAGCAAAATCCACTCTGGCTACAGAAGCCACTCAAAGGCTTGGGTGGGTGGAGAGAGAGAGAGAGAGAGAGAGAGAGAGAGAGAGAGAGAGAGAGAGAGAGAGAGAGAGAGAGAGAGAGAGAGATGGAATGAGGAGAAAAGAAGAAAGAAAAAGAGATGAAAGCAAAAAAAAGAGGCAGAAAAAGAATAGAATAATATAATATACTGTAATGTAACAGTAAGTAGAGGACGACATGAGAGAGAAGAAAAGAGGAGAGACGAAAGTGTAAGAGATGAGGAGCAGTGATGGGAAGAAAAGAAGAGATGAGAGGAGCAGAGCAGAGATTAGAGGGGAATGAGAGAGAGAGAGAGAGAGAGAGAGAGAGAGAGAGAGAGGAGGACGAACGTTAGTGTTTGCTGCTGTCGGTTAAATATTCCATGGAGATGAGTGCCTTCAGATCTCATCGCGTCATCTCATTCCATGGCGTTCCCCTGCCCTTGCCCTCCGCTGGAAACGGCTCTAATCCGCTGGGCCCAGAGGAGGCTGCCATGCAGCCTCACAGACCTTCAGTTTAGTCTCTTCAATAATGGGGAGGATTGCAGCGCAGTTGCAATGGACTAGGAATTCACATTTGATGAGTTCACCAGCAGCAAACATTTTCAGAAACATAAGCAAGTTTCCACACCCATGTCAGTGGAAGGGGAGTGACAGTGAAACAAGAGGAATGGAGGGAAGGTGACATATAGGAATTATCATTTGTTGAATACTACAAACGTTCTAAGCGGGGGAAATGCAGCAGCCACTAGATCAAACTATTCCTGGTGCCTATAGAAATGACCAGGGAGAGAGGATAACAGTTAACAGTATCACACTAACATATGTGATAACCAGCTCATGTAATTGCCATTCAGTTCATTACCATGTCAAGGTTGAGCTCACCCCCCACTCAAACATGTTCTCATGTTCTGTTTGTGATTGGGTATTGTGCTCCTCTGGCAAAGTGTGTGTGAGTGTGTGTGTGAGGGATTTGCGTTGGCTTGCGCTGGCTGAGTCGGAATCCTGATTAGATGGCTCCCTAGACGTCGGGAGAGTGGGAAAATCTTGGAAATACAACCGCATTTAGACCGTTCAGACATGAGATTTGCTGGAACGCTTTGCCCCGGCTCTGTCCAAATGTTATTACTCTCTGACCTTCACACTCGGCAGTCCTCGGCAGTCTGTTTGGCCCATTGTGCCAAGCCATGCATTGTGTGATACAGTGAGCGCATGGATGTCAAACGATATTCTATGCACACTTCTCTCTCCAACAGACTGTATTTGCAATTGTAATTCACACACCGAAGAAGTGAATCAACATTTCTCTCTCTACTGTATTCAACCACATAGTATCCCACTCTCTGATATTTCCTTGCAGTTTTGGACAATCATACAACAGTCTCCTAAACCGGTGGAGTCATGTACTACATAATTTCATTTGGTGGAGTATTATTAGTATGCACTCAAAGTTCAAAAAAGGATACTATCTATAGTATTTGCTGTGAAAAATAGGAAAAATGTCAGGTTTGCCAACTTGAAATCTATTCATTGTTCAAGGTCCTGGCTGCATGGACCAAACTTACTCTCAACAATTCCTGGCTGCTACAAAAGTTTGAGGGCTTGTCAATCAATCTGCCACGGCCAGAGACGGTGTCCGCTTACTGCCCTAATGCACTGGCCTTCATCTTTGACAAAACTACAGTACACACACACACACACACTGTTTGTAACCGCACCCCTACGCACCCATCTTCTGCCGTCTATCTCGTACAGTATACACAAGCAATTCCAAATGGTGAGAATAACCTTCAGAATTCATTTGAACATCCTTCCATCTCACTCAGCATGCTGTCGGATGATCGCCCTTCTGCGTGTCTTTCTACTGCTAAAATATACATCAGTCACGTCTCGAGGAAGAAGAAGAAGAAGATAATATATATAGTATATATATAATAGATAATATATATAGTATTGATATAATAGAAGCACAGTTATACTTCACCTATGCTCCTCCTATCATTTATTTAGATCCTATGACCCTATCTATTTTGGGTCTTCACTCTGTCTGGATGGGTTTGTTTATGCGACCTGGCTTATTTGCAGTGTATGCAGAGGGGCTGTGTGGACGGATGACACAACATCAAGTGTCAGTTGGCAGAAGCTGTTAGGGAGGCAGGATGGAAAAGAAAAATGGAAAGGAGAGCAGAGAGAGAGCGAGAGAGAGAGAGAGAGAGAGAGAGAGAGAGAGAGAGAGA
Organism: Sardinella longiceps; assembly: GCA_027497455.2. Lineage (NCBI taxonomy): Eukaryota > Metazoa > Chordata > Actinopteri > Clupeiformes > Clupeidae > Sardinella > Sardinella longiceps. Next base: position 10,507,193 of record JAODXP020000032.1, on the reverse strand, counting down.
GAGAGAGAGAAATATAGGAAGGATGAGCAGATGACTGCTGCGCATGTGGAAGGAGCTTGATTTTATTCAAAATCTAAATCCTCTTTATTTTAAACTACATTGTGACTTTTCCCCTCTTTGTGTTCAAAATGTCACCGTCATTATTTACCGTACCTACGGCTCCTTTGTAACCTGTCAAGAGAGGCCTTCATGTGGATCCCCTTAATTAACTAGAGTCTCTCTCCCCCTCACACACACACACAAACACTCACATCTCAGTGGCCATGAACACAACGTGACATGAAACAATGGCTAGACCAATACAAGGATGAAAACAGAACGTTACTGTTGAGCAATAGAGATGAAAGGATATTAGTAAACCATACAGTCCTCTTAAAACACTCTCAAGATTTGATTCAATATAAATTGCTGTATGACTGTGATAGTATTTCTGATGACAATGGAAGTAGTGAGCAGTGGATTGCTGTCTGGAGGGAGGGAGGGAGGGGGAGATTAAATAAAGAAATAGCAGAGGGTCACGTCATGATTTTCTTAGTATGACTCACTCCATATAATGCATTATTTAGTCTGACTGCAGCCATTTTAGGTTTGAATAATTGTTGTGACTCCCATTGTTTGCAATTTCCATTTACGATGCAACAGCATGGCCCTCCGTTCATGCCCCACGAGGAGGATCCACATCAACAGATTTCTCTTTCTCTCTCCTTCTCCCTTAGTCCTTCTCTTCTCCCCACCCCCTCCGCCACCATCACTGCATGTTAACGCTTCAGTTCTCATTGAAAAAGCCAACCCCCCCCCCCCACACACATAGACACACACCATTCCCACCCTACTCTCCCCCCCTAGGCCACTCAACGGCCTGAGCCACTTCAGTGGCAGGAAGTCCTAAGCAGTCCAAAGACAGCTCTTGTACAAGCCTGACCTATTTAAATGCAGCGCATTCCTGCAGAACTGTCTCCTCCTCACTCCATGCCTGTCTCGGATCGGACGGACCCGCTTGCCGGCCCACACCACACCACACCACACAACGCAACGCATCCCCGGCTCCGACCCGAGCGGTCACATGACTGAGACTGATCTGTCAGTCACATTACTACTAAATTAAAAGTTGTTTGTTTCCCCAACTCAAAGTGCTGTATTTCTGCAATGATGTACTGTACTTCCAAAAGGTTATTTCTATGTTGTGGAACTAAACTGCTGCAGGTTACCAGCACTCCATAGATACAGTTGGAGTTTACTGGAAGAGAGAGATGCAGTGAAGCATCAATACACCAACAGGCGTGTGATTATGTTGAGACAGAATTCTTTGGCATCATGGTGAAAAAAATGCACAAATAAGTACTGAAACGCACTGCATGGACTTCCAATAGTAAAATGGCCTCATATCAGAACTATGAAAACAAAGGCAATTTCACTGGTTGAATGCAAATGCCTAAACATCTAAAAAAAAAAAAAACATGTGAACTCCATGCACTAATTGGAGAGAGAATTGGAAAATCAAACTGTATTTATACAGTATAATAACTGTGTATATAAAAAAAATCATATGTATGGCATGGACAGTATTTGTGTTAATTTCTTGGGCTGTATAGTCCATGCCCTAGGCTTTCCTATATCCTTTTCTACATGGGGCAATGATACAGCCACAGTGGTGGCTTTGCAGCAACAGCATTATATGGAGCCACTAAGAAAGCCAACCAGATATCAATGTTATGCTGCCACCTACAGAATAAATGTGGAAATACATTTTGTATTTCACCATTGATTTCAACACAATCCTTACAATTTATTGTGCATAATAATGAATCGTTAAATAATAATAATAATAATAATAATAATAATAATAATAATAATAATAATAATTACCAACAGCACTGCATGTTTGTTTTCTACCATTAGCATTTTCAGAATGTGGTGTAAACAAGTGCACCAAACACAGAGGCATCATCACTTCAAAGTATATTTACATTTAATCAGGAGAGAACTGCAAGAGGAGGTACTACAGTACAATAGTGTCAACCTGGTGCATCACATTTTAGGCACTTTGTTTACAAAAATAAACTTGTTTCTCAGACCACAAATGAATGTCAACAACCTTACATGAAATATTAACAGTTGTAAATTTGGTTTATCTGGGTGCCAAGTGCAGCTCTGACCTCAACAGATTCAGATGAAGGTTAATGGGTTTTACCCTGGGAGTTAAAATGATCATATTTTAGCTAGGTATGCTAAGCTAACAGTACAGTACATCAACGGTCAGTTACAGTGATTGTCTTAGGGAAGAGAGAGAGACTTAGGAAGGGGGCGTGCACACACACACACACACACACACACACACACACACACACACACACACACACACACACACACACACACACACACACACACAGGCGTAACGGAATAAGTGGAATATATGGGAAAAATGCATTGTGAATGTCAACCCTACCAATCCCAGGAATTATATAAAACATACAGCATAAATAATACACAAACTTTTATAAACAGTGACTCGTGAACAAATGGTGGATGGTGGTTGTTCATTTCTCAGCCCAAAACAATTTCACTGCGTGACCAATATGATAATTTGCAACACTTGCTACGTAAAAAAAACAGCATATCTGCTTGGGCAATTTGTGGAATCAAACAGTGGTGAATGTTTTAGGATTTCACATTAATATATCAGCACAAAAACCTCCCAGAGCCATAGAATTTTGAGCAAAAAAATTGCAACTGCACATCTCCCTAAATGTACAGACTGGTTGATATCTTGTCAAGTGAGACTTGATAATTATGAATAGGATTGAAAAACCAAAACAAAACAAGCCAACTGAAATATTTTTGAAAGCAAATACATAAGAAAAACTTTAAACTTAAAATAAAAAAAAAATTACTCTTACTCGATAAGAGTAAATGGCAAGTTAGTTGTGCCAACAGAAATGCTCTTGATGTGCTGCATCAAAGTAAATCTATGGAGCTTTGTTTTTTTTTTTTAACAGAAAACAAACACACAAAAAACAATGGGATTTTTCCATCAATGAAAGCACCTTAATGTTGGCGTGTACAATTATGAAAATCTGGTTTATCCTGAGAAAGCCCACATTAACACATACAAACTTACAGTTCAAAGTTGCACAGAAATGAATGAAGCACCACAAAAAAAGACCACTGCGGATTTAAAACAACAGGAAATCAGTAACATTTTACGGATCTATTGGGAGGTCAAGTTTACTTTGTGTTAAAAACGAAGCCAGAATACCTTTCTCCATATGAAGACTGACCACTCATATAATCTATTTAGTTAAAGGAAAAATCTGGAGTGCATCAACATGTAGCCCTACTGTTTTATAGTGCCAAGCACTATTGATAGCCACCTCAATCACTGGATTTCATGCAACGCAGACTGAGATAGCGAAACGGCAGCTAACAGTAACAGAATGGGACATTTCAAAATGAAAGCAAATCGATTAGGCTTCGTTTTTGACATGCCTCATTCAGTTAGTGTTAGCTGCCGTTTTGCAAACTCGGTCTGCGATGCACGAAATTCTATCATTGAGGTGCCTTTCAATAGCGCTTAGCAGTATAAAACAGCAGGGCTACATTTTGATTCACTCCAGATTATACCTTTAAGGTTAAACATTTTCACACATGGCCATCCTGGGGTACGTTTCCCAAAAGCATAGTTGCTAACCAGTTAGCAACTTAGTTAGTTGTCAATGGGAAATTGCATTGTAATCAGCATAGTTGCTAACTTAGTTAGCAACTATGCTTTTGGGAAACAGACTCCAGGCCAGCTTGAATGGTTTTGGAGGTACACTCAGGCACTGAGACACGTGAAAAAAAACTAATGGTTAGTGTTTGGTGGGCCCCATGAGGTTCGTTGGACAATGTGCATCTGAGAACATTCTCTTGAATTCACCCAACTGCTAGCTCCTCTTGCAACAACAACAACAAAAAAGGGAAAAAATAGCTAACAATACATTTCCCAAAGAAGTAAGAGTAGATGTGACTTTAAAAGCAAACAAACAAGTTGAAGAGAATGCTAAAATTGTGTATTGCTACTTTCATATGATACTGGGCCCAATTGAAGGTTCAGTTGAGAACAGATGCATGGCACCAAAAATAATTTTTAAAAAGACCTTCCAAGACATCCATCCAAATACAGTGTAAAATCAGGGGACTATCTTTTTTCCCGGGCTCCACTGTTTACAACTAGCTGTTTCCACAGGAAAGCGTTTCATTTCTTAGTCATTACCTCCCCATACTGCAAGACAATTAAGCCATAAAATTACACTCTTATGGTTGTTTAAAATATAGAGGCCAGAGGATGGGACATAGAACAAATTATATACAACACTTTAAAAGTTAAGGTTCTCTCGTTATGTCTCATGTGTCAACATTGTGTGGGCAATGGTCAATTGAAACCATAAAAACTACAATTCATTTTATGTGTTCTCAAAACAGTTAAAGGAAGATACACAAACTGGATCATTCAGAGATTATGAAATCACCTGAGTAATTTGTGAATAGTCTGCGTTAAAGTGACAGACAGCACCCTCTCTTTTTACCAGTGATCTCTAAGTTTGTGCACTGTTAACAAACAGTGTGTCCAGTTTTCACAGTTCGCATCTGTACAAACAGAAATGTTTAAAATTTAAATATACAAGGGATTATATACAAATAAATGAGTTTTATGTACCACACTCTTTTTTTCTATGCCAATATATCAAATAAACGTTTCTGGATGGAGAAGTATAGATTAAAAACAATAGATGCTATCTGTCTTTGAAAAAAAAAAAAAAACACCAACAAAAAAAACTACTTCTTTGTCTTTGTTCATTTTTTTCATCCATTTTGTTTTTCTTTTGTTTCTTTTCTTTCTTTCTTTCTTTCTTTTTTTTTTTTTTAAAAAAAGGACGGCATTTGTCCCAATCAATGGGATTTATAACGGCTTTAAAAAAGTTGATTCCAATCTCTCGTCGCCTCCATTAGATGACGTTGACCATGGCCTATCCAGTCCTCTTGGTTGTTGAATATTCTTCCACAGAACCAACAGGAAAAAGTGGACGGCTGCTCTGAGGAGCTGTTGGGTGAGGTCTTCCTTACTACCTCATAACGGTTTCTGCTCATCTTTTTCAACTTTAGTTTCAGGATGAACCTCTCTCGAACTGTGCTCCCAAACAACCTGGCCCTTGCACTGCCATGAGGCGCGGTGGACTTATATGGACTAAGCCCCGGACTCAGGGCGCCAGAGACACCAAGTTCAGAGAGGGCTTGGACAGTTCTTTGGGAGAGTGCCACCTTGAGAACGTCCCCTTTAAACCTGTTCACAGACTTCATGATGCTCGACACCTCAGGGATGTCTGCATCTGGGTGGTTGAGCACCACTACAGGCTGGTTCTGTCGTGGAACCTTAATATGCTGAAAAGCACTGAATGGGGAGAGTCTAAGTGTCCTTTCAACATCCTTGGGCGCTGGAGTCCATTCTGTTTGCTCGTCCCTCTCTGACCTACTGGAGAGCCTCCTTGCTTTGGACGAGGTCTCTGCCATGTCATCAAACAAGGCCTTTCTCCTCCTCTTTCTTTGGCTGACCCGGGTCTGATTCAGATGGTGGTGGGACTTTTTATGACGGATCACGCCATCCTCATGAACAACTGGCAAAGTGCTGGGCAATTGTGATGGTGTGGCCTGTTGGAGGTGGTTGGAGCCATGTTGTAGGCTTGAAGCTTTCAGTCCAGCTGATACATTAACTACTGATTTGTTTGAAGACATCAGAAAACACGGGGACTGGAGACCTCCTCCCGTTGCCAGATAAATGGGCTTTTTGCCGAAAGACCCAGGTACGTTGGACAGAAACTTTGTGCCATTAGGGCTCCGGACAATCTTTAGGAACACTCTACTCCTCCCACCTTCATTAGACGCTGAGTTTGAGCTGGCAGTTTTCCCCTCTGCATTGTTAAGCAGTATTCCTGATTTGGCAGGAGAGAGGTACCTGACCAGGTAAGCTTGCCGGCCGGTTTGAAGGGGACTGGTCTTGTCTCCCGACTTCACAGGCATAGCCAAGACTGGCCGAGATGACTGCTGGGTTTGAGAATTAGAAGACGTTGAGTCACTAGAACTCCCAGCGGCTGGGCTAATGGGGAGTGGCCTTTGGAGTAAATAGCATGTTGGTGGCCTATTAGCCGTTTGTTCCCCAGTGGGAGACTTCACAGCGCCCGACAGCAGGATAGGACTTTTTAAAGATGCAGAGTTGACAAGGTAATGCCCTCCACTGCTGCTGGTTCCTAGCTGAACAGGTGACAAATGTGTAGGTCCTTTGTCCCCACCACTGGAGGTCTGACCGCCAATGCCAAGTCGACCACCACTTAGAGTTAATGCAAGCCCTGTTGTTTTACTTGACCTTTCAATTCCAGGTTGGACATAAGATACATTAATTTTGGATCCAGATGACTTAGTAATGAGTTTGAAGCCAGGTGCACTTTGGAGCTGAACAGGCACAGCATACTGGTTGTCTGGAGTCTGAAGAAACATTTGCTGTTTACCCTCTGGTGTCTGAAGGATTTTTAGTGTGGTTTTTGTGGGCCGCACAGAATCATAGGCCACAGTTGAGGATCCCATTCTCTCTTTCTCAAGCTGGTGGTTTATTATAGCATCTGAGTGCTTTTCAAGTATTCTGCCCAAGACTGCTACATCATTTTTGATACCTGGTCCCTTTTGCCCAGCAGATGCAGCATCCTCCTCAACTTTATTTGACACAGGTGAGGTACTCTGCACACTGGGTTGTTTTTCCACTGTGTTGGATGGTTCATCAACTGCAGCAATACATTCATCCACCTCTATATCACTGTCAGACACTCTCTCAAGTGTAGCTGTACTATTGTTGCAAAGGTCACCCTCATCCGCGCTCTGTGATTTATTCCCATCAGCTTCCTCTTCTTCACAGTGGCTTTTTTGAGGTGAAGCATCTAGAGTCAAGCTCCAGTCAGCAGAGAGCCTGGCATCACTGCAATCCTCCTCATCAACTTCCTCACCTTCGTGAGACTGCCCCGTGTTCTGTTCACCTGACAGAGGTGTTGCTGGCAAACTGCCAGACGTCTCCTTGGAGTAGTTGTGGAAACTGAAGACTTCCTGATTTGGGGAATTTGTTGCAGAGTTTAACACATCACTTTCATCATCTATTACAACGGTGTCCGTTTCTGAAAGTGCATGACAATCAGAATCATTCCAAGGTAACCTGAAGGCTTTGGCTTTGGGTGACTTATTTGTGGATTTGTCATCGTTGGCAGAATGGTGTTCTACTGACGTATTGGAGATCTGAGTTCTGGATTCAACTGAAGCTTTTTCGCTGCTTTCAGGAGACTCTCTCTTGGAGGCTGTAGCACAAGAGAGGGGGGGCTCTGAATCTTCATTATCTGGATGTTGTTCAGAGATAAGTAGACTATTCTTAGTCACCTTTTGAGAGTCATCTGGATCAGTAGAATCTTTATGAACAGACACAGGTTGGGATATTTCACTACAGTCTGAAGTGGCCAAGTCAATTACTCCATCAGGAGGTGGCGTGGAGTCAGAGGTTGGTCTTGCTGGTGTACTTTTGCATATTAGTGATAATGGTACGTCATCCAGAGCAGGACTTGTATTATTATTTGCCTCATTGACCACAATTCCATCCTTTCCAGAAGCTGAGAGAGCATCTGGCTCTTCTGATGCACTTGATGGCTCCATTACAGATGCACTGCCATTTGTGGATGTAAGTACCTCTAAAGTACACTGCAAGGTCAAGGCATTTTTAGTAGAGAGATCAGTATTTTTGGTCTCCTTCACACTGGAATCTGCATCTATGGTTTCTTTCACCGCATGGGCAGCCGGAGATACTGCTGACTGTGCGTTTGTGTCCGACTCTGAATTTCTTGCTTCTCCATATGAATTGTTAGGTGAGGCCACATCCATCTTAAGATGCTTGGCATTATCTGCACCTGATTCTGAGGGCATGGCTTTCTCCATAAAGGACTCAGAAGACTTACTGCAAAGTGGACTTGAATTTGAGTCGTTGTCCTCGTTTGGTTTGTTCGTATCACCTGGATGTGTTGACATGTCTTTATTCTCAGTTTTATTGTCATTCTGAACTGAATCCAGAATTGCAATCTCAAAGCAGTCCTCAGTTGCACTATTGTCCACATCTGAATCAGCTGGCAGGACCTTGTCTTTGACAGGAATTGTAGTATTATCCCTAACCTCTGTTATGCGTGGAGGTGGGGTACAATCCTCTATTAAGTTTGAAGATTTGTGGTCATCTCCATTTATTTCTGAAGTTCTGGATTCAACTGAATCAAATGGGCCAGTCTCTTCAGTGGGCTCTGATTCTGGGGACTTGTCACATGAATTTGGAGATGTGGCCTTGGGAACAATTGCTGGAGGTGTAGCTGAAACCTCAATTAAATCGGAGTGAGTTTTTCTAACTTCAACTGAGTCTGATGAAGTGGCTTTATCCTCAATTGAAATTGCCATTTTATCCTTGTCTTCAGCTGAATCTGAGCTCAAGACCTTATCCTCAGAAGAATCTGAAGGTCTTCTCTCCAGCACAGTTAAATCTGAAGATGTTGCCTCACCATTGGGCGATGCAAGCTCCTTATCAGTAGAATGTGAATAATCAACACGGTCTACAGTGGCCTCAGGCCTTGTGCCCTGACAATGATCTGCATCTGACTGGGTTGGCTCTGTTTTTGAATCAATGTCCATGACTGAATCTGTGGAAGAATCTGCAGGAGAGATGTCGTTTTCTGCTGAGGGTGAGGGCAAGGGCAAGGGCATAACCATAAGGCCAGATGAATCTGAATGCATGTCTATTATTAAATCAGATGGTGTGACTGTGGCGGTAAAGGAATGCGAAGTTGAACCAATGTTCTCCTCTAATTCCGAAGGTGACTCGTTTCCCGTCACTGAATCTGAAGTTGTAGCTTTGCTTAAAGTGGAATGTGCAGTTGGGGCTTTGCTCTCATCAGAAGATGAAGGTCTGTTCAAGTGTGAGGACTTTAATGGGTCAGCAAAAGAGAAACTATTCTCAGAATGAATCTCACCATTTGACTGAGGCGCAGTAGTTTTTGACTCTTTGGTCATGGAAGATGCAGCACCTTTACACTGAGAAAAGGGCAAAAAGGAAACATCTTCTAAACAGTTATCATGCGGTGAGGCGCATTTCTGCAAGCAAAATCTCCTAGATTGCTCTGCATCTCCAACACTCTCCACTTCCATTGGCAACTCGTCACACAGGTCATTATCCACATCAGTACCCTTTATGGCCTTTGCAAGGATATTTGTCTCTCCTGCTCTGCTACATTCCATGGAATCTGGCCTGTGAAGAGAGCCAGGTGGTGAAGACATGACAGAACAAGAGGAATTATATGATTTTTCCCCATCGTCGGAAGAATCTGGATATTTAGGCTCACTAGTCGTGCCGTCAGTAGACTGAGAGTCCAATTCTTTTTCAACTGATGCTCCATCTGAAGATGGTTCTTGCTTTGTTGGTATGACTTTGAGAACTAGGTGTTTCTTTCCATCTACCATTTTGAAACCCATGACTTTTGTGGTGCAATTTGGGGGGATGGAGATTTTATTTTTGACCATGAGAACAGTTAATCCATTGCTATTGTTGGGATTGAGGAGGCCTGAGCCGTGGCTACTGTTACTGTCCGTCTCTGGTGGGGGCTTGGGCTGGGGTGTGGCTGGTGAGGCTGGATATGAGCATTGAGGTTCTGTCTTAACAGCACTTTTCATCCACATACTGTTTTCCTTTTTGACTCTAACAGCCCTTTCCAGAAATTGCTGGGTTTCTTCCAGAGTTTTCTCAGGATTGTATAGTCTCCCATTTTGGTCCAAAAGACCCACGCCAGGAAGTGTATTAAGTTTTGACATCCACTGCGGCTCTCTGGATCCTCCCGCCACAGGACCTTTCTTCAGCAAAAGCTTGAGCCCTGGAGGGGAGGTCATACAGGGGTTCTCCTCCATCATTCTCCACCTGCTCTTCCGGTCATTCTCCTCGCAATGGGCTGTAGCCATGTGCTTCGTAAGGTAGTCTTTTCGTGCAGCCCCATAACCGCAAAAGTGACAAGTAAAGGGAAAGGTTGCAGAGTGGACTAAAAGATGCCTCTGGAGTTCCCTTCGTGAAGGACTAACGTACTGACATTTAACACATTTGTGCCTTCCCTCGTTATGAAAGTGAATGTGCTGCACAAACGTGCCTGCGTCTCTTGTGGAGAATTCACATTTCTCACAGCGAAAGAGGCCATTTTGGCTGTGACACATGATATAGTGTCTGGTTAGCAGGAGTAAGGAGTACTGTACACCGTCATTACAGATCTCACATGTGACCTGAGGGTTCCGGTGGCCAATGCGATGGCGTTGAAGGGAGGAGAACTCGTTGGTGACAAAACTGCACAAGTCGCAGGGATAGGTGGGGAGAGTGCCCTTGTGAGATCCCTGAAAATGCTTCAGCAAGTCGTTGGGGCTGTAAGTTGTGTCACCCTTGCATTCGGAACAGCAGAAGCTGAGTATTTTCCCAGAGAAAACGGCCCCTTGCTGCATCTTACAAGGGGATTTCTTTGAGGCCTTCCTGGCTGTTTGCGAGTTATCAGTACCTGCCTCTTCAGTGGATGCTTCATCTTGATCATCCTGGTTAATGCACGGCCCATCAGGAAGCGGTTCAGAGGACTCTTTTGTGGGAAACTCATTGCAGTCTTTTAAGGGTTCCGCATCTTTTTCTGCCTCTTTACTGCTCTCCTCTTTCTCTGGTGGATCATCAGGCATTGTCACATCAGTCTCCATATTTCCACGCACCGATTCCTGTAGAAACACATGCACACACACAAAGACACACACAGACACACATATTAATCAAGTACACGGGCTCACACCCAAAAGGGTGTATGGGTTAGCTTATAATAATAATAATAATAATAATAATAATGTTATCAGACAAGTGGAATGAAGAGCAAACCTCTATACTACCAACTACTTTGATGCAGAGGATTTACATACTAAAGACACCATCAACAGACTAACAGCGATTAGTTTATAAAGACCTCTACAAAAGCAAAGCAAGAAAAACAAATCTTAAATCTTACCTATCAAAGGGACTTTGTGTATGACATGTGCCCTCACGGAGGAGTGTCTTCTGGAGTCTCACTCTACCTTGCAGCTAGAACAAGGACAAAAGACAAAAAGTTAGCAACACATGACACAAATCCTTTCTTTGGAGGGTGTTGAACAAAGCTAGAACTGGTACAGGCACAAATCCATTTTAATTCATCAACCCATGAGCGCTATTCAAAATATTCATATTCAATGTTGAATTCTGTTCAGGTGAATATTAATAAGGTTTCCATTCAGTCTCTTAAATACATTATTTCAAGAACACACATTATTTCAAGAAATACACATTTCAAGAACACAAGAACATGTTCCATCTTTGATGCATTACAAGCTGAAATCAGGCAGTGAATTCTGAGACTTACAGGTGGTTTAATGAAATTTAAGTTGTAATTGTCCAAGTTATGGAGTTTCACTGCAAACAATTCCAATCCCTAACCATAAACTACATCTATGTTTTATGAATAACAAGAGTCACAAATCAAAAACCTTATACATGCTATGTTTGAGATTGAAGTTTAAGATGTTTATGCTGCTTTATAACAGATGAAAAAAATTATTGAACAAATGTCAGAATGTGTGTTTGACTTACAGTATGTGCAATGTGTGCAAAGTACAAGATGCGGTACAAAAATAAATAAACAAAATAAACAAAAATAGATCATCTTAAATATGCATCTTATAACTACGCTACCTGTAAATTGTAACACAATGTGTAACCATACTGCAAAAAATGCAACAGAACACATGTACAAAATGCCCAATTTTAGAAGGGGAAGAAATTTAGAAGGAACATTCTGAAATACATAACCCATCTGTTCCTCTTCAAACCCCTGACATGTCGGGTATTCCATCATATGAGCTAAAATCTATAGTTAAAGGAAATACTTTAGCCTGAGCACATGGTCCTGTGCTCAACTTGTGAAAAGCTAAATATACGTAGCCTTAGATCATTTCCTATTTATTCTCTGAGCTTCCATTTATGGGACCCCATGAACCAGCAGTGCTTAAGTCAGTAAAGGGCACAGGGAACTCCAATACATTTGTGAATAATACATTAAAGCCATACACAAAAATAAAACATTTTTAGATTTGCTGTTTTTTATAACCGTGCAAGCATTTATGTTTAAGTCCATAAGCATCTAAAAGCAAATTGCCTCAAGCAGTTTATTTTTATATATATTTTTTAATTTTCACTGACAGGACATTTTCACTGCCTTTCTTCCCATTGCCTTAACTTTAGGTGGACTTCTGCTGCTTTATAACAGATGAAAAAAGATGCCATCACTTTGCAGCCTGTGCAAAAGCAGACATAATCAAGCCCATTAAAATATAGTACATCAATGATTGATAGCCTAAAAATGTGAAAATCTCTCAGACACAGGGATGCTTTAGAAGCTACAATCCAATATAAGTTATGCGACTTGTGTGTGGAGTAGCCTGACGATAGTACACAGAGCCATAAGGTGACAGACAACATCCTATTTTTTTGCCACATTTTTATAAAGATATTCATTATTTTTTTAAATATAAATTTGGAATTGTTATGCACACTGCCTACCCTGGCACAGGTCTCTACGCACGCCACCGAACAAGTCTCAGCTGTCTTTCAATAAGGGGAAAAAAAAAAAAAAGTACCAAAAATGTAATGACCATGTGCTGTATATTTTCCCCTGTCTACTTTTAGATTGTGTTCGTTATCTGACATCTAGAGCCAAATGTGCTTGTGTACCGTAACTTAATGTCTGATCTTCTTACCCAGCTTATAGAAAATTCATGATTACATGTCAAAAATGCGTCAGCCTACAGCATGTCGTACGGTCTAAGAGTGAGATTTACGATACACAGCTAGTTTGCATATTAGGACATTGATTACTCCACTTCAGCTGAAATATCGATGAGATGTTGGAGTGTAACAGCTGGCTAGATCAACCTCTTGAAAAACTTGAGACTTTACATGTTACATAACCTTGTATTTTGTAACCAGTGTAAAAATACACTGTAACTGATTTGATGTAACAGACAACATGATGATAACCATTGTTGACTTCACCGTTTTGTATCTAGGATAGGTTAACCCACTGATAGGCTATTTTCATAATTAATTTGTTTACTAAGTAGCTTTATATAACATGAATCGAGAAATTAGCCCACTGTTTCAGTCTCTATTAATTTAAAGTGAATTCAATTCTTTGCTGCAACAGCCTAAACTGGACTTCACTAACTTCTCATTTTACTGTGTTTAACAGACAGGTTTCTTTTTTTTTTCTCCAGAAACCCAAAGCATTCAGTTAAAATGTTGCCACACATACAAGTACTTCAAAAGCTATACTACTACCATCCTGTTGCTACTGCTTGTGCAACACTTCAAAGTCCAGTTTGAGTCTTGCATTGTCCAGCTTATTCTTCCCCCCCAAAGGTCACACAGTCGGTGAGTGGGTTTAAAGTCACTTATGTATCCACAATATGATCAGTACATTTAAATATCCCTATCCCGGCTTTGTGTCTTTGTTAAATGGGACATAAACAGGGATGAACTGTAGCATGCAAATCTTATCCTGATTTCTGACAGTTGAGGAGAAACAGCCCAGAATGTGATGTAACGTGTGATAGGCTATAGGCTAGATTGGCATGCCAATAAGCAGGACTCTATAGGATCCTCAGTGAAAACAATAGAATACAGAAATGTATATGCAGACTTCTATGAATTCACGTAAATAGGCTACTTTATCCTGAAGATTATAACTGGGATAACACCCATATAAGGCGTACTGTAGAGCATATAAACCCAGTAAGCGTGACAGCTCTTACTCAATTGGGCTAAAGTTGGTGGGCTTCAAGTCTCCATTCGGAGCTGCCCAGCCAGATAAATCACTAATTTAGGCCTTGGCTATATTTTTCCTTTCACTTAGATCTAGCTAAAGGAGACCCATGTCCATAACCACACAAGACAGGAAACAAAATAGTAGCCTAGTAGCTAGGCTGTATGACACAAAAAAAGGAAAATGAATTCCATACAGCCGTAAAAAGGGACCCTACATATCAGGAACACCTCGCAATGGCATTTGCCTGCCAATGGTTGGACTCACAGTTGGTGAATTCGTCCAGGAAAGGCATAAGCGTAAACATCAGGCATCTTAAAAGTGCTTAAAAAATAAACATAAACATCCAGTTTCTAAAAGGTGCATCAAGTTTATCTGTACTTTAAAAGAAATTCTAACCTTATTTGGGGAAAAAAGGAACTCACAGCATCAATTCTGTGCAGCAAGTATTAGGCATAAGTCTAGTCCTCTTACAATATTCAAAGGAATATGTAAAATAGGAGAAACCTATGTTAGCCTATTTTTTTTAATCAATTGCATAGGCCTACAATAGCTCAACTAGAACATTAAAACATTTTAAAAGCACAGGAAGTTGCTATTTAACTGCCAACACTATTTAATTCTAGGTTTAGGGTAACGTTAGGCTTTGTGATGTTACCCTCATCAGACACAGATGCCAGAAAGCTAGACTATAGGGATGATGATGACCTGCACAAATGGCCCTTACAGATAGTACATGAGCTCATAATGTGACTTAGCCAGCATGGAAATAAAATTATGAAATATATGCATCACAAACAACGTTTCAGGACAACACTTTCGACAAGGATGCACTGTTCCAATGAAGGAGGCCTAGCATGGCCTGCTCCGATGCGGTGTTCTTTTCTCTGGAGAGCGCGTAAAAAATCCAAATGAGATGTCACTTGTGGTGACTTTTGACAAGTTGAAATTGTGCATCCTCCAAAGATGAGCCAAAGCCGCACCTGGAGTTGTACGACTGTTTTCAGGTACACGGCTCAAGAAAATGTGTATTTAAATCACCCGTGTTTTAAAAACCGGGCATGGGCTCAATCGGGAGTTACAGAAGTATTTTCAATTGACATGCACTAACTTTAAGCGACACGGCGTAGCCTACACAACAATACACAACAACCTCGGAGAAGTATTATGACAATCGAATACACCAAACATCTGCATTCAGACATCTCCTAACTATATTGAACAGTCGGTGTTAGTTTGTCTTCGTACACGAGTTGCCACATAGTTAAAAGCCGATAACCCGGCTATATTTAATGAACAAAAATAAAGCTAGTAGCCCCCACCCACGCTAGTCAATATAATACGATTAGAAACATAATTGTGTATATACCACATACCATTTCATGTTCAATAGTGTAACGTAATGGTGTTTCGTCTCCAAAAGGCGTTTACAAAATTATCGTTTAGAAAACACTTGGTTTGGAATAATTTACCTTTCTTTTCGCTTTAGTCTTGCAGGTCAGTGACGGCGGCCATGACAGTTGCATCCGGGTAACAGCTTGTGTGCTGCGTGTTGGGGAAGAAACTAGCTAAAGCGGATGAATATGGATTACCTGAAAGAGTCTTTACTCTTACGCTTTATACACATTTCTGAATGTGTTGTTGAATTTAACAATAAGTGTTGGCTGAACTATGACTCTACGTTACTTTAAACATCAAAATAAGGTGTCGTCTGCGAGTTTCATGAAAGTCCCATTACTGAAAACATCCTCAATGCATTAGCTATGTTTATAACAACAGTATTAGCCCATAGTCCCATGCTTTCTCAATGCGCAGTTTGGTTTCAGTAGGTATCAGAGGCGCCATTACAGAGGAATGCGCGCCATTTCTCTGGGTGAAATGGATTGTTGGAACAGATTTCGTTTTGATTATTTCAGCCTAGTGAAAAGTCATGCATCTTATGCAATAGCCATCCGAAATAGGTCTGGGCAGGGTACCCATGCATGTTTATGCTTGATTGCAGCATGACAGTTTTAGACCTCCCTTGCTCTGTATGTTGCCCTTGGTCCAGCCGACGTGTGCTTGAAGATAGGCTAGGTTGGCATATGGTCAAATCCGAGGATAGGGATTAATGTTCTCTGAGTGGCATATCGTGCTATAGGTCTAGCCTAGATCTATTTAAAAATTTTCAATAGTGGAAAAATCCAAGGGCGCTTTGGATTGGTTTTGCAGTTCACTTGAGCAGAGCCAAAATGAGACTAAAGCCAAGGACAAATTAAGGCCTAGCTGAGATCACAAATTTATCCTAATTAGCCTCAATGTAGGCTATCATCCAACTTTGACCTAGGCCTAGCTGCCCAGATCAAACTAATTTTAATTGGCTGTTTTGCCAGTCTTGACTCCTCAATTTGACTGTTTTTCCTTTCATTCAGCATAGATTTATGATAGCCAGAAACCTCTATGAGTGTTGCCAAAATGTCCACTGCATTCACCCAGAATTCACAGCGACATGCAGGCTCACAGCTAGTGTTATCAAGGTCATCCCCCACAGTTCAGCCTGGGGCAAACCTGCAACCTCATCGAACGTCAAGCATGCTAGAAAGTCGACCAAAAGCCTTTAGTCAGCTGACTCTTGATTTGTTTGGAGGGAGTAGGCCTACTAACATGCACAAAAAAGCTGGCATCTGTTAAAGCACATGAGCACTTGGCATTTCGAACAATAGGCCTAAAGCATTTTTAGAGCACTGAAAGTTGAAGAGCACGGTCTAAGGATTGAGGATTTCAGTATTCCATGATCTTTGGTCTAACTATGGTCTAATGATGTTACCCTCATGAGACACCTGCATGTTGAGCGGATGGCAGCTAGCTGCTTCGCAAAAACAATATTGGACAAGCCTCCCACCCAAAAACCATATAGGCCTATTGAGTGCTGGCACTTAATGCACTCGTGCGCTGACTCCCAGTCGCAAGTTTGGAGTGAAGCACTGCTGTTTCGCCATAGGCCTATGGTAAATAATTTTTTCATGTAGCCTACTTTCTAGGATTAAATGCAACATAGCAGACTGCTAGAGAACCTTAAACACCAAAAACACCAGGGGACTCATGTTGGCCTCCAGTGGTCACCATTAGTTAGATTGAGCCAGACCTAAATCTTCTTCTGCGTGAACTTGTGTTGTCTGTATTGTTCCGCCCTACATTCACCCAAATTAAAACTGCATGGCAACTCGCAGCAACGCAGACTGGGTGGCAGGCCAATTCATAACAGTTGAGGATAAACCTCAGGGACAAGCACATAGCCTAGAGCTTTAATTCCCAATGGGCTGGTATACGTTCGCCTCTTATTTTGTTGGTGAAAAGATATTTTCACTATTTTCTCCTCAATTAGACTACATCCAGTTTATAATTTAGCCCCACCATGATCATAGGTTATATCAGATGTAACAGGCTACAATTTGAGGGAGTTCTTCCCTCCCAAATGACTTTAGTAGGTTGACTTCTAGCTTGTATGGACCCCGTATGGCTTTATCATGTCCCACCCTAACCTGATAAGATTAAGAATAATCTCACTGGAAGTGCAGAGGCTAATATTAAAACCAAATTGTCAAGGTACAGATAGGCCTGCTCCTATTCACAACTAGACACAAGTATACCTACATGAAATGCAGCATTCTAACATTGTAATGTATTGTTTGAGAGGACATCTGAAATGTCATATGAAAGAAGAATGCAGTAGGCTAGTGTCTTCTTTTAGCCTCCTCTTCTGTGTGTGGATGCCAGACTTGGCAGGCAGATCCATCTCCAGGGTCTATCCATCTGCTTCTTCAGCTTCCTCTTTAAATAATTAAATATAAACTGTTTTATTTGATTGTTTTTCTTGGGTTAGTCCATTTCGCCATTTTCTCAATCCACTTGCAAGACCACAGTTCTTTTTGGGAGATAGCACATTTCTCCCAAACTGCTTATAAAGAATATATTTCCATACACAAACCTGTAAATCTGTAATTTGAGATTGAAATCTACAATGAAGAAAAAAAGTCCACGCTGGTAGAGAAAATCATGTGACTATTATGCATAAAAATCATCCCAGCCATTAGCTATAGTGTCAAGTATGGCATATTAACACCTAGTTGATGGGTAATATCAAAATAATATAACAACACATTGGCCAATTGTCATGTTACACCTTTGCATTTTAAGCATCATGTGACAAAGATCACAAGTCTAATATCTTTGACAGGCCCAAGCATTGCATGGGAAATTAGTGCAAATTTAAATTTCAAATACAAAAGACAAAGTATATTTCAACATGTCTCAGCATGTCCCTGAATAGTGAGCAAAATGCTTGTGGGCATTACATAGTAGAAGACAAGTCTGAGTTTTCAACCAGAGCAGGCAGGTTTGGCTGTTTGCGGACATTAACACACTGATAATGGTTCTGAGGGGAGTTCATGGTTTAATCCTGTCAAGCAGGCCTACTGCACTTGCACCATCTTTGATCAGTTTGAAGCAGTGAATTCAGCCACAGAAATCAATCTCTTAAATGTTCTTCAATGAGGTATTATATGCATCTTATCAGTGTTTCCATAGGCTACTGAATGTGAAAGTCATGTAAAGGCATATTCATGCCAGATTTAAATTTGCAGTAAAACTTTTGCAAGTATGTAAAGCTACTGGATAAACTCTCACAACATGATCATATATGCATTCAATATAACTGATGATTGTAGGTGGAAGTACCTTTAGCCTCAATATTTTTTATTAGCAAACAATGTTTCAGTATTTTGGCAATAAGGTCTTAATGTATTAATGTCACTGCATGGATACATTAATACATGGGTCACATGATTACATTTAACAAACAATGGGTTTCCAATTAACAGACACTTTGAGTTGTAAATTGCTCCACCCATCATACTTAGCAAGAGTGCCGTCTGAAGTTAGTCAGATTTGTAATCTGTGAATGCAAATGTGTGAACAGTCTGTGGCAGAACAATTAGCCACTGTCACTGACACAGGTCATGTGCTCTTCAGAAGATGCCCACCTAGCCACACCCAAATCAAAAGGGGCATGTCTTTGCTCCAGGTGTGTGGAGGGGTGGGTATAAATACAGCTGACCTGAAGGTCAGTGTCAGCATTCCCACACAGAGCAAGCAAACAGCACCTCTGGAATTCTAGGAATCAAAACAACAGAAACAAACAGGAGATTACTGACAGTGCAACTGAGACTTAAGAACATCCTCAGTTAAACATGTGGAATGACTGCAGTGTCGGTGAGTTTGTAATTTTCTCTTTGTGGATTTAAGTGTAGTTTTGTATAGATTATGTTTATTTATCAATGCGTCTCTATTGCAACTAGCCTGCATGCATGTTGTCATTTGTCATTTGAATGTTTGCAGATTGTGTCTGCATGTCACTTGTTTTGTATAATGTATGTCCTCTGTTAGTTGTCTATAATTGTCACATGTCACTGTCTATAATTGTCTATCAGTGTGGGATTCATGGCAACAAAAAAGACATTACTCCTCCCCGGCTCCCTCCTTGATGGACCACCCTTCCTTCCTTCCTCCCTTCTTCCTTCCTTCCTGTTGCCATGGAGCCTTGTTGTGATTTTGTCTTTGGAAAGACAAGGTATATTTGTTGAATGTTCCATGTGATATACCTGTATTGATGTCAGTCTTTACATTCACATCCAGTATTTGTCATCAGTTTACAAGTTGATTTGAGGCATTCAAATAACTGAACGTTTGTTTTCTCCACACAGCTCAAGATGGCTCCTCACAGGCCCATAAGATGGCAGGCCGTAGAAAGAGGACGAGTTTTACTAAGGAACACTTGGAGCTTCTCCGCATGGCCTTTGAGGTAGACCCTTACCCAGGCATCAGCGTGAGGGAGAGCCTGGCTCAGGCTACAGGACTTCCAGAGTCCCGTATTCAGGTAATTACTTAGAAAGATAACATTATTTACTTATTCAATCTTATCCTTATTCCTGATTGTGAATGAGGGAATTGAATGAGAGAGACAGTTGTCTGACAGATATTGTATCTTTTTGTCTTATCAGGTATGGTTCCAGAACAGAAGGGCCAGGACTCTGAAGAACCGGAACAACAGGATGGGCTCTCCTCCATCTGCCTCCCTCCCTCCAAGCCCCTTCATCCCCTCGTTGATCCACAGGGCTGAGGACAAGAGCCAGCAAAGGGGCACCAACGAAGGCCTCTACAGCGGCACTGGCAACCATCCGGCAGCCCATTCTCAAATTAAGGAGGAAGACCTGGACAGCTTCTACAACAGCCTGTCTCCACAGGCCCCAGGCTTCTCACAGAGGGAAATTGGTTACTTCAGCACGCCTTCCTTCCGGTCAGAGCAGAGTCGTCTGCTGGGCAGCAACGGAAGCCCCACATACCAGACTCCTTCTGCCACACAGCACAATGGACGCAACAATTGGAGCTCGACGGCTACTCCCGACGGCACTTCACCAGAGTCTCTATGGAGCCCTCGCTCGTCGTCCATCGGAAGCAGCTTTGTCGGTGACAGCCAGTTTTTCGCTTTCCCATCTCCACCTGGGCCACCACCACCCTACCCCCACCGCACTGTCCAGTCTGGGTACCTGGGGTCAATGTCCAGCTCTCCTGCCTCACCAGATTCAGCCTGCTGTGACATGGGACCAGACAATTCCTCTCTCAACGTCCAGTACTCCTCATTCAATGGGATGTGGGACATTTCTACCCCGGAGCAATTTACCAACCTGGCTCCTCTGCCTGACTTATCTTCTCAGTGTCTGGAGGATGTCCTTGGAGAGATGCAGCCAGACTGGTGGAAGGTCACAGGGCCTGTGGATGCTCCTACCAAGGAATGAGAGACATTAGAAAAGGAGCTCCCTTGAGCTTATTTTTTTTAAGCTTGTATTCATTGCTACTACCTCGAACTTAATGCATTTGTATAAAAGGAAGACTTGAATTTTAGAATTGATATTTATTTTTTATTTATTAGGTTATATTTAAGGTATTTATTTAGGCCTACTATTTATTAGTTAAAGAACAGCAGTGGTTTGATATCTAAAAAAATAAGATGTCATAATTATTTAAATAAAATATTTGTATCAAATGAAAATGTCTTATCCTTTATTTCCAATTCCAATTTTGATGTATATTGAATCCTGACTAGTTGTCCAAGGCAAGCGGAAAACACGGTCGAATGATGTTGAGCAGTCGGAACCCTTATTGTCGTAGTGTTTGTTTCTCGGCGGAATGTGAACGGCGGTGCAATCACTTCCGGATGCGGCGAGCACACGTGAAAAAACATGTTGGAGAAACACATGAGAAACATAAGCATGAGTTCCTGGATGTAATGCATCTATTCCCTGACAGTTCATTTGACAAATATCGTTGAACCGTTGAAAACCGACATAGAACTTCGAAAGGTAAAAGAGTCGACCTGAAACATAATTTTTACAGTTTGATGATAGGGTAACTCTAACATTACTGGCTGAAGACTGTTGATGTTTCTTTATGGTCACTAAGAATAACCTTGCTTCTTAACGAAGTTAACACGTATTACTTCACATAATCTCGTCAAATATGAACTTAATGTTAAATAATGACATTGTAGTCATTAATATACTTTTGTTCTGTGACAACCTTCTAAACATTCTCTGCCTCTGATTTGTGTTTGAGAAAAACGTTAGCGTTCACGCATAGCCTACAGTTTCACTAGGAGCATGATGTAAAAGTTATTGATCTAAAATCACTGACGTAACGTTATCCTCAACATTCAAGTGTAAAGTTATTTGCCATATCGCAAAGTTCTGTCATTGTGCTGTCTTCCTCAAACTAATGGTAAAGGATTATTCGTGTCAACTAATAGTGAGCCACTGCTGCTCTCACGCTGCTGTCATATATTCGGTGGATAATTATATTAGTAGGCTAATATAACTGTGATTTGTCTTTAGAGCAACGACTTTAAAAGATGGAAGGGAAAGAGCGGAAGGAGCAGAAGAAGCATCAGCATAAACACAGTGGCCCCAAGGCACAGAAGAAGAAGAACAAGAAGCAGGGTGGACAGGAGCCTGAACAAGATGCACGCAAGAGGAATCCCAAGGCCTTTGCTGTCCAGTCAGCAGTGCGGATGGCCAGGACTTTCCACAGGTTGGCTCTCATTCACTGTGACAGAATCTCAATGTCCCCCCCTAAGCCCTGACTTTGAATCAACCAGTCATGAAGTTAAAATATGAGAGTTAAGCCAAGTTGTGAGTGTTCAAGGTTTAGGGCTTAGGGAGAATATTAAGATTTGGTTGCTGTCTGGCAATCTCCCTCTGTCCTTACATGAAAAATTTCTCTTTCTCTATATAAAATGATAAAACGATGTTCAATATAAATCCAAACATTGTCCGTGAATGTGGCATGTACTTTGTGTACAACAAACTAGCCACCATCATTTAATTGGATCTTCAACACCTCAGCGCATGCTCTGTCATCCTTGAACATCATGTTAAAAGTTTCAGCACAGAAAACTTAGCAGTTCTGTCTGGAATATATTTGTATTATAAGCAACAGATTTTAGTGGTGAGAGAAATATTATAACTGTTTGTTTATCTTTGTACTGTTGTACTTTGTAATGTTCCGCACTGCCCTTGCACCACTTTGTATGGATCATTGTTCTATCACATTAATATTTTTGTCTCTCTCACACAACCAGCCATTAACTAAGCTGGTTTAGTTGGCAGAGTAGCCTCATACTTGAAACCCTCTGCACACTGACTACTCTTTATTATTTTCAAGAAATCATCTAAAACTTCGCTGATAACTTGTAAAGTCATTTGTAAGGTTATTGTTCTGACTATAAGGCTCGTCGATGATTATTGATTTAATGATCAGCTATGAGGCTAATACGTGGGAATACAGTTCTTTTCCTCAGTCTACTTTCTCATTGCAGCATGATCTTATTCTGATCTATATTTACCGCCGCCAAGGAGGTTATGTTTTCGCCGACGTGTGTGTGTGTGTCTGTGAGCAACACAAGTCGAAAAGTACTGCACGGATTTGGATGAAATTTTCGGATAACGTGTGTATTGGGACAAGGAAGAACTGATTCGATTTTGGTGCCGATCGGTCACCCAGAACACCATCCGTGACCACATTGTCTTGGCGGAGGTCTGCGCTCTCTGAGCGTTTTCTAGTTTTAATGTAATGTTTAATTAACTGCCGTTAATACACGCTTCCTGTAATTTCAGTAGAGTCACTTGCCTAAAACCCTGTACATTTTATACATGCTGCATCTTATAGTCAGGAAATTATTGAATCTATTAATGCCTCTCTTCAATTTTAGGGCTCAGGACCTGAAAACCAAGAAGCATCATATTCCCCTTGTTGACCGCGCCCCTTTGGAACCTCCCCCAATTGTTGTGGTTGTAGTAGGACCTCCAAAGGTTGGCAAGAGCACCCTTATTCGCTGCCTCGTCAAAAACTACACCCGTCAAAAGCTTGGAGACATTTGTGGGCCCGTCACAATAGTTACAGGTAGGTATTGTTTCTTTGAAAGTCTTCTTAGTTTTTATCTTTGGTATAGCAAATGTCATCTAATATCCTTTTCGTTACCAGGTAGGGTTTTGTGAAACTCGAATAGAAATGACCTCCTTTTCTTTCCTTTGTCAATAGGGAAGAAGAGACGTCTGACCTTGATTGAATGTCCCAATGACATCAACACAATGATAGACTTGGCTAAGGTGGCTGACCTGGTGCGTATTTGTCGTCTTACTTTGATTGATAATTTATCCATAAAGTCTTTTACGGTTGTGTACTTATATTCGTCACCTTTATGAATGTCTGTACTGTACCTACAAAGCTTCACTGGATTGGAAATTGAGTTCATGCCTAGATTCCTTGCCCAAGGTTTAAGCCTGTTCCTCCTCCCTAGGTACTGATGTTAATTGATGCTAGCTTTGGCTTTGAGATGGAGACCTTTGAGTTCCTCAACATCTGCCAGGTGCATGGCTTTCCACGCATCATGGGCGTGCTGACGCACCTGGACTCCTTCAAGAACAACAAAACTCTGAGCAAGACTAAGAAACGCCTCAAGCACAGATTCTGGACTGAAGTCTACCAGGTAAGATGATTGAAGACCCCTCTCTCTATCCTACATTTTTACCTCTTGCAAGGAGGTTATGTTTTCGCCGGCGTCTGAGTGTGCATTTGTCTGTCTTTCTGTGTACAAAATAACTAAAAGCAATACTGCACGGATTTGGATGCAATTTTCGGACAACATGTGTATTAGGGCAAGTAACAACTGATTCGATTTTGACAGTGATTGGTGATCCGAATTCCGGAACACCGTCTGGAATTTATATTCTATCTGTGACAACATTGCCTTGGCGGAGGTCTGTGCTCTCGGTGTGCTTTTCTAGTTATAAATTCATGATGAGACTGGAGAACAGGCATGTTTTGAGTCTTGAGGAGCAGGTTTGGGAGAATGTGTGAGAATATTAGCAACAGCCTGTTTTTCTCTGTGCTCTCAGGGGGCCAAGCTGTTTTACCTGTCTGGTATGGTCTATGGAGAGTACCAGATTCGGGAAGTGAAGAACCTTGGGCGCTTCATCTCTGTCATGAAGTTCCGACCTCTTGTGTGGCAGACCTCTCATCCATACGTCTTGGCTGACCGGTGAGTAGGACTATTAGCTATCGTATACTCATGAGACCCAAAGGAGGTGAAGTGGGTTATGTACAGTAATGATGTGGTGGATTTTGGAATTGTGAAACTTTCACCAACAAGTAGTAGACTAGAATATGAAAAGGGTTTTACGTTATACTGTGTCGGAATCTGCCACAGACATTGAAATCTGTGAACTATGTATTATTCTTTTTTTCACTTAACCATAGTTCTTTAGTTTCCCGATTGTCCATTTTTTATTTATCTGTTTACTCCTAGTATGGAGGACTTGACCAATCCTGAGGATGTCAGACAAGACCCCAAATGTGACAGGACCGTCTGCCTCTATGGCTATCTTCGTGGCACATTCTTGAAGAACAAGGGCCAAGTCCACATCCCTGGTGAGTACCTGTCGGAGAGGTCTCCAGACTTTGCATAATAGTATTCCGCTGCATTTCTAAATTTAGCCAACTTGGTGCCATGATACCATATATGGATGAGATCTATGCCTTTTATGCCAGAAAAATTGATCCAGTTGCTTAAGGTCATACATGGACACACGGTGAAAATGAAGCACAGGATAGATAAAAAAAAAAAAAAAAAAAGTAATAGTAATAATGGAAGTAGAAAGTAAGCAGTCATTGTACCCCAGGAAGAAGAATGATAGCATAGTTTTAGCAATGTAATTAAATAACCTTCCTTGTAATTAACAATGTATTAACTTTTGATCTACTCATCCGCCAACTTACGTTGCTGTTCATACATGTATTTAAGGTTTGCAGGCAGACATATTGTTTACCAATTAGCATTTATGCTAGGAAAGATAGTGGATCGTCTCATGCATGTCGTCATTCAGTAATTGCTTTGAATGATGGGATCAGACAGGGCACACAGTTGGTTGTTTGCACTTGTATTATTTCAAATTTTAAACAGGGTCTAAGTGTACTTATCAGTAAAGCACTGTTTGGCATTGACACCGAATAATTACTGTCATACTGTTTTGAGGGCTAAGCACCAAAGGGCGCAAGAGAGGTGACATTCCACCAACTTTACAGGAGAACCAAAACAAAAATGAGTTTGCACTTACAATATGCTACTTTTTGTACCAATTTCCCCTATTTCTTGATACAGATAGTTGACACAATAGGTAATGAATAAGAATATATCTGCTGTATGTTCACAGTTAAGACTCTTCTTAACTCTAAATGTATTTATATTTTACTTCTACAATTTTGTTAGAGGAAAGAGCTCATCAAGAGCTTTCAGGTGATAAATATAACTCAGTTTTGACAAAAATGGCACTTGCGCCCTTAATGTTCTCAGCCCTTTATTTAGTCCTGTGGATAGGCCTCTCGAATATCTTCATAGTCATATGTTGTGGACTGTGGAGACAAATTAATCAAAATACCAGTTGTTTTAGAACAGTATAATAATGACTATTTAAAGTTATTATCTGGAGTGAATTAACCCTAACGCATAGCCCTGTTGATTCACATTGCCGTGTGCTGTCGGTTGGTATCAGAACAAATGATTTTGCTCCAATTTAGACAGCAGCCAACCCTAACTGGCGAGGGCAAGGTATTCCTGTGCCCCAATCTGTTAGCATTATTAACCCAAACACAAATACTAGTCTAGGTTTTACCAAATGTCATTCTTATACCCACTGACAGCACTCAGCACCTAGCAGCCTTGAAGAACAGGGAAATGAGTTGTTTACAGATTTTTCCTTTAAAGGAATAGTTCACCTCTTTATGAAAATTGGTTATTCAACCCCTTACCTGGAGTTACATATGTGGGTAAGAGCATTTTGGTCTCAGCGCAAGCGTTGTCCTAGTTTGGCAACCACAATTTTACCTTTAGCTTAGCATAGGTGCTGGAAAGTAAAGTTGCCAAAGAGTTGCTATCAGGCAACATTACATTCCAGCGCCTATGCTAAGCTAAAGCTAAAAAATTGGGAAAATTGGGGATGCCATACAAGGAAAATGCAAGCAGTGAGACCAAAATGCTTTTACCCACATATGTAACTCCAGGTAAGGGGGTGAATAACCAATTTTCATAAAGAGGTGAACTATTCCTTTAAGCAATGGCGTAAAATAACATTGGAGGTGTCTGGAAAAGTTTTAATTGAAGAGTAGACAATGCAGCAAATATGAATGTCATTAAGGAAAAATCCGGAGTCAATCAACACGTAGCCCAACTGTTTTATGGTGCCAAGCGATATTGATAGTCCCCTCAATCAATGGATTTCATGCAACGCAGACTGAGATAGCGAAACGTCAGCTAACGGTAACAGAATTGGGGCATTTCAAAACAAAAGCAAATCGATTAGGTTTCGTTTTTGACATGCCTCATTTAGTTAGTGTTAGCTGCCGTTTCGCAAACTCAGTCTACGATGCACCAAATTCGATCATTGAGTTGGCTTTCAGTATCGCTTAGCAGTACAAAACAGCAAGGCTACGTGTTGATTCGCCGGATTTTTCCTTTAGATATTGAAATGAAAATACTTATCTTCCAGCAGGAATGAATGAATCCTCTGTTCTATGTCTGTTCATGTGCCGTGCCTATGGTCCTCTAGGTGTGGGTGACTTTGCAGTAGATGACGTGAGCTTCTTGCCAGACCCCTGTCCGCTGCCCGACGCCCTGAAGAAGAGAGCCCTGAACGAGAAAGAGAGGATGATTTACGCCCCTATGGCTGGCGTCGGAGGAGTAGTGTACGACAAAGACGCGGTGTACATCGATGTGCCAGGAGGCCTTGCCAAGCAACAGCAGGTCAGAGGTGGTTTTGTGTCTGGTTCAGTGTCTGTAACATTATTAAAGACTGGCATTAATTCACAACTCAATTCAAACTGCTGCTCTTCCAAGCCTAATTTAGTATTGATGAGTTTAGCTCCCTCAGGTTAGTTTTTTAGATCGTTTTTTAAAAGCCTTTTTGAAGCCTATTGCTTGTTGTGATTGGCGATGTGAAACTTGTTGAGATTATTGGTGCAGTATTTTTTTTTCTCACTGGACTTTTCTCACTGGATGCATGAGTTGAAGTGAGTGTTTTTAAAAGCAGCGTCTCTCTCTCTCTCTCCTCTGTCCGTCTCAGGAGGAGGTACGGCCCACCACGGAGCTGGTGCAGTCGCTCATTGGCACGCACGCCACCCTGGATGCCAAGATGGCTGCCAGCAAGGTGTCCCTGTTCACAGACACGGCAGCACTGACTCAGGAGGAGGTGGAAGAGAGCGGGTGAGCTGGACCTAAGAGCACCCAAGTCTCCCATGAAGGCTGACTCATATGAAGGGTGTTTTGACAGGCAGAGTTCTTGAGTTCTTTTTTTTTTTATAATAAATAAATGAATGCCTTTGGCACCGCCATGCAATAAAGAGTTTGTTTCCCCACATGGGACGCCTGGACAGGTTTGGGCTCGGAACTGGGAACTTCTTGTAAACTTGGCATGCAAGTTTTGTCAAGTTTCAGCACTTTTGTATTTATTTTTGGCTGCTATCTTTGATAATTTATCTTACTCAGTCACTTCCTGACTGTGTGTGTGTGTGTGTGTGTGGTGTGTGTGTGTGTGTGTGTGTGTGTGTATGGGTGTTTGTCTCTGTGTGTGTGTCTGTCTTGTAGCCAAACTGGACTGGTTTGTTGTTTGTTTTGAAACATCTCCATTCTTCTCTAAACAGGGCCAAGGAGGGTCCTACTGAGAGCCGTGTGTGGGACCCAGCGACTAACAGGGAGAGGAGGAAGGCTGTCTTCAGTGAGGAAGACGATGGTGATGACGATGATGATGACGATGATGATGACGACGACGATGATGATGATGATGATGAGGGTGAAGATGAAGAGGATGAGGAAGATGAAAATGATGAGGAGGAAGAAGAAGATGATGAGGAGGAGGAAGAAGAGGAGGAAGAGGAGAGTGGTCCTCCCGTGACCAAGAAGCCCAAAGCTGTGGAGCAGAAGAAGGAGGCAGAGGTGGACGCTCCTGCGGTGAAGAGGCAGAAGGTTGAGGAGGAGGTGGTGGTGGGGATGAAGAGGAGAGCAGAGAAGGAGGCGATCGCAGAGGTGCCAGCGTTCGCCGACAGCGAAGACGAGTTGGAGAAGAGTGAGGCGGAGGAGGAGGAGGAGGAAGAGGAAGAAGATGATGAGGAGATGGAGGAAGAGGAGGCGGGTGAAGAGCCGGTGAAAGGAAAGGCGCCAGCAGATTCGGGACACTGTTCGGAAGAAGAGGATGATGAGGAGGATGAAGAAGAGGAGGAGGATGACGAAGAGGAGGAAGATGAAGATGACAGTGAAAGTGATGATGAAGAGGAGAGTGAAGATGGCGAAGAAGAGTCAGACACTTCCAACGCTAAAGCTCTAGAACAGAAATCCAAAGGGTCAAAGGTCAGCACACAGAAGCAGCAGCAGATGGAGGAGGAAGAGGAGGAGGAGGAGGAAGATCAATCTGAAGAAGAGTCGAGCTTTGACACCGAAGGTGAGATCCTCTCCCCACACCTCCCAAAGACACACACACACACACACACACACACACACACACAAGCACCCTTTATCTCTGTCTTTTCCCTCTATTTAGTCATGTTCATCCTCAACTCTGCTGGACTGCTGCCATCTGTTAGTGGCCACGGCCCTGTCTTGCGTTTGTCATTTTGTTTGTTTACACACTCTCTCTCTCTCTCTCTCTCTCTCTCTCTCTCTCTCTCTCTCTCTCTCTCTTATCTCTCTTGTCTCATCTCGTCTCGTCTCATCTCGTCTCGCCTCAGGAGCCCTGCGCTGGAAACAAGACCTGGCCCAGAAAGCCGCTGAGGCGTTCCTGCGGAGACAGAAGGCCACCCCGAACCTGCGCAAGCTGGTGTATGGCACAGGTGAGCATGTTTGCGCTGACACCGCCCATGTTGTCTGTGTCACCGCAAGTGGAGCGTCTTGATTTTGAAGGCAGCCTCTTGCTCCCAGAATACAGACGGTGTAGTGTAGTGTATAGCTATTCTAAAATATCCTTTTTTATTTTAATTTTTTTTTTTCAGATTAGTTTGAAATTCTACATGTGAATTGTATTGTAACATATAAAAATAAAAATAGGTACATATTTATTTTAGTCGTCTTCTAGAAAAACTCCCCATTTGGTTTTGAACTCTTCTGGTATGATGAGATTACTTGAGGGATTGAATCAAGTTACAAGAAGGATTTTCTTCTGAAGAAGTCCACTCTTCACGTCCAAGTCCACTCTTCACGTCTTCACGTACTGTAAAGTATGTATGTATTTTTCTGTGCCCTGTTGAATGTCTGTACTGACGCTGTGTGTGTGTGTGTGTGTGTGTGTGTGTGTGTGTGTGTGTGTGTGTGTGTGTGTGTGTGTGTGTTCTAAGTGGCGGAGGAGGAAGAGGATGGTGGAGAAGCGGAGGAGGAGGTGGGCGGGCTGTTCAAGGTCAGCCGGCCGGACAAGGGCAAGAGGCTCCGAGCCGACGCCACGGACTGCTCCCGATTTGTACCTGACGCCAGCCACGATTGGGACCAGGAAGAGGTGAGAGGAAGAGGTTTTCTGCACTTGTCATACACATCAGAGAAGATTAGAGAGTTAATTACAGTGATGCAGTGCATCAAGGGAGACGCAGCGTGCTTCACTTAAAGGTCCACCAAACTGCTCTAACTAGACAAGGAAATAGTCAATAGACAAAACTACCGGAAGTAAGCAGGCGCCATTATTGAGCTACCCAGATCACCAATCTGTCCATAGGGATAACGTGATAGCACACCATAAAATACCGTGATTTACGAGATTCACTACTACTTGATAATGTCAGAGTGTTCCATGGTATTTGCTGTTAGCTGTCATTGACTGCGCATGGCCAAAAAGGTTTGTTGACAGTCCGATAATGGCGCGGCCACAAGATGGCAGCCTACACAAAACGCTCCTCGGATTTGTCTATAGGTACAGTTCCAGGTTGATGCCAAGATGCCGTTGGTCATCCCAGCTGACATGGACTACGCAGAATCAGCTCATGATTAGTGTCAGCTTGGTGTGCTAGAGTAGATTGCCACTGACGCAGCGGACAAACACAGGAAGCGCAAACACCAAAACAACTTAAGAACATAACATTCCACCTTATCTTTAGTGATAGGATGATCATGAATAGAAATGAAATAAAACATATCACAGTCATGGGAAGGCAGTTAAGAAAGGCCTAGCTCCAACTTAGACTATGAAATTAATACGTTCTGATTCCAATTCCTTCATACTGCATATTTCAGAGTTATCCTATCAGCTTAATAGGATAACTATCACACTTGCACTTTTTTTGGTGGGGGGCCCATAAAAGTGGGCAGTAATTGCTCAGATACTGTTCAAGTGTTTTAAAGATTGTTCAACTCTCTGCCTGGGAATGTTCCAGATGCTTATTCCGGAGTCCTCTAAACTCCCATCCCATAATGACTCACTCTTGCAGGGTGCTTGGAGACGGGGATAATGACAGTTGGGGCAGTTATGATCCTTGTCTAATCATTACCAGTGCAGCGCAGACGATGTTGACATAGAGGGAGCAGTTCAAAAGAAGGACATGTATCGATTCCGCCAAAATGAAGTGCTGTGAGATACTGTTGTTGGGAGAAGACGAGTGTTTGTACTTGCGGGCCTGATCCTCGGTTAGTTATTCCGAGGGCATATTTGATTATCCGCGCAGTCATTAGTTAATGGCATTTTGGCTCGGTATTGTTCTTTGAAATTGAATTGAGAGGAAGCGCTGGAGACAGAACGGGCTCTGTCTGTCTGTCAGTCAGTCAGTCAGGCATGGCACAAGAGAAGGCCAAATGCTTTTAGATAATCTCTGTGTGTGTGTGTGTGTGTGTGAGTGTGTGTGACTGTTTGTTCCTAATGATTCCTCCCTCTCTCATTTCTCAGATGTTGGCCTCCATAAAGGACTGCTTTGTGACTGGCAAATGGGAAGGGGACAAAGACGCCGAGACTCTTCTGAAGGAAGATGGTGAGTTGCTGCTGCTGCTGCCTCCATCTTTCTTCTTTCTCTTCTCTCTCTCTGTCTCTCTCTCTCCCCATCTCCACCCCTCCTTCCTTCCCTGTCACTGCTTGACTGGTCGTTCTCTCTCTCTCTCTTTGTGTTTTTGGTGGCTGGTGTCATCTAGTATTCTGGTCCCCTCTCTCTGCACAGTTGGGTTGTGCTTATTGGCTCTGATGCCTTTTTTTTTTCTCCTCTCCACTCCCACCACTACCTCCCCTTCCCTCCCCTCCCCTTCCCTCCCCTTCCCTCCCCTTCCCTCCCCTCAGACGAGCTCTATGGAGACTTTGAAGATCTGGAGACGGGGGAAGTGCACCACGGCCGCGCTGGGACAGAAGGGGACAAGGCCGAGGTACTTCTCCCACTTTGTGAAAGGGCTGCTGCCTGAAGAACTGCAAAGACTTTGGTGTTGAATACCTTTTGCACACACACACACACACACACACACACACACACACACACACACACACACACACACACACACACACACACACACACTTTGAGGGGGAAAGAGTTTAGGTTTTTCTGACAGAAGCACTCCGCTGTAGAAAAGGTTTTTAGAGTTTTTACTGAAGTTGCACATAGATGTAGATGTGGAACTTGTTGAATCTCGTTAGCTTCAGTTTGTTTACCCACTGTGTTCGTTCACTAGGATGGCAGCGATGAAGACGATGATGGTGATGAAGACGAGGAAGAAGAAAAGCCCCAGGTGAAAATGGACGACGACGAGGCTCAGAAGAACAAGCGCCTGGAGAAAAAAAGACGTCTAAAGGAACGCTTCGATGCAGTCTACGACGACGGTGGAGATGCAACCTACTTTGATGACCTCAAGGAAGAACTCAAGAAACAGGCTGAGGTAAGCCGTCACATGGTACTTAGGCCGTCAACTCAAGTCATTGGCTGTTTCCGAATATGCCTACTACATGCTACTTGTACTCTCTACTACTACTACTACTCGTACTACTGATCTCTGCAGAAAGCAGTGTGGTATGCAGTCCATGACACAGAGGAGTAGTATGGGGATCAATTAACTTTCAGTCAGGTAGAGCAACTGTAGTCAAGTAATGAATGAGGTTCTGGTCATGTGGTCAGTAGGTCTATTTTGCTGCTTACATACTTTGCTGCTGCATACTGGAGAGTAGTTTATGAGGTTCAATAAACTTTGAGCCAGTAGAGCCAAAGATCATGGAATTCACCTTTTTCACCTACGTCACTATGAGGCACTAGAACGAGGCTTGGGTGGTAAAACTTCCCCAGAAGTAGCTTCTGGGGATGGGATGCCCCTCATCTGCCCAACTTTCCACCCGACCAACAGTAAGAGAGGGGACCAGCAGTAGATTTTCTGTCCGGCATCTGTGAGAAATTATTAATTATTATTTATAAAGCGAAAGGGAGTTTTTTCCTTGCCCCTGTTTCTCATGGATACTTCCCGTACTGTCTGTAAAGCGCCGCAAGACAATGCACTGTATTTGAGCGCTCTACAAATAAAATTTAGTTGAATTAAATTAACGTTTCGTCGGCACTTCCTCTAGTTTACTACCCGAGCCTCGTTTTCGTTCGGAATATGGCGGCCAGGTGAAAAAGGTGAATTACTGAGATCCACTTGACCCCTCTCTGGTAGACCACCTGCTACTAGAGCTACTTAATAAATTGTGGGAAGCAGCAGTAGTGTGTGTTGCACTGTGTACTGGGGCACATGCAGTAGGCAGCATAGCAGTATGCTCCAGTATTTTGGAAATAACAATTGTAACCATTGCTCATACTTAAAGAGAATTGTTAAAGTAACCACCTGGCTGATTCAATCTGGCCCCCTAATCAATCCCCTGCTGTAATTGGCTCATTCAATAATTCCCTCACTCTCCACCTCAAGCTAGTGTGTGGTGAGCGTTCTGGCGCATAATGGCTGCCGTGCATCACCCAGGTGGGTGCTACATATTGGTGATGGTGGTCAGTGAGGTCCCTCCTCCACTGTGAAGCGCTTTGGGTGTCTAGAAAGGCGCTATAGAAATCCACTGTGTTGTTGTTGTTGTTGTTGTTGTTAGTTTTGGAAGGCCTGAGGGTGACCCTTTCTGATCCCTATACTGTACATTAGACTGGCACACTCGGGAACTTGACCCTCAAAACAGGTAGAATCCTCGTCACCTTTAGGTGAAAACCAGGAGATGCAGAACATTTATAGAAATTGGGTCTGCTATTTGTCTTTCTCATAGACAATGGTGTTAATCAAAAGCATTGTTGTCTCCAAAATAAGGGGTCTGGTGCTAAAAAACTACTTTCTGTGACACGATATAGACTATGTGCACAAAATGATGATGTGTATACTTGTTCGTATCAGGTGTTCCGTCCTGCCACTGAAGTGAATGGAATTAGTGTACAGGGTTGGGGACACTGTTGGGTGTGACGCTAAACCGGTCCATGTGAACACTTATTGCATTAACTATAGCCGCAGGTTGAAGAACACCTGGCTCTACCGGATACGCACTTAGCATTTTGTGCACGTAGCCCATTCTGAAGTCTCTGAAGAAGACTTTGACAAAGGAAATTACAGACAGTTCATAGTGTTATGAATTGAAACACAAAAGTGCCTGAAAGATAGCACAGGAATAGTATGGGGCACAGTTAACTTTCAGTTAGAGCACTTGTAGTCCATTAACTAATGACTGTACTGTTCTGCTGCTTGCAATACTCTATATCGGGCATGGGTCTCAATAACCTTTGAGCCAGTCAAGTAGCACATTCTGAAATGGCCGCATGATTGATTGATTGGCCACGTCCTTGTCATACAAGCATCACTCCCTTCAAACTCAGTCACTTAATCAGTGTGAGTCAGTTAGGTCTTTGTGTGTGTGTGTGTGTGTGTGTGTGTGTGTGTGTGTTCAGGGTTTAGGGCTGCAGAAGTGAGTTTGAGATCTTGGCCAGGCCAGTCTAATTCCACTGGGTGTATGAAGATTGTTAAACACTGTGTTTAGGCCGCTGCTCGACACAGGCTTCAGGTCTTGGGTCTAATACCCACTTAGAGTCAGCAGTTGGATGGGAATCTAGTGTGACTTTTGCAATAGGCTCCAATGACATAGTGTAGTATTTTCCAACCAGCCCCTGTGTAGCAAGTCAATTGAAGTAATGTCCATTTGCTCTCACAGGGCAATTTTACACTTGAAGTCTTTGTGTTTTGCCACTTGCTGTTCCGTTAACTTGTGCTTGTTGGACTCCCGTGGCCTTTTTTGAGGGGAAACTTGGCATGAACTAAAAAAAATCTAAGCGGGCAGGTCACCTCATGCAATGGAGACGACCACACTTTGAGTGTGTAATAGGCGTTAAATTAAGTCATATAAAATAAAATGAGTCTTTTCTGCTGGTGTATTGAGATTATTGGCCCGACTTCATATATAATCCTGTGAGAGGGAAAACATAAAGCGGTTAAATCCGAGTTTCAACAGAACAACCTCCACCAAGACACCTTCCTGTATATTTATTTATACCACGCTGTTGCCGTGATGAATGTTGTGAAACTATAGCTCGCGTTCTCTTTTATCGCTGAATTTCCGTTTCTGATTTATGGACATCCTAAACTGTTTAACGCAGCGGTAACAGAAGCCCAAGCGTTTGTGTCTGGCTAAGGGAGTCCGATTCAGCAGTTCTCAACACAGTGTCAACTCACAGGAGACCCGGAGGCCTGTGAAAATCTCTCCCCTCGCAGTTTTCAGGTCAGCTGCGACAGAGAGCCAACACCCCACCCCAGTCTGCCTGCTCCTCCCAGGAATGTAGTTTGACACCATTTTGGGGTTGATTCTGCTCTCGGTGTGCCCAAACTGACAGCGTGTGAATGAGCTGAAAGGTTGCCTTTGTCGCTCTGTCAACAACTGCGTGTCTGTGTTTGGCTTAAATGATAAAAAATAAAACGCATTCTCTTGTCCTCGCCGGTTCCTCCCTTCCGCACCCTTCAATCTTTCCTTTTACCTCTCCTTCTCTCTCTCTTTTATCCCTCTTTTCTCATTTGCTGTCTCTCCTCTTTGTTGCAAGGCTTGTCCAACCTCTCTTCTGCCTCTGTCTGTCTGTCTATCTCTCTCAAACTCAAAAGTGATCTGTTGTTGACATATCACACACTATACAACCAAACAATTATCAGGAACAGAAACAAAAATGAAAGGAAAGCAGAATAAAACTAAAAGAAAATGTGTCCTGCTTGCTTACCTCTCTCTCTCTCTCTCTCTCTCTCTCTCTCTCTCTCTCTCTCTCTCTCTCTCTCTCTCTCTCTCTCCCTCCAATCACAGCTGAATCGGGCTGAGTTTGAGAACATGGATGACGAGACGCGCGTACAATATGAGGGCTTCCGGCCAGGCATGTATGTGCGCATGGAGATCCCGTCCCTCCCCTGCGAGTTTGTCACCAACTTTGACCCCCACTATCCCATCATCCTCGGCGGCCTGGCTGCCAGTGAAGGCAACGTGGGTTACGTTCAGGTGAGCGTCAGAAACACTAAGGTCACCTAGTCAGACAATCATTGTATCACTGGATCACACCGCGTGTCTGTGTGTGTCTGTGTGTGTCTGTGTGTCTGTGTGTGTCTGTGTGTGTCTGTGTGTGTGTCTGTGTGTGTGTGTGTGTGTCTGTGTGTGTGTCAGTGTGTGTGTCAGTGTGTGTGTCAGTGTGTGTGTCTGTGTGTGTGTCTGTGTGTGTGTGTGTGTGTGTGTGTGTGTGTGTGTATGAGATTGAAATAATAGTTTGTCAAATAAAGCAATCCTGCAACAGTGATGTTCAAAAGTGACATGCTGCTCCACCTCATCTGTCATGCTGATGTTGAGGTCCTGTCTGTAAGATACAGTTTGACAAAAGACACACAATTTCATTTGTAGTCTCTCTCTCTCTCTCTCTCAGTCTCTCTATCCGTCGCTCTCCCCTTCTCTCCTTTCCCCGCCTCTTCCTTTCTTACAATTCAATTCAGTCCAATTCCGAGTGCTTTATTGGTGGGAGAAATCTTTTGCATAGCCAGAGTGAAACATCTGAACAGAGTTTGCCACAGGCAAATGGAGCAGCATACGAATCTCTCTCCTGCTCACGCAACACAAACACACTCACACACACTCACACACACCCACTTGCACATACTCAGCCACACTAAGCAAATGGTGCAGCTTATGAATCTCTGCCCTTCTCATGCAACACTCACACACTCACTCACTCACTCACCTATGCCACTCACACACTCACTCACTCACCTATGCCACTCACACACTTCCATACACTCACACATACTCTACCACATTAGGTAAATGGTGCAGCATACGGTATGAATCCCTCCCCTACTCGCTTAACACACACACACA
>JAODXP020000032.1:10447801-10465301 GCA_027497455.2 Sardinella longiceps | reverse complement strand
CTCTGAAAGGTCAAAACTAATCCAGTGCGAAAACTACTCCTACACAAGGCGAGCTTTTGTGTGCGAGCGGCTTTTAGCGTCGTCATTTAGGCGAATCTCTCGAGGGAAAAAAAAAAAGAAAAAGTCTCGCAACGCTTGAAACACGGCGCGGGTGTTTTGTGCACCCCCCAAATTCCTCGACGTAATTGGAATCGAATCCGCAGTCATCCTAGATCAGCGCACCGGCACACGCAAAAGTCCATTAATCGCACTCGCCGGCTTTTCCACCCCCAGGTTCAGGTAATACTCTGTTGGGTTGTGTGTGTGTGTGTGTGTGTGTGTGTGTGTGTGTGTGTGTGTCTTTGGTTTAGATAATATATGTGTGTGTGTGTGTGTGTGTGTGTGTGTGTTCGTCTTTGGTTTAGGTAATGGTGTCTGTGTGTCTATTTGATTTTAAGGAACTCATGACTGCACTTCCTCTTTCCCCCACCAGGTGGCACAGTTGCTCCACGCGCTGGGCACAGTCTATGGGCACAAGCAGAAGGCGGCGCGCACGGAGCAGCGGGCCAAGCACAAGGACTTCCTCCGGCAGAAGGAGCAGCAGGAGGAGGAGAAGCAGAAGCGTCTGAAGGAGGAGAAGAAGAAACTGTACCGCGTCATGGGACAGAAGGAGAAGAAGAAGCTCAAGTCCAGTCTGAAGGGCAAGGCCAAGGACGACTGAGCTCCGCTCCGCTAGCTAGCGCGCTAATGGCTAACGGCTAACGCTCCTCATCATCAGGAGCCCTCCCTCCCTCCCTCCCGGGGATTTGGAGAGAGACTGCCCAAACCCTGGACAGAAAGACTTCTCAATGTGGCCTGGTTAAGTGCCAAACACTGTTGACTGTCATTTTTTTTATATGTAAACTATTAAATGGGGCAAAGAGATTTCAGATGCTGTTAAACACTGTTGGCTGGCAGAACTGGTACCGGTATCTTAAAGCAGCATATTGAAAAACATGCAAGTGGCTTTCAAGTCGTTCTGCCATCCCTTGTGGGCAGCAGTTTAAGAACAGAGAGTTGAAGCAGTTAGCAAGAAGGGTCATCAGCTTTGGTAAACAATCTGCAACAAAGATGTACTCATTCTCTTTGAAGTATGTTTATGCAGATTGTGCAGCAACAAAAAAAAGACTACAGCTCTGACCCCCGCCACTTTTAACCCCCCCAATGGTGAAACGTTCCTGTAAGAAGGTGGCAGACGATAAATCTGAAAGGTCTTGCTTTCTCTCCATCTCATATTTTTGATGAGAGGTGAATCAATCTCTACAAGAAAAGCTTTTATAGCTGTTATGTTTTTTTTAATAAATGCAAACATGCTAAGAACCCTGAAATGGCTGTCTGGCTGTTTTCCTTTCTGCTGAAGGCAAAATGAGCTCCTTAATGTCATTTCGAACCCATAAACACTCCGGCGTCGGCAATTAGCATCTTTTATTCCATTACTCAACGTCAAAAGTGAGGATGATTACTCTCTGGATGTGGGATACTGGGCCTGGCGTTTTGCAATCACTCAAATCTGGTAATTGAATTTGGGGACGGCTTCTTCAATTAGCCACTGAAACACACAGCTTGGCAGGGGGGTGGGTGTTGGGTGTTAAGAATTTCTCCTTTCATATTCTGAGTCAGGTCTAGACACCGAGTTATCTCCATTATTCTTTTTTGGAGCTACAGGCGGAAAAAGGAGGTGGTGGTGGTGGTGGTGGTGGAGGAGGGGTGGGGGGCGTACGGGAGTCGTCGTGCTGCGTGCGGACAATGCAATCGTTTTTTTTAACCGTCACAATGGACGTAATTAATGGACGCGTAGAATACCGGAGGGGCTGGTGACTTCTCCTTGGCAGAGGAGGAGGAGGAGGAGGAAGGGGGAAAGTGGCACATGCTGGGTACTGGAGATGTCCTGAGTGACCCAGTGTTTCAGTCTTCTGTGTGTCTGGTGATTGATGCTTACAGCTAGTGAAGCCTCGCCGCCACCCCCCCATCACCACCACCACCACCACCCCCACCATCCATCCCCTCTGTGCCTTCTGATAGACCCCTCTCTGCGTAGCATATGTCATCGCCCTGCAGGCTCGGAATTGGACTTTTGTCTTTCCGGAACCTTCCTGGGGAATACATGCAAGGGCATCTTCTTCTTCTCTTTCCACCAATGTCAAAACCAGGGAGACATTTTATGTAACACCTTGAGCATTGGCCTGGCTATATTAAACCTAAACCTATTTGTTATGTCCAGCACATCTTACAACAGCACGTTTGTGTTTGAGTCCTGTATAATGTTTAAGACTTG
Source organism: Sardinella longiceps (assembly GCA_027497455.2). Taxonomy (NCBI): domain Eukaryota; kingdom Metazoa; phylum Chordata; class Actinopteri; order Clupeiformes; family Clupeidae; genus Sardinella; species Sardinella longiceps. The sequence continues at coordinate 10,463,008 of JAODXP020000032.1, read as the reverse complement.
ACATTTCCAGTGTGCATTTGGCAGGTTTCAGATTGAGCGGCATAAATCCAAGGCCTCTCTAATGGCGTAGGAATCCATCACCTATAAATGTTTGTGGGTTTCGTGTCTTGTTACTTGGGTGCTTGTAATGCCTGGTGGTGTATTCACTGGGCTCTGGTAATGGGTTTGTGACTGTTATCTGAATGGCAGAGGCCTCGCTGGCAGCCTGTCGATATGCATCTCATTTTCCATTACACCCCCCCCACACACACACACACACACTCAGCGTCTCACCAACCCGCTCTTTCTCCCCCCCCCTCTTCCCCTACGAATAACAGCAGTCATCGGAAACATTCTATCGCTCTCGACAAGGCACACGTTTGTAAAGCGAAACCGCTTTGTTGTGTTGGGTTTTTTTTTTTGTTCTTTCTTTAAGTCATTCTCTTTCCCCTCCTCTCTTCTTTCGTTTTTTGTTCCCTTCCCCTTGCAGTCTCCCCCCTCCACCCCCACACCCCCCACCCCACCGTCACCATCACAAAGCCACCACCACCACAGCGTGTTTTGTTTGAGCAGGGCTTTAGTTGGCGCTTGCCGCCGATATAGCCGCTTCCCCTTGAACAATACCGAGCTTAGCAAGGTCAGTCGTGCACTTGCCTGAAACCGGAGTACCCATTTACGCCTGTGTGTGTGTGTGTGTGTGTGTGTGTAGGTGGAGAAAAAGAATGTCGGGGAGAGAAGAAGGCTGGCCCCTGTGTGTGTGTGTGTGTGTGTGTTTAGGTGGAGAAAAAGAATGTCGGGGAGAGAAGGCTGGCCTCTGTGTGTGTGTGTGTGTGTGTGTGTGTGTGTGTGTGTGTGTGTGTGTGTGTGTGTGTGTGTTTAGGTGGAGAAAAAGAATGTCGGGGAGAGAAGAAGGCTGGCCCCTGTGTGTGTGTGTGTGTGTGTGTGTGTGTGTGTGTGTGTGTTTAGGTGGAGAAAAAGAATGTCGGGGAGAGAAGAAGGCTGGCCCCTGTGTGTGTGTGTGTGTGTGTGTGTGTGTGTGTGTGTGTTTAGGTGGAGAAAAAGAATGTCGGGGAGAGAAGAAGGCTGGCCCCTGTGTGTGTGTGTGTGTGTGTGTGTGTGTGTGTGTGTGTGTGTGTGTGTGTGTGTGTGTGTGTGTGTGTGTGTGTGTGTGTGTGTGTGTGTGTGTGTGTGTGTGTGTTTAGGTGGAGAAGAAGGCTGGCCCCTGTGTGTGCAGGCAGATGGAACAGGCCTGTTAATGGAGGAAGAGGTTTTTATAGTGTGGCAGCAGGTTAGCACAGGGCCGTCGTTAACTCTAACGTTAACTCTCAGCCACCGCCGATGTTTCAAGGGAAAGAGAGAGAGAGAGATGGAGGGATGAGGGAGGGGGGGAAGACATTATAAGAGAGAGAGAGAGAGAGAGAGAGAGAGAGAGAGACTCTTGCCACTTCGAAGTCATGAGGTGTTTATTTCAAGTGACTACAAAAAGAGAAAGAGAACTCCAAAACAGTCACTACCACCACCACCACCATCAAAAAAAAAAAAAAACAAAAGAAAACAACAGACCAGACAACAAACAGTGTGAAAGCGAGGTGTGTGATGTCACTGAGGGAGAAGAGCATTGTGTGTCTGTCCATGAGTGACTGATAACAGCTCAGAAGAGGAAGACAAAAGGAGCACAGGACGGTCTACAGAACCTGCACCGTCTGCCGTCTTGTCAGCTGGTCCGCTTTTTTAGCTGTACGATTACTCTCGACCAGACAGAACACAAGTCCAAAGGAGCAAAATGCTGCTGCTGACGGTCTGCCGGCAGACTACTGCCACTACCATGGCCGCCAGCGGCTTGCTATCAGGAAGGGGTTCAAAGACCAAAGCTTTGAAGTGCCTGTGTAAGAGCTGCCAGCCCCGGTTGTGTGAAGAACAAACAGGCAGGGTTAAAATCTGATGTGTAGCCTACTTTGAGTGTGTGTTTGTGGCGAGGGTTGGGTGGGTGTTGGTGTACATGTATGTACATAGTTGAGTTGAGTTGAGTAGGGCAGGCAGTGTCTTTCTCTCTCTCTGTCTGTCTGTCTGTCTGTCTGTCAGGGTGGAGGCAGCAGCAACAGGCCCCCGTAGTCCACGTTGGACGGCCTCGGACGACGAGATCCCTGGAGTAGCTCCCCTCCCGATGTGGTGATGGCCTCTTCCTGTAGTGAGTAGACCAATAGGAAGGGAGGTGAGAACTAGCCTGACAAGAAACAAGTCTTTGACACTAAATGGAGCTATAAAACAGAAACTTTCTCACACACTTTAAGCTTATCTGAACTTTACCTACTGTGTTGATATCTTAAGAGACATGTTCATGCTTCATGATGGTCTACTGTGGTCTTACAAGTCAGTTATAACAAGACATTTCCTAGCCTGACATAGCCTGCCCATAACATGGATGTTCATCCATATTTATGAGACATGGTGTCATGTCTTCTATGATGGGTCTACTGTCGGTAACTTACAAGTCGAAGTTGATTAGACAAGCTGTCGGATCGTTTCAAACTAGACCTGACATAGCCTCCTTCGCCCATAATCATGTGATGTTAACACCTCCAGTATTCATGAGTGACATGGATGGACAGCAGTCTTCTGGGGCGGGTTATATCAGGTTAGGTGAGAACTAGTAGCAACTGGCCACATGAAACCGACAGCATGATTCAGACAGAGCTGTCGGATCGTATGTCAAACCAGAACTGAATAGCCCTCCCATATCGCCCGTATAATCCGCGTCCATGGTCTAAGAACGATCCTCCAGACCATGAATGACATCGGATGAAGTCACCGCCAGTAGTGAAGCTGATTGGGTGGGCTTTCAATCGTTTCAGGCTAGAGTGAATGAACTCCTCCGCAGTATAATCGCGTCAGGTCAAAGAACCGCTAGACCATGAATACGGACGACAGCATTTTTCATTCAATAAAGCATCCCAAGGCTATATAAATGACACACGTGAATGTATTTATGTTGTTGAAGAAACTTCTGGAACAGACTGCCGATAAGATAATTCCAGCTTCCATCACACCTACAGTCTATGATGCCTACGCTCTTGTGAACAGAATAACACCTTTAACCTATTAGATTGCTGCAATCGGTATAGCTGAGCTCAGAGCCGAGTCTACCTGTGTGTGTGTGTGTGTGTGTGTGTGGTGGATCTACTGTAGGCGTGGGGTTCATGACACTAACGTAAAGATTGGGACATAATGACTCCACGGCTGGGGCTCCTCGGCGCTTGCCGTCTGGCTCACAAAACCAGTTACATCTGGTCTCAGCGACATTAGGTGAAGAATTAAGGGACGTTAAAGGTCTGCTTGGTCCTCTTGCCTACGGCGGGAACACAGGTCTGGGGTCAGTCAGTGTGAGTCTGTGTTCTCCTCATGAAAAGGGCCTGATCTAATGAGGCCAGTGTGTAATATAAACCCTGTGATGGCTGTTCAGCAGCTGTTTCTAATGACAGCCTCCTGATCCTCCTGATCCATGTCACTGAGTCATAGAGAGAGACGGCTATGATCTGAGTTCAGATATCAAACTGCTTTATGACAGTCGGAGGTAAAAAAAAAAAAAAGAAAAAAAAAACTACAATAACTCTGTATGTATAGAAACTTTCGTCATTGAGATTCAGTGGATAAACTGGATGACTCTGGATTCAATAACTTTTTTTTGTGTGGAAAAATTTAAGTGCGAAAAACATCTTTGCTGATGCGGAAAGTATCTCATTTTCAGTGGGCCATTGTGTCTTAAGGATCTCACAGGGTAGCCATGTTTTATTCAACAACAGACCTTTGCTGACACTGGCAGTGGACAGACTGCTGTTATGTCTGTTTCACTGTAGACACGTAGACACAAACCCGCATTAGTATTCTTGCTGTACTCTCATAATGCCTCATATTATGGAGTAAACTGGCGTCAATGTGCCAGTCTAAGGGCCAATGAATGACCAGTTCTTGTCTGAGGTCATCACAGGTTGCAATTTAATTGGCTGATTGAGTGGTGCCTTAGCAACAAGGTGCTCTGTGACACAACATGTGTATTTGTGTGTGTTCACACACATGAAACAATCGTGTGTGACTTGAGTGCGTGTTTCGGGTTGAGAGAGGTCCCAACACCTGCCTTGTGGAAGTCGATGAGGTCGGCCAGGGTGGCGTGCCGGTTCTGATCCACGCCCAGGAAGCTGTAGTAGTCGCCCGAGGCGTCGATGAGGAAGTGCTTGAAGCCAGCGGCCGTGCGGTACGAGAGCGTGTAGCCCCAGATACGCTCACTGACGCGCACCAAGAAGGTGCCCTCGCTGGCGTTCATCAGTAGAGCCTCTGACTCCTGCCGCGAAATGATGCCTAGGGAGAAGGAGGGAGGGAGGGAGGGAGAGGGGGATAGAGTAGTGGGAGGGAGGGAGGGAAGGAGGGATGAGAGGGAGGGAAGAGAGGAGTGGTGTTTCAACGTTCCCAAATTTTCACGCTGAGATAACAACTCTGAGCTGGAAGGGGTTTTTATCTAAAATGATATTCCCGCTTGCTCATAGAAATGATTCACATCACTGCAAAGAATAACAAACTAAAGCACTGCATAAAAATATTTCAAAAATACATGTGTACCCCTTGGGTGAAATGACACATTCATGGGCAATGCTCCGGGAGAGTCGAGTCACCTGCCTGCATGTTAAATAAATGTTGTCAAACAGTGCCTCATTATTTTTTCCAGGGGTAAAATAATTTGCATTTATACACTGCCTTTAATTCCTGGTCAAAACAAATAAAGCTAGAGAGATGTGCCGTGGGAGTTTTTTTTTTTTTTTTTTTTTTATCTCAGGAGAGTCATTTTTCTTTTCATATGTACTGCTGGGCCTTGTTGTGTTTAACAAAAATAGAGCAATTCTTTTTTTTAGCATCACAACAAACGGCTCCACACCCTTTCGACAGCAACCGACAAGTTCTGATGTGGTGCCTAGTTCCCTGTTGGTACAGTGGAGTGACAGAGAGAGAGAGAGAGAGAGAGAGAGAGAGAGAGAGAGAGAGAGAGAGAGAGAGAGAGAGAAGGAGAGAGAGAGAGAGAGAGAGAGAGGAAGGTGGGGGGGGTGCAAATGTGGCGTCTACAGCAGCAGAATCAGGACAGGCAGGAAGACAGCCAGGTGCAGATAGGAAGAGAACAATCTATAGAACAGCAGTCCAGGAACTTGGGAGAGAGGTGGAGAAGATGGAGGGGGGTTGGTTGGGGTGTTGGGGTGTGACTGAGTGATTGAGTAGTCGAGCGATTGAGCAAGAGGCTGCCTGCGAGATCGGACGTGGCGGACACAGGTGTTTCTGGCCAATGTCACCGCCCGTCACCTCCCGTCCCGTCGTCTGGCACCGACTCCCCGACGCCAGTTGTTGCCGGGTCGGGAGTTGCCCGTCGCTCGCTCGCGCCCTCGTTAATCTGATCAGTGCTCAATCTCTCCCAGTCGCTCGCCGTGACCCCAATCAGCCTGGCACACACTGTGAATTATTGAGCTGCCCCCATCCATTCTCTGTCCTCCTCTCCTTAGCCCTGGCTCCTTGGCGCCCCCCCCCTCTCACACCCACACACTCAATTTATCTGTTTATTTATTTATTTATTTATCTATCTATGTGTTTATTTATTTATTTGGTCCTCCCCTAGATGCTTTCATCTGTCATCTTCTCAGCCTTTTCCAATTTTGCTGCCTGTAATCAACACCGCCTCTCTCTCCTTCTTTTGTCCCCTCATCTCTGTGGATTTTAAGTTGTTTTCATTCAAGGGTACCCTTTTTTTACAGGCCTCACTCCATCACACACACACACACACACACACACACACACACACACACACACACACACACACACACACACACACACACACACACACACACACATACACACACTTACATTCCACAGCCCATCACACACACACACACACACACACACACACACACACACACACACACGCACATGCACACCTTTTTCCACAGCCCTCACTCCATTGCAAACACACACACACACACACACACACACACACACACACGCACATGCACACCTTTTTCCACAGCCCTCACTCCATTGCAAACACACACACACACACACACACACGCACGCACGCACTTGTACACCTTTTTCCACAGCCCTCAATCCATTGCACGCACACACACACACACACACACACACACACACATACGCACATGTACACCTTTTTCCACAGCCCTCAATCCATTGCACGCACACACACACACACACACACACACACACACACATACGCACACGCACACCTTTTTTCATAGCCCTCACTCCATTGCACACACACACACACACACACACACACATACGCACATGTACACCTTTTTCCACAGCCCTCAATCCATTGCACACACACACACACACACACACACACACACACACACACACACTCACCATGGAACCAGGGGGCTATAATGGTGCTGTTCCTCTCATAGCCCGCTCTCTTGGGCCTCTGCTCCTCCCGGAACCAGCGCAGGATGGACTCACGTGAGTTGGGCCGGGGCGGCCGGATCCATATAGGGCTGGGAGAGATTTGGGGGAAAGTGAGACTTTTATAAGAAGCTTCCTGGAGACGAGAGCTTAAAGGAAATCTCCAGGGTTTTCTCTCCAGCAAAGACACATATTATGGGCTGGCCTCACTGCAGCTAAGAACATGTTGGCTCTGAGATGGCAGCCACCTCATAACTTACCATGGCAACAATGGGCTAACTCCTTTCGAGATATTGTCATGTTGGAGAGATCAGTGGCACGGATGCATGCAGCTAGTCAAAAAACAATTCATGCATGGGATGCAGCTTACTCTTCCATTAAAGAAAGAGTGCAGCATAACTGACTGTTTATAATTTTGTGTCGTAAGTTATATTTTCAAATGAAGATCTGGACTAAATATCTTATTTTGATTTTTGATTTGGTATTATTTATTTTAATTTGACTTGTAATGTACTTAGAGATCCTTGATGGGTGTCGCCTCGGGTGAGAGGAGGAGGGGGGGGGGGGGTGTTGTAATATGTTTACACTTTATATCTTGTATGTCTTATAATTTGATGCTCAATGAAAAAAAACATTTGATCACAAAAAAAGGAAATAGTAAGTTAAAGTATAGCCCGGTTGCACGAGCCTTCTAACAGCAATGTATTTCGTATGAAATGAAAGCATTTCAAACAGCATAGACCTAACGCGAATGCGAAACACGTTACATGGTGCTTCCGTACATGGTGCGTTGAGCGTGTCATTCGCACAGCACTCTAGCATATACATACAGTCGTGCCTGTCGAATTCATTTGCCGTTATTATGCTTTCATTTTGTCAACATTGCCGTTTAGGAGCCTACTGTACTGTTTCAACCTCATTATTATAGCAAAAAAAAATCCCTTTTTTTGGAAGCCAGTTTAGCTTCTGTTAGCATGTAGGCCTAAACTTCTGACTGCCTGCCAAGAAGTCTATTTGCTGATAAAATTGCCAAAGATCTGAAAGTTGATTTTGAAAGCTGAGTTTGGAAAATTCAAAGGTGCATGAGCCATGCCTCTGATTGGTTGTTGCTTTGTGAATGTGTTCACCTGCGATATCTATATTTGGCATGCTAGATGTCCCCTGACAACTTGTGACAAGGCTGTGATTGCCCTTAAGAGAGTTGTCAGTAATTCACACCTGACAACTTGCTCTCACAGATCAACTGCCGATAGACCTGCGAATACCTGTGATTTTCAAGACAACCCTGTGACCTGGAAAGCGTCTCTTAAATCGTATAGTCTGAACTTGGCATAAGGTGCTTGTTTTATTTACTCGCACAACTCTTAAGGTGTTGAGTTTACCAAACATAGGTGTCACATCACTAGCTATCTACCAGCTGCTTACCACCACACCTCCATTACTTATAGGAAGCTGTGCTTAACTGCATAACACCACTATGGCATCTATAGCCATCTTGAGCGTTTCTCAAAGTCGAGGAAGCATGCTTGGAAGGCTGCTTTTTCAAGCATTCCAAGTCATTGTCGGTCGCCAATCAGCCTACTGTTCCAAAGTCAAGCATCCTTCTAAATTCTAACGAGGACAGAGGCCTTTGTTCATAGATTTTTCTAGGATGCACTGATGGAGCCTCGTTTTTTGAAGTGTAGGACTACGGCTTCCAAGGCTAGTGTGCTACCAAGGAAGCATTCTGGACTTTGAGAAACACTCCTCGTGTGTAGTGTGAGTTTGTTTACCATTCTGTGAGGGACTGTGTTGCTGGGCTGCTATGACGACGATTCTGTCTTCGGCGATAATGGGTGGAATTAGCACTGGGCGGAGTACTGGCAGCCATGGAAACAGGTGTAGCAGTAGTCTGCGAAGCTGCTGCTTGGCTGGCCTCAGGTAGCGGGGCTGCTGCCACACCTGGTGACGACGGCTCAATGATGGTGCTGTGCCGTCGGCTTTGTCCCGAGCCGTTGAGGTGCGTCTTCTGGAAGAGTCCGCTCAGGCCCGCCACTAGGCCTTTCTCGATGGCGCGTAGGGACTGGCGCTTGTACTCATCCCGGGCGCGTCTCGCCTTTGTCTTCATCTCTTCGTCAGCTGCCTTTGAGCGTTTCACTGAAGGAAACAAAACAACCATTTCAAAACCATTCCAAACCCGCTCTATCCATCTCTCTCTCTCTCTCTCTCTCTCTCTCTCTCTCTCTCTCTCTCTCTCTCTCTCTCTCTCTCTCTCTCTCTCACTACACTTTATATCAAAGATCATTTTTGTTCTCCATCTTCACAAGTGGGTGTTTGTGTTTGTGTTTGTGTTTTTTATTCCTGTGCCGCACATTGTTCTTGCCACTCCTTGTCATCCCTCTCGCTCCTCTTCTCCTCTTGCTTGAGGGAGATGTACAGCTCTTTCGCTCTCCTCTCCTCCGTCTGACGGATCTCCTCTTCCCCCCTCAGCCTCTCTTCCTCTTTGCATTTCTGCAAAACGCACACAGACACACATTACACACACACACACACACACACACACATACAGTACACATATGAATCAAGCTGTCTTATCAAATGCCTCACATTCCTTCTTTCACATGTCTTTGTGTGCAGCTCAACATAAAGGCAGACGCAGCCACATTCACAGTGTTCCAACCCACGCACCCCCCCAGCACACACACACACACACACACACACACACACACACACACTTTTCCATCTCCAGCCAGCATCTCCCAGATAAGATGTTCCGTCGACGGAAAGGTGTTGTCTTGCAGCGAGGTGATTATCTAAATTCCATAAGGGTTTCAATTAGGTTTAAATAATTCAGCCCGCTCTCCGAACACCAACAAAGAACAGCAACTTTAATTAGAGGGCAAATTAAGCCAGATCTCCATTAGTATTGGGTAATTAAAGGCGAAGGTGAGCGAAGGAGAGAAGGACATGGACTCCAACTAATTGTCTGATAGACACGTGGGCTCAGTGCAGCGAGTGTGTGTGTGTGTGTGTGTGTGTGTGTGTGTGTGTGTGTGTGTGTGTGTGTGTGTGTGAAAGGATGTGAAGAACGCCAGATACTCTCTCACACAACCCCTCCAGCATGGGGAATGAGGAGGCTTCAAGGCCACTGCGCTTCATCAAACTGTAAGTATGAAAAGCATACATCAGTAGGCTGCAGTGGATTCTATTTTGCTGTCAGATATATACGTAGCTACTTCACTGCATGCAAACTCTGGGAGGTGATGGGGAATGGCTATAATGATGATCGGCCTCGTCAGGTTTCACACAGGCCATGTGACAGCAGCTGTCTTTGTGAGCGATGCAAGCATGACTTGCATGTACTGTATTGTGTGTTGATCATTGATTTTACTGTATGCCATTGTTATATATAATATGATGTATGGTATGGTAGTATTTTGTGATATATACATACAGTATATCACTTGGTGGAATGGAACACTGTTTTCTGATTGGCTGTCAGGGTGTCCATTATTATTATATGTATTGTGTAGTATACTGTATAGCTGTTAAAGTATAGAAGTAACAGGTTTGAGTTTTTCTTGTGTGTGTGTTCGTGTTTCTCTTCTGCGCGCGTGCGTGTGTGTGTGTGTGTGTGTGTGTGTGTGTGTGTGTGTGTGTGTGTGTGTGTTTGTTTGTTTGTTTGTGTGTGTGTGTGTGTGTGTGTGTGTGTGTGTGTGTGTGCATGAACTGACCTTCAGCGCTTCCCGGATGCGGTTCTCCTCCTCCACCTGTTTTGCCGCTCTCCTGTCATCTGTCTCCTCCCTCCACTTCCCGGCGACGAAGCGAGCCTTCTCTTTCGCCATGGCGTCCCGGAACTTCTTCTCGATCTCGGCCTCTTTCACACGCCTACGGACATGATGTGTGTGTGTGTGTGGCACAGACTGAGGCAACACGTTCCTCCCCCGTCGCCCTCTCTTTCTCTCGCTCTCTCTTTCTCTCTCTCACACACACACCCACTTCTATTCACACTTTTTCTCAATTCTTTCACTGCATCTTTCTCTCTCTCTCTCCCTCTCTCTTTCTCTTTTCTCCTGTACCCTTGGAATGCATTGTGCAAGGCTTCAGCTGTGAAATACGGGAGCTTTTCTCCACATACTTGCTGTGTGTTCTGCTCTCCTTCCTTGAGTGCCTTGCAGTCAAAGCCTGGCACACAGTTTGCACTTGTTATTCAGAGAATGGAGTGGAGAGGGGAATAGATAGTCTCCTCAAAGCCATCAAACCCCACACCTCATCTCTCATCCCTCTCTCTCTCTCTCTCTCTCTCACTCTCTCTCTCTCTTTTCATCATCATGTAATGTTCCATCTCTCATCCTTCTCTCTCTCTCTCTCTCTCTCTCTCTGTCTCTCTCTTTCTCTCTGTCTGTCTCTCTGTCTCTCTCTCCCTCTTTTCATCATCATGCAATATTCCATCCCTCACCATCTCTCTACCCCCCCCCCCCCCCCAACCTCTTGGCTGAAGATCGACTGACCCCATCTCTCTCCTCCATCTCGTCATCTCCTACAACATTGATGCTTTATCTGCTAGCCCCCTCGGGTCTCTCTCTCCCTCCCTGGCTGTTTCGTTCTCGTTGACTTTAAGAGAGTGTCTGGCTGGCTGGCTGGCTCACTCGCTGCTGTAGACTCCCTAGAGCTCCTTTAACCTCACTCACTTCGTTATTGCCATAGGTTTGCTCCACGGTTGGTAGAGACTTTAACGCTACTATTTGGCAGTGGCTTAGAACTCTAGACGCACTCTAGCGGTAGCAAATTGAATTTGCTCAGCGAGTACGTCTAGTGACGAGCCATAGCTCAGAGACCATAGCTCGATTGCGTCTGAGCTGTTACTGAGCTGTTTACGTTGTTGGTTGTAATTCAGACATCGTGGTGTTTAGCTAATCACAACGTTATATCTGGACAGGGAAGTTATTGGGCGGGCTTAGCGTTGTTTGAATCGCTTGTTAGTTGCTAGTCGCACTGATTAGTTTTAGCAGTTTTACCCGGGGTCATGTTAAAGTCTGGCGTGTCAGGCTAATTTAGCCTGACATAGCCCGCCCATAATACGAATGTTCATACATTACATCGGTAGGGAGTCTACCGGCCAATAAGCGAAGCTGATTAGACGAGCTGTCCAATCGTTTCAAACCAGAAGTGAATGCCCTCCCCCCTGCAGTATAATCGCGTCAGGTTAAACAACCTCCAGACCATGAATACGGATGAACAGCAGTATTATGGTTGGGCTATGTCAGGCTAGTGCTAAATAAGAAATTGAGTAGAAGCACTCTGTGGCATTAACCTGGTTAGCTTCTCTGCTCCTACTTTATCATGTCCTTCTTTCTTTATTCTTTTCCCTCTTTTGTCCCTCTTTCTCTCTCCTTGTTCTTCCATTTCTCCTCTCTCTCTCTTTTGGGCCATTGACCATGTTTCTTGATCTCTCTCATCTCTTCACCACCCCTCCCCCCACACACACACACACACACAAACACATACATACATATATACACACACACACACACACACACACACACACACACACACACACACACATACACACACACACACACACACACACACACACACACACACACACACACACACACACACACACACACACACACACACACACACACACACACACACTCACTCACCAGAGCTCCTGGGCCTCGCGCTGGGCCTGCCTCCTGGCACGCTCCTCCATCAGCTCCTCTGCAATGGCGTCGTAGGACTTGTCACCCGGCGCCTCCCCCATCACCCACACCCACACGTCCCCATCACAGCCCACCATCCACCGGATCCCCCGCCGCTCACCTGGCCCAGGTGACAACAACACGACACATCACTGGAGAGTGGGACTTTAAAAAAAACCGAAAAAACAAAAACAGTACTATGGAACAATAAGCCATTGTTTTACATTTTTATGTATATTTTTCATACACAACTAGTTTTGGAATAACTTTGAAAAAAAAAGAAAACTAAATCAAAACAAAAACAAAAACAGCATGGAACAATAAGCCTTTGTTTTACATTTTTATGTATGTTTTTCATACACAACTAGTTTTGGAATCATTTTCATATGCTGTTTGTGAGTCATGTCAAGGACAGGTAGACACTCCTGTCGTTCCCACTGGTTGTCTTGGCAACACACTAGCCTCAGGCCAAAAAAAAAAAACGAAGGAAAGCTTTCACGGCATATCAGCAACTATTTTGCCAAATAAAGAAAAAAAGTTATTATGCTACTAAGCTTACGACAGCCCCCACAGTGCATTTGTTTTGTTTTTTTTGCAAGGCTTTCAGGTGGTTAGTTGGCCCAGTTTCCTCCCCAAGCTATACTTCCTGCTTCTTTAACATTCATTTACTGGGTTTGTGTGTGGGCAAGTGTGCTGCTGTCTCAAGCAAGCATATTACTGAGCAGCTAGCTTTAAAACATAGTTAATTAATTTAACAGCGCTAAAACATTTATCTGAAACAAAGCTCTTGTTTTTAATCCGCCACCATAATGAGGAACATTTATCTTTGTTCAGGAGCTTGCGAGCAGAGGAGTCAGTCTCTCACTTTGGCTGCCTGATGAAGTCATCTTGCCATAGTGGAGGGACTCGTGGTAGCGCTAGGGAGGAGCTCGGGAGAATAGAGACGTTGAAAGACAAAAACGCTCCTTCAGGGAAACAACTCCATCCCTAGAATTCATCCTCAAATCATTTGCAGGCAATACCACACTCCCTCTAGCCTTGCCACTGGTTATCGTTGTGCTTTGCATGCACATGGATCAAATTTCCATTGCCCAAAGAAGAGTGTTTTCTTTTTTTTATTTTTTCTTTTTCTTTTTTTCCCTAATGGTGGAATGAAAACATGTATTTCAAACAATGCAGTGCTCTTTGAAAACTCCTTTGTTCTTAAGTGGCACCTAAAATGGCCCCAGCAAATGGAGGAGAGAGAGAGAGAGAGAGAGAGAGAGAGAGAGAGAGAGAGAGAGAGAGAGAGAGAGAGAGAGAGAGAGAGAATAGAGTGCACTTACAGAAGCAGCACCCAGCTTCATTCACATGTCTCCTCTTCTCTCTCACCTCCCTCCCTCCCTCTCTCTCTCCCTCCCTCCATTCCCCTGTCTCCTCTCCTCCCTCTCTCCCTCCCTCCCTCCATCCTATCCCCTCACCTCCCTTCCTTCCTCTCTCCCTCTCTCCATCCCTCCATTCTATCCCCTGTCTCCTCTATCTCTTGTACCATTAACACACCAGCGCTGGCAGATAAGATAAAATCCAAACTCGCTCACTCACATATCATCACTTGGCCAGAGAGAGGAAAAGAGAGAGAGGGAGAGAGAGCGAGAGAGAGAGAGAGAGAGAGAGAGAGAGAGAGAGATGGTAAGAGGAGAGAGAGAGAGAGAGAGAGAGAGAGAGAGAGAGAGAGAGAGAGAGAGAGAGTGAAATGGAGATAATTCAGTCTCACCACCACCAAAACTTACAAGTGTTACAGTCAGATCGCATTTCAAAGAGATAGCAGCAGCGATGGCGTCTGAAACCTCACGGAGGTTGTATAGAAGCCTTGCTCAGGGGGAAGAGCTGTTGGATGTAATACACTTCACCTAGACAATCAGACAGCACCGAACCGAGATAGCGTTCGTTCTCACGCCTGCTCTCCCTCGAAGGCCGGCTGAGCGAGAGAGAGAGGAGGAATTACACGAATGTCACCTAGGCTAAGTGTGAACGCGCTGCCGCCGAGATGTTACAGGTGCAAGGAAGAGAGCTCAGTGCTAGAGAGAGTGCCATGGCAACACCACGATTCCGGGATAATCCAGCCCCTCTCAATGCACGAGGGAAGTAGCATTTCAAATGCAAATGATGCTTAGAGATTTGGGGGGTATTTTTATCTAGAGGAAAACAATGCTGTAATACGTTACGGCCGAGTAAAGTAGGGTTGCATCTGAATTCTCCTCCTCTAGAACAAATTGACCAGGGGCCACTGGGACATTGACTTAAGATGCTGTAGCCGCAGTGTTGTATCGAGTACCCGGATTGTTTACTGAAAGACATATTTTTTTGAGCCCAATAAATAAAGCGTGTAATGTGAGGTATTAGAAAAGAGTCTTGGGTGAATTACAAAGCCAATATTTACACACGGTATTAGCAAAAGTAATTCCCTCTTTTAAGTTCTTTTGTAAGATAGACGCCTCCGTATTACCTACAAGAATTCATAATCTCTCAGTGCCTGAGGGCCTTTTTGCTATACAGATGAAAGGTATATACTGTATCACACACCTTGGTGGTTTTCTGGGGTATATGTAGCCTAACCAAAGACACTGAGTGTTTCTCAAAGTCGAGAATGCTTCCTAGGTAGCACACTAGCCTTGGAAGCCGTGCACTCCAAAAACGAGGATCCATCAGTGCATCCTTGAAAAAATCTATGAACAAAGGCCTCTGTCCTCGCTAGAATTGAGAAGGATGCTTGACTTTGGAACAGTACTTGGCGACGGATAATGACGTGGAATGCTCGAAAAAGCAGCCTTCCAAGCATGCTTCCTCGTCTTTGAGAAACGCTCACTGTGTGCCACTGTTATGTTTGGTGGTTTCTGGGGTATATGTAGCCTATAGCCTAACCAAAGACACTGCTGTGTGCACTGTTATGTATGCAGAGGAAGATGGTTATCTAACAGCCGCATGTAGAAACATTATGTGACATAACAATTGTAGACACAACCCAAACAGCCCCAGATATAATTATGATTTGTGTCAAGACTCAGTGCAGGCAGAAATGTTTGTTTGTGTGTGTGTGTGTGTGTGTGTGTGTGTG
>JAODXP020000032.1:10440301-10442801 GCA_027497455.2 Sardinella longiceps | reverse complement strand
TTGCGTGGCCCCCCTGTGAAACCCAAAAAATGCAGTTTTTCCTAAAAAACTACCTGACCCGTGACATTGAGGATGCTGAAATTTTTATGGAATGAGCCCACATCAACTTAGCTTATAACCAGTCATTTGTGATTTGCACCCCATGGTAAAAAATTAAAATGCAATATTATACTACTTTAATTGCCCCTATCTTTAGATCAGATGTTATAAACTGCACCAAATTTAATGTGTATGATGAACCTGACATCTTGTGGGAATATGTCAAGTTTTGTGGAATTTCATCCATGGGGGGCTATACTATAAATAAATGAATTTATATGTACATTTAATGACTGTACAACCATTGACCTGTAGATGGTGCTATTAAGTGAATGGTTACTGGGTTACAAAATGATCATTTACATCATATGTGCTCATATATAACTACATATACACAAGCACACATGCGCACGGGTACACACACACACACACACACACAGTACATACTGTACACACAAGCACACATGCACACGGGTACACACACACACACACACATACACACACACACACTCTTATACTTGTACACAAAAGCAAACTCACTCATGCAGACACACATTTATAACATGAGAGAGATACAAACAAGTTGACAGGCATCATATATGCAGAGAATGTGCAGAACTGAGCGGCGGTCATATTTTGTACCGCCATGCAGTACATCTATTTTTCCTTTCAGTTATCATATGTTTGGTCCAGCACCTGTGCCACTGATGTGTGTGCATTCTCTGACTTTTTTATATTCCCACAAGATGTCAGGTTCATCATACACATTGTACATTAAATTTGGTGCAGTTCATAACATCTGATCTAAAGATAGGGGCAATTAAAGCAGTATAATATTGCATTTTCATTTTTTACCATGGGGATGGCAAATCACAAATCACTGGTTATAAGCTAAGTTGATGTGGGCTCTTGAGACCAACATTCCATAAACATTTCATCATCCTCAATGCCACGGGTCAGGTAGTTCTTTAGGAAAAGCTGCATATAAAAAACAATTGAGGGAATAAACATATGCAGCATGCCACTGTATCAGGTTTTAAGCTCTGACAGTCGGCTACATGGTTAGAGATATAAGTTCACTGACATATATAAGTCCTACATCTGATAAAACTGTAATAATTTCACCAAATCTGTGTTTTATTACGTTTATGGGAGGGTAATGTAATACGTTTTTTCATGTTCCCACCAATGTAATAATTTCCTGCAAACGTAATAATTATTACGTTTGTGGGAAATTTTTTATTACGTTAACAGTAGGCGACTGTTATTACGTTTATGGGAAATTATTACGTTTTGCAGGATTATTACATTTTAAAAGTGCATATTTTTATTACGTTTGTGGTTTATTACGTTTGTGGGAATTTATTACGTTTGTGGGTGTTACAAGAGTGACAGAGGGAGGACGGAGTGAGGAAAAGAGAGAGAGAGAAGAGAGGGAGAGAGAGACACTGTGATGAATATGGCAGCCGGGAGCAGGGAAGTTAGAGGGGACGATGAGGAATGCGTGTGGGCTGCTAATGGTGCCGCGCTGATTTGGCCCGTCAACATGAGAAAAACAAATAGACGGCGCCAGTTTAACTCTCAACTCTCCTGCTAACATTAATGTTGTTTTGTGTCTGTGTGTGTGTGTGTGTGTGTGTGTGTGTGTGTGTGTGTGTGTGTGTGTGTGTGTGTGTGTGTGTGTGTATGTATGAGAGTGCCTTCCCCCTTCCCCCTTCCCTTTTCCTCGCTGTGTTTAACCAATACATATTCATTCACTCTTTGTGCAAATTAATAGCAATTATCCCATTGATAGTAATTGTGTCTTACTGCGAGACTGATAATCAAACACAATTAATCAAAAATACAGGCCTGTCAAATGCCGTTCGAGGCTAACAGTGTTTGACAATAAGTGTGTGCTAATTTGTGGAGGGAGAATCAGAGAGAGAGAGAGCGAGAGAGCGAGAGGGGGGGAAAGAAATGATCACCTTTGCCCGGTCCCACCGAGTGGCGTGCTAATTGGCAAAAACCCCAGGCGCCCACGCGTTGGTGATTTGTATCAGTCTAGCAGTCAGCTGGGAGGAAAAAGAGGAGGAGGAGGAGGAGGAGGAGGAAGAGGTGTCGGAGGAGGAGGAGGTGTGGTGGGAGCCAAGAAAAAGCACCTCAGTTTTCCTTCCTGGTGACAGCAAACGTAGCTGTTTGGGCAGGCACAGCTGCGGGCACCTATAGTGGTGTGACGGGGCTTTCACGAGCTCGATCTGTTAAAGGGTGCCGCACCTTGCACTACTCACACCCTCACTATCACACACACACACACACACACACACACACACACACACACACACACACACACACACAGAGAGAGGCGAAAGACCATACACATCTCATTTTCCCATTTCTGTTTGTTAATATGAACTCACCTTCCAAGTGCTGTCATCCTCCCTCCCTCCTTCTCTCTCTCTCTCTCTCTCTCTCTCTCGTT
>JAODXP020000032.1:10407801-10432801 GCA_027497455.2 Sardinella longiceps | reverse complement strand
CGGGGGCCTCTGCCCATGTTGAGCCTATTCCATCAAACGCTATGGGCCTGAGCCAGAGAGAGGGGGAGAGAGAGAGAGAGAGAGAGAGAGGAGGGGTGGATGGAGAGACAGAGAGAGAGAGAGAGAGAGAAGAGGGATGGAGAGAAGGAGTATGAGAGAGAGAGAGAAGAGATGGAGATTGAGTAGAAAGAGAAGAAGGGAGGGAGGGAGAGAGGGAGGGAGATTGAAACAGGAGGGATGAAGAGGGCGAGGGTGGTGGGGAGAGAGAGAGAGAGAGAGAGAGAGAGAAGGGCAAGAGATTGTGTAATGTATAGTTATGAAAAATGGTGCATTCAAAGGCAGACAGACGCAAATGAAAGGGGAGGAGAATGTAAAAGACACCAAGAGAAGGGCACTGGTCGTTTTCCAATTCTATATACTTATGCCTGGGCAGGACGAAGCCATTACAACATTAAAAGAAGGGCATGCTCTCCTTTAAGGCCTTCAGGTCACTAATGGTGATAGATTATTACCTCTTTGTCCACATTAAGTAGCTGTGTGTGTGTGTGTGTGTATGTGTGTGTGTGAGAAGGCGTGTAAGCGAACACGCCATTCATACACACCTCACGATTCATCAACGCTTGAGGTGACTGGGCCATAATCATATTCATTAATCCTGCTTGTAATGCAAGGAAATGCACAAATAGTGTGTGTGTGTGTGTGTGTGTGTGTGTGTGTGGGGGGGGGGGGGGGTTGATGAATAGATGGTGAGAAAGCATGACTTGAATTGACAGAACTAATAATTTAATCATTGCTCTTAAATGCAACAAAAAAAAAAAAAAAGACAGAGGGACATGAAAAAATGCCTTAGCAAATGACAAGCAGCGTAGCTTAAAAGAAAATCATTTTTGCCTTCAACCTTCTCTGAAGCTGAGGCAAAGGAGAAGTAGAAAAGGGAAAAAAAGGTGAAAGAGAATGATAGAGTTAGTGAGAACGAGAGAGAGAGAGAGAGAGAGAGAGAGACAGAGAGAGAGAGAGAGAGAGAGAGAGAGAGACACAGAGAGAGAGGGAGAGAGAGAGAGACAGAGAGAGAGAGAGAGAGAGAGAGAGAGTCATGGTGATGGTGAAATATGAAAAAAAAAAAAATCAAACAGCCTCTTCTCTCCCCTGCGGGCAGTGTCTCTGTGTCTCTGGCAGCAATGGCTTTGGGGCAGGGCGAGTGGGAGGTCAGCATATCTACTTTCCCAAGGAGTGACCTGATGATCCAATAACACTGCGTCTCCCTGGTGACAGACCAAAGCACATACTGTGGACAAACAGCTCTCTCCACCTGTCCAATAATCCTAGCGCGCGCACACACACACACACACACACACACACACACACACACACACACACACACACACACACATACACACACACACACACACACACACACACACACACACACACACACACACACACACACACACACACACACACACACACACACACACACACACACACACAAAAACAAACACCCCACAGCTTCAACACCTTCCACTCTATATCTCTGTTGTGTGTTTTTCTAAATGAATATACAACGTAGTATAACAACAATATCTCACTCTCTTCACCATTCACAAACTTATGTAGCGATATATCTCACTCTTGCATCATAAATTCATACACAAATGTGGTATAAAAATGTCTCCCTATCTTCTTTATTATTCGTATACAGCGTCATATATTTTTTACTCTCATCATAAATTGATATACAATGGAGCGTTTCTCATTCTCTCATCCTAAATTCATGCACAAGGTAGCATAGCCATTTCTTTCTCTCTCTCTCTCTCTCTCTCTCTCTCTCTCTCTCTCTCTCTCTCTCTCTCTCTCTCTCTCTTTGTGTCTCTTTTATTCGCACTTAATCTTTCTTCCACACAAACACACATTGACTGATTGTACATAGGTTTGCCCCCCCCCCCCCCACACACACACAAGCTAAACCAAACACACAAAACGAAACAAAACCAATCCAAACAACAAAAACAACACCAACACAACAGAAAAAAAAAAACCCTGTCCAGTTACTGTCTACAGCAACTGGCTACAACCTACATTCCCCCAATAAGTGTAGCAAGACTCCCACTGTGCCTTATTCTCACATCCTACCCCCCACTGTTTACCTCTCCACACACAACCCCCCCCCCCCCCCACACACACACACACACACCCTTGCTCTTCCCCTCTCTACCCATCTCCCGTGAGGCCGGCTGAATCAACTCACGGCTCATCGGAGACAGCGCAGTGGTTGGTTTTGGCGGAAGGCAGGAGGCTTGAGGGAGCAGGAGAGAGAGAGAGACAGAGTGAAAGGAAGAAAGAGAGAGAGAGAGAGAGAGAGAGAGAGAGAGAGAGAGAGAGAGAGAGAGAGCGCACAGACAGCTCAGGGGCCTGGGATCAAACGGTTGTAATTGTGATGGTAATTCGTCTCAAATGAAACTTGCACGGTGTGTGTGAATCACAGGGATGCTCGCTCGCTCGCTCTGGCCAGTTTAGCCCGCGGTGGCGCCTCCGGTCGCTGCCCATCTCCAAATGTTGTTACACACACACACACACACACACACACTCACACACACACACACATGACCCGAGCCAGCCTGCCCACCCACTCGACCCTCACTCATGTAACTCACTGTCAGGTGGCTAGGCTACGTTAGCCAAAATGTTGACACAATGATTCACAATAGTGTGTAAACCTTCTGCTAAATCTGTACTAATCTAAATGGCTAGAGAGAAAAAGCTTAGTAGGCTACGCATGATTAAAGTAATGGATGTTGAATAGAGAAGAGCCTGTCACGAGAGAAGAGTCATTTTCTGCCTCACGCAACTATTTATTTATTTATTTTTATTTATTTTATTTTTTTATTTTAAATCACTCAGCCATGTTTGCCATTCCACTTAAGGCCCTTATAGAGTGCACCACTTCTTTTCAGAGGCTTATAATTTTCTGAAATGTCAATTTTCATGGGGGGTAAAAAAAAAACTGATATCATCTCCCTAATTGCACTCTTGAGAGAGATCTGATGGCACTTTATCAGTTGCCTCTGTTTTTCTAAGATCAAAGCCTCCAATCTGAGGTTCATGAATGAATGAATGAATGAATGAATTGAATGTACAAGATGGATGGCCAATCTATCAGGCTGGCATAATGTCTGAATCTTTATGACCCGCCTGATTGTGGAAGATTAGATGTGTGTGGCAGTCGATGGCACCTCGTTGCCCTCGGAAGTCACATCAGATGCAGCGTCGGGGAACGGAGAGGGAGGAGGGACTGGAGTTTTGATTGACAGTTGAAAGGGAAAAACAGGGTGGAAAAATACTATGACATCAATTAAACTGAGATGTACTGTAGACCTACACAGCTAGCAGTCGGGGAGCTAACATTCAGTGGCATGTAGCCTGCTGTACATCCAGCAAATGCCGTCAAAAGAGGATCCAATTAAACAAAGTGGGAATGAGAACACAACATTCAACAAGAACATGTCAGCATTTTAAAAGACATTTATAGAAAAGAAATGGCAGAAAATCTGCACCAAAGGGTTGGGTTGTCTTGAATTCATTAGCATATACTGTGGTGACAAGAATAATGACATTCTGAATCCTTTCGCTGCTCTTGTGAGTGCAATATGACCGGTGATATTTCACATAGCTGACTGAGAGTAAAGGCAAGCAAATGTCAATATTATATGGGAATGCTTTGGGAGTGCGATTGGTGGGAAAGAATTCCAGTTCAGCCTGAAGAAAAAGTTTGGAATGCTTAGCAGGGTTTAATTTACAAAGAGCATTTTCAGCACCCAGATCAGTTCATTGGAACATCAATTTACAGCAATTCAGGTCTGAACCCAAATAATCAGTCAGAGACTATCCACAAGGAAGCCCTCTCCACGGGGGTGGCTCCTGTGTAGCCTGGCACGCCCTCCCAGTAACGTAACACCTTCGGTGTTGCTGTCGCTGGTCTGGCCAGCTGCTGATCGGGCAGGACTTCTGGAGTTCCACAAAAATGTGGAACTTCCCCCCTTGGTCGGGAACCAATCAACTTTGAGCAGCTCCAACGGCTCTCAGTCCTATTCAAGCAATTCCCTTCACGTCACATACGTCAGAGGAAAGAGTGGTGTGATTGGTTTTGCTTCGGCACAGCATTTTCTAACATCGACCAGTAGCAAACCGAGGCATTTGAGGGAGGCGGGTCAACCATGTGCTTTGAGAAAGTTTGGTATACGGGCTCTTGGTCAGACCAAAGTCTCACAGAGCTTTGAAAGTCGATGGCAATCAGGTTATCTCCTGTGGTAATCCTGCCTGGCAGAGCTGATTCTGCCAACATTTGTAATTGCTCTGTGAGAAAGAAGGTCTTGTATTTCACCTTGAGGAACTTGCAGTTCTTTGGTGAAAATGGCAGTGAGTAGGACCATCACAACAGGACAGGCAAACCAATTCCCCTCTAAGGCAAACCAGGCAATTGCCTAGGGCCACAGGTTGAGAGGGGCCTCCAAGATTGGCTGTTTAATGAATTTAGTAGTTCAGTTGGTGGTGTTTCTAAATAACAACAACACAACAACAACACATTCTATTTCTATAGCGCTTTTCTAGACACCCAAAGCGCTTTACAGTGGAGGGGACCTCACTGACCACCACCAATGTGTAACACCCACCTGGGTGATGCATGGCCGCCATTATGCGCCAGAACACACTAGCTTGAGGTGGAGAGTGAGGGAATTATTGAATGAGCCAATTACAGTGGGGGATGATTAGGGGCCAGATTTAATGAGCCAGGTTGGGACTCTATAAAATAGCCTGGAGAGGCTGGAAAACTGTAAGTTAAACACAGTAACATAAAACAATGTGTTTCGTGTAGGTGTTGATGGAGGGTTAAGGGACCCCATGTCCTGTTTGCTTGTGGCCCCCTAAGTACCTTGAAACAGCCCTGGCAGTGAGGACAGAAGTAGCCTGGCCCAGTAGCTGTTCACTTAGCATACTTGATACATTCTGTGAGTGAAATCTCACATCAGAGCTCTGCTGCTGTGCTTGCCATGCTAGTAGCAGCAGCGCCTCATTGATGAAACAAATGCATTGCCACTCATCTTTCAAAATCAACCCTTGGTTGCTGTCCAAATTGAATCTATTGTGCATATTGACTTGAGTATAAAAATGATTCTGGCATGAAAAACACAACGATCAATACACACACACACACACACACACACACACAGAGGCAGCTGTTGTAGATCTATTTGAAATCCAGATCATGCCATAACACTGCCGTAGAAATAATGAATTAATAATGATTAATATATTATTTTGTGAGCCTTTGTCAGCTATGCTAAAACTATGCTGTTTCTAGAAGACAGTTACTGCCTAAAATTATGACCAGTGACATCAGTTCTCTGATTTATCCTTGAGTCTGTTTGGTGCTCTCTGAACCATTTGAAACATTGCCAATGGAAAGTTGAGTGAAATCAAAGGATAACGCAACATTGTGGAAACTATGCCCATCATTAGTATCAGGGCTAGCTGCCAAAGCAGACACAAAGCTGTGGAAGTAACCCTCCATATTGAGTATCAGGCCTGACGGCCGGGTCGAGCATTTCTCTCCACATGACGCCTTTTAAAAGCCTTTGGGGGACACAGCGGTACAACTGAGGAGTATTGGATAGCTCCACCCTAAGCCATATGGACTGCTATAGAGGAAAACACAGGAGGAGAGATCTGGGCTTTAGCAATAAAACTAGATTTACACAGACATATGTTTATCATCCTTTTTTTTTTTGCTTTGCTAATATCATTGGTAACCAGGGATGTAGTGGTTGCTAAATGTTTGCAAAACCCAGTTTACCCGCTTCTTTTTTTTAAATAGGGTTTATCCACCTTTTAATAGAATTTATATACCAAATACAACTTAACCCTATAGGTCAAATCCCACTGCATTATCCTAATTTAGAATGTAATACCACAGCAATAATTTTCAATCAAACATTTTCCACATAAAAGTATTTTTAAACATCTGATGCTGCATGTTGTGGCCCCAAGATTCATACTTATTTTACTACTATAACACTGTTGGTAACGCTTTATTTTACAGCTTGTGAAGTACTAGGGAGTAGGTAAGAACGGCATACAGTATCAAAAAGCATCAAGGGATACTGCGTAACACAAACATCATGATAGTACTTTGAGTTTTATTTAGGCCACCTCTGATGAGACTGAATATATTAGAAATTATGGAAATATCATAGCTGAAAAGGAATGAAATGTTGTCTGTAGTTGCACTGTTAATTGATCAATCTAAAATACCATGCAAAATACATGACATAAATATATAACCTATAGACAGGTTGTAAAAGCAAATACCATGGGCCTTAATTAGTAATTATTTTTTTAAATTGTTTTAGCAGTTACTCTATAGTTTATCCCTTGATGCTTTTTGTTATGCCATTCTTACCTTCTTATCTAGTACCTAATTTATACAATCTATGCCCAGTACTTCACGGGCTGTAAAATAAAGCGTTGCCAGTATATTCAGCTCAAGATACATTTTTATGGGGGAGCCACTGAACCAAGGATGTGTTTGGATAGTTTAGTTTATGTTAAGCAGAAATCCACATTTTTATCTTGCCAAATGGCAAAGAAACTCCCTCTGTACTCCTCAGGCATCTAAGGCTTATTGTTTGGGTCTGGCTTATTTGGGTGTCTTATAATTTATGTAGCCTAGGCTATTATTTGGTATTCAAAGTGCCCTGTCTAACTTGTGTAGTGTATTTGCTTATATTTGTTTAACTGTGTGCTGCTTGCTCATAAATTGCTCATTAAATTTTGTCCACAATTCATATTATACATTCAATATACATCTTTATCCACATCCTCATAAGTCACACAACTGATAGACTTCACACCATTATTTACCACGAATGCATGATACTGCCTGATAAAATTCTCAGCAGCAGTGTATCTTATAGCCAGAGATGCTATATTGTGCTAATACTATGTCAGTTTCCGAGAGCGTTTAGGCCTAGTCTGAGACATAGGCCAACTGTATGAGCAGATTAGTGCCTTACCTAGATACCACATTCTGCTATTCACAAAGTTCATCCAATGACTGTCTGTCCCTGGTTACCATGGTGTCACTTAGAGAGTTTATGAACAAAAGTTGGAATCTGTCACCGTGCTGACATTCATAGGAGTTAATGATTTTGAATCATTCTATGTTTGTCACAATTAAATTATTCTCCAGAGACTGATTTAGAAAGCTGTATGGTTACTGAAAAGGCTATGCATGTTAACTCCCATCAAAACAGAAACATAACAAGCATTTTAATTGCAGCTTTTACTCTTTATTATATAGCTGTTGGAGAAATCACTGACAGAACTCCTGTCTATAAGTCTCTGGTCTCATACAATCCACCGAGCCATCACTGAGCTCAATCCACCAATTGCCCTCTTAGCTCTGCTGCTAGGAAAAAGTACAGTTTGACCCAACAAGTAAGCAATAAATCTGGTCCGGTGTTAATGCTGGTATTAGCACGGGTGTTGTTAGACATCCAGTAGACGGTAGACATCTGTGCTAAAACCACCCCAGCATTAACACCAGACTTGAGGGGTTTATTGCTTTTCTAAAACTGTTACCACGTTAACCGGCAGTGGTTTCATTAACGGAAGACACAACCACGAGAAATATAGCGGGTTATTCATTGATACCAATTCCTCCGCCAAAAAATATATTTCCTCCTACTGAATGGTTGCCAAGTAATGCATAAGCGCTGCTCCATTCACTTTCTTATGGCGCAGCAGTACAGAACGAAATGCGGTTGAAGCTGTGCTAAATGCTTAATTTACTCTTAATTTAATTAATTAATTTAATTTATTTTCAATGGCATCAAACGCGTTTTCAACCAATCACAATCGAGGACCGGAACTATCAGTTTAAGAACGAACGGTTAATCGACAGCTAACACTAATGAAGCACTGAATAAAGCATAATATAATTGTGTAGAATGTTAGCTGTCAGTTCACTAATTGGTCTAATTTTCTGTAGTGAATTATAACTTTGGTAGCACTTTATAATAACCGTCCTCTATAAACGGTTATTAAATTGCCTATTAACGTCAGTAAATAATTATTTAGCTGTTAATAGATAACAGTTAACAGTTACGTAACAGTAATTAACAGAAATTTAGTTATTTAGTTAGTAAGTTAACAGTTAGTTTACAGTTTGTTGTGGTTGAATGATAAAATGGAAAAAATCTGATGGAATTAAATCATCTAACTGGTTGAAACCACAAACTTTCCAATTAACTTCTTACTAATGTTAATAAGCAATTTAATAACCATTTATAGAAGACGGTTATCATAACCTAAAGTGGTACCACAACTTTTGATATTTTTTGCACTGAATAAAGCATAGAAACTCACTCTCAGTATAACTTTTGATATTTTACCTGAAACCTGAAAGTAACTTTGGTTGGGTATCTGTACTTCTACTACTCAATTGTGACTTTCAGGTCCTTTATACAACAAAGATGATAATACATACTTCCTGTTATTGCGCTAAATTTGTCACAAGTAGCCAACAAGACAAGAAAATGCTCATCATGACGGTGATGGAACATGAAAAAATGCCACTGAAAATGCTGATGCTGATGAGTAATGTTCTTTTTTCTCTCTCTAAATATATTTTGTTTCCCATTGTAGCTTTTGCACTCTGTGATAAAAATATCAGAGTGTGCTTCAGGAAAGGATCAAGGCAGCACTTCATATTAAGTGTCCTCAGGCACAGTATACTTCAATTACTTCAATTAGCGCAAAGCTTTTTGCTCACACAAGAATAAAACTTTACAGTCTGCGCTTACAGTCATATCACTGGACTCTTATGGAGGAAAGAGAAAACAAAAACAAAGAAAGAAAAGTGCAAGAAAAACATCTCTTTTCAGTCACACACACACACACACACACACACACACACACACACACACACACACACACACACACACACACACTCTAATTTTCACTGATATGACGCAAAAGCCTTGCGCGCAGACATCCTGACTCTTATAATTACGATCCAATCAAACCAAACCGTGGGAATCAATTGGAGCTTAAACGTGGCATTGTGGCCCCGTCACGAAATCTATTAAAGCCAAGCAACCACAATCTAGTCCCTTTACAACTGCTCTGCATTCTCCAGTTGAGTCTTGATATATGTATTAATATTTTTTCCCCACAATGGTTTAGGGGGGGAAAAAAGGCACTAACTGAAATAATAGGGTGTCAGTGTGCGGCTAGGGGTGGTAATGAAAGGCAAACACATCATTCAGGCCCCCAGTGAAGCGCAGTCTGTAATTATTATTCTTTACAGTTCCAGAGACAGGGCTTGTTTTTGAGCGAGCAGCTACAGTGGGCCTCCTTGTTTAGAGGCAGGAAGAGTGAGCAAGCAAGCATGCATAAGCAAAGGAGGAGGCGGAGGTAGAGGTGTGTGTGTGTGTGTGTGTGTGTGTGTGTGTGTGTGTGTGTGTGTGTGTGTGTGTGTGTGTTTGTGTAGGAGGGGGGTAGCATTTCCATGTGATTCAACAATCATTCGGGGGTATACCACTGCTCTGATGACATAACTTAGCCTGAATATAGTCATCGGTAGTGATGGGAGGCTCCCGGGAGTGCAGTGGCAACAAATGCTGATGTATGTTGGCTGTCAGTGCAAATACAATTTTGGGGGCCTTGAGATGTGTGTATGTGTGTGTGTGTGCATACAAACACACACACACACACACACACACACACACACACACACACACACACACACACACACACACACACACACACAAACACACTCCAAACGCACTCAAGCACGCGCGCACACACAGATACACCCTCACAAGGATCCACACAAAAGAAGCTAATGTAGATAGGGACAGGGACAAATCAGGACATTACAGTAAAACACATCCTTCTTGAAATCCATCATAAATGTGTCATGAATAAAGCAGCCAGCCCCATACAGAACAGAAAGAAATTGATTATGAATTAAGAGGCACACTCAGAATATTGTGAGCACTGAATGGGCCCTGGCAAGAACCATCTTCATATGGCTTATCCTTATGAAACCCTTATTCTTCCCTTCCTTCCTTCTTCCTCTCTCTCAAAACAGCTGCCAAGACAAGATTAGCTTTATCCGCTTACTCCAATCTGGGATCTTCCCACCGCGGCCAGTCAGTGTCAGGAAGGAGAGAGAGAGAGCAGGCCGCTGCCAGTACTGGTCCAGTCGGACTTCTCTGTGCCTAATTGGTTTTGTTTTGGGGGAAAAAAACTGTTTCCTAAGTGCCCCATGCTTGCAGATTCAACGGAGGATTGAATGGCCTTATTTTTGCCATCATGCTGATTCTATTAGCATTAGTCACCATGCTGCAGTGCCCCCTCAAGCCTATGGGCCAAACAGCTTAAGATAACATAGACAGTTTTTATTTATTTATTTATTTATTTATTTATTTATTTATTTGTTCCGGGAGGCTCCATTATGTGTACCTGATTTCTTGGATTCAATTGCAGTTGAGCCCACAGTAACTTTGAGTAAAAAAATCATATGGGAAAGCCCATTTTTCTCTCTATGGAATTAGGAATTACAGTTGGAATTAGAATGCATTATTTTCCATGGCGCAAATCTGTCTGACTTGCTTTCCCACTCCACAGATGTGTAACCTAAAACATTTTAACCTCACTCACGTCAGATGCAGCGCCCTCTTGGGCTCAAGCATCTGATATCGCTTGATAAAAAAATTGTTTCAAAGACCGGACGTCATCAAAAATCCTTACATACACTTGGATAAGCCTAGTGTTCGTCATCCTACTTCAACCACTTAAATCGAAACCTACCAATTGCATCCCGTGATCCCACACGATTTCTAGTTTTTCACCTGTTACAAACATAAACGCTATAATCTGCGGCATAATTGCCACAATAAACAATTCAACTTGCATGATACAGATGTCTTTTTCATATATAACTGTTAGATGTGTTTTGAAAGTTTGTTACAGATGAGTTATGTCACAAATCCCGCCTGATGATTCGT
Source organism: Sardinella longiceps (assembly GCA_027497455.2). NCBI lineage: Eukaryota > Metazoa > Chordata > Actinopteri > Clupeiformes > Clupeidae > Sardinella > Sardinella longiceps. Next base: position 10,421,732 of record JAODXP020000032.1, on the reverse strand, counting down.
AGCCTACATGTCTCCTGGTTGGTCCGTCCGTTCAATATCAGTCCTGAAATACCTTTTAATGGACGCAATATCAGATCGAGGGGGCGCTGCATCTGACGTGAGTGAGGTTAAAAAAATTTACCATCAGCTTGTCCATCTTGACAGCAGAGCTTCCATCAGGTGATGAAAGAGCAGTCAACTAAACATATCAAATAATGAGAAGAAAACATTAAAGAACTTCATGAAACATTTAAAAAAACAAACTAACCTTCTCCCTAAATGTAATCTTGTGTTACTGAGGATGAAATCCTGTTAACAAAACTCAATGGATGCGGGGAAAAATCACTGGAGTTTAATCTCATTGTAATTTTTCATGTGTGTCTCTGCTAACAATAGAAGCCCAATTAGTGAAAAGAGGAACTAATGTTTGGTCTGGAATGGAATAATTTGCCTATTTATAAAGCCTATGCGAGCAAAGGTTCATTATTAGTGCTGTTCCTGTATTCTCACTAGGTTTTCATGTCGACTGAGGCAAATGTAGATCTCAAACTTTGTTTATGTGTACATTCAATTCTACATTTTCTCTACAAACTCTTTCATGTACGCCTACTGCATCTAAGTCTTTTGTGGCATCGACCTGATTCATTTTAAAAGTACTTCTCTTTCAAACAATGAAATTTCTGCATTAACACTGAAGTCACAAACCAAATGAATAAAGTCAATTGTAGAACTCATCATTCCAAGATGAAAAGTAAATAAACGAAATACACACAGGGAATAATTTAATTCATAAATAAGGAATAATTCAATTCTATCTGGCATACTGGTACTGTAGGTTTGTGGATGCTTATGTCAACCATCGGCACTGGTCAATTTTGTGGGGAGAAAAGGTTTTATGAGGATATATTAAAAAACATATTCTCAGCCAATAGAGAGCTATGCAAATTAATTAATTTTAATCAATTGTAACACACAAGAGAGGAGTCTCAATATACATGCTTGAATTGTCTGTTATTATACATATGTGGGCTACTTTATATCTTTTTTATCTTTAGACTTAGGCTAATTCCTTTTTTCTTTTATCAATAGATAGTTTCTTTTAATATTCCAAGACCATTAAGGCCCACTGTTTCTTACATATTCCAAGACTGTTGCTTTTTATTATATTTCAAGATTGAGCGGTGGCTCTGTCTCTGTGATGATGGCTGCTGTTGCTCACTTCATTGCAACATGGAAGTGTTGTTCTGAGACTTAAGCTGAGTTGTACAAATCACCTGACCTGTCACTGCCAGCATCCAGTCATGCTGAGCAGTAGAGTCTGTGAACAGAGAGAGAGAGAGAGAGAGAGAGAGAGAGAGAGAGAGAGAGAGAGTTGGGTTCCTCCAGACTCAAATATGATGAAGGAGGGAAATCCTCAACGCCGGTGCTCATATCATAGCATCAGAGTCTATATGCGTATGTGTTGCACCGGCTGCCCCCTGTGGAGGCTGGCTGGCTTCTAGGTGCTTGGGTCCACATTGGTATTCCTCCTGCTCATTTTCATGTGAGGATGTTTGAGATGAGGAACGTGTCTAAGAGCCTGCTGCGGAGGTCAATCAGTTAACACGACACATTAAAGATTCATGAGTCTCCGGTGTGGGGGCGAGCGACCGACAGAGTGAGTGAGTGAGTGAGTGAGTGAACGTGAGGAGTGGGAAAAAAAAGAAGTGAGAAGCGAGAGATTGATAGATGGATAGAGAGAAGTGAGGAGGAAGAGAAATGACGCTTTGTAGGAGAACGGAGTGAGAGTAGAGTAGAGTAGAGAGAGAGAGAGAGAGATAGACAGAAACAAGGATATGGAGGGGAGATAGAGAGAGACAGTTAGCCAAGCCGTGCTAAATCATTCACGTCTGAAAGTACGGCTGACAGATATGTCTCACTCTCCTTCTCTTCAGCTTCCTTTGCCAGGATATAATTTTATCCTCCAAAACACAGCGCTCATTTCAAGCCAGCCTTGATGGGGAAGGGTGGGGTGCTTTAAGCATCTGTTTGTCATGCCTCGCCTGGTGCTGCTAACAGTTAGCCTCAGGAAACATCCTGTTGACAATAATAATAGCATTGTGGTTATAAGTTGGTTTTGGGACGTGAGCAAATCAAATGAAAAGAGAGACAGGATGGGGGGAAAAAACTATTGAATTAAAAAAAAAAAAATCGAAAATATCACCTGCTGTTTTTGTATTCAAACAAGCCTTTAATCACTATGGGTGGTATTCTCCCAGGTACTGTCTACAAAAAGTGCTTAGCTCAATGCATTTCAGCCTGAGATTTTTTTCTGGACTTAACTACATGGAAGAATACCTTCCTACAGTAGGTGAAAACATGACATGACAAGTGGAACCTGAATTGTGATTACAGGCAGCCTGTTAACAGTGTTCAGAAGTATAGGCCTACATTGAGGTATAGCCTAAGTAAGTTGGGGGCTAGGGGTAAATATTAGTGCTGTCAAACGATTAAAAAAATAATCTGATTAATCACAAATTTTGCAGTGATTAATCACTTTTAATCGCAACTCATTTCCTCCAGTAAGAATTTGGATGCTAGGGTATGTTGGATCCTTATTTTGCCCTGTAAAGGCCCTGATACTAAATAGTTGGCTTTGTTCGTCTAAAATGGGGCAATTCACACCTGTCCCCTGCCCCCAAGGATTCCCCAAACATGTTGTTGGACAATCAGGAGCTAGGCCATAATCTTTGTATAGTTTGACTTGATACCCAAGCCATTTTCTATCTGAAATTGAACGTAATACATGCCATGAAAGTGGAACAATATCCATCAGGATTAATCTGAGTAATTTATTTTTTTTTGATCAGAGTTTTTGGATTAATCACATGATTAATCAGTTAATTTTGCCAGCACTGGTAAATATATTGACTACCTATTACACTCAATGGTGTTTTTGCCCCCATCGGCACCTTCCAGACAGCACAACCTAAAAGGCACTACCTTAACCCTTACCCTAAACCTAACCCCCTCAACACTCATATAATGGGTCTTTGGTATTTTTTGCCCTCAACGGTGCCTTCCAGGCAGCGCTGCCTTCAAGGCACTACTCCCCTCAGTTTAGGGTTAGGATGAGGGTTTAGGGGGTTAGGTTTAGGAATAGGGTTGAGGTAGTGCCTTTTAGGCTGTGCTGCCTGGAAGGTGCCGTTGGGGGCAAAAAACACCATTGAGCCATAAACTGAGGGGAATAGTGTGTTGAAGGCAGCTCTGTCTGAAAGGCACAGTTGAGGGCAAAAAATACTTAAGACCACTTATTATCCCATTTGCAATTCCCTTTTGTTCTGTACAGACAAGTATAGAGCAACCATCCATGCAGCACAGTTAGATTTTTCTCTTCCCAGAAAGAGCATGTGGAAAAAACCTGTGTGTGTTTTGGACCAGTCCATGCCAACCTAATGACCCAGAAGGTGGGCTACGACTCATTTAATGGAGTCCATGTTTCCCAGAAAACATGAGTGAGGACTGCCATTTTCTTTAGAGCTCCTTAAATTATCTAAATAAAACCCATTTGAGTGAAGAGCTTCTGCGCTCCAGTGATGGTTTTTTTTTCAGTCAGTAGTTGTTATTAAACAAAGGGGAAAAAGTCAGGGAGGAAAAAAGAAAAAATATAATGTTGCTGTTTGTTCATAATCCCTCTTTAAGTCGGTCTGATAAAACCTCTGTAGCTATTAACACAAATGACACACACACGCACCCTTACTAGAGGTAAACACCATCAGAGACATCAGTAACACCTGGGCTTTAATCTTCACACTGATTATTTCTACAGATTAAAAAAAACATTCACCTGAAAGGAAGAACGCAGCTAGTTAAAAAAAAAACTTTGTCCCCATTCCTCCCACACCCACCCACCCTCACACAAACACACACACTCACACACACACGCACGCACGCACGCATGCACACACACACACACACACACACACATACCCCCATTTCCCCCTCCTCCAGCTTTCAAAATAGCTGATGCAAAATAACAAGCTGCTGAAGTATAATTAGGCGAAGAAGCACTTGCCGCAGATAAACAAGTGAATGATTAAATCCGTCAATGGTCTCGTCGGATTGAAGACCAGGGCTGCCAGCGAGGAGGCTCGCTCTGACTTCAGTGGATCCCTGTTGCCATGGAGACAGCGGGACAGTGACTCCGATCATCTATCTCTCCTATTCTGCCGCGCTGCTTTTCTGTAGATCTGCATCTGTGATATCTCTCCCCATACCTGGGCCTGTGATTCTGTGCACCGCATGAAGATGAGACACCCAACATTCCCAAAGAAGTTTTCAAAGGGGAAAAAAAACGTGGGAAAAATGGTTCATCTGTAGAGCGACAGGCCTTGATCAGCATCGAATCACATGTTAATAAGCACGCCATGTTCTATATTTAGCCGTACACAACAGAAAACACCTACGTGACATCATACGGTCTTGGATATTAAAACTATACATTTTTTATATACAGGGTTTCAATATGGAACAGTGGCCTTTAAAGGGTCCCAAGAGAAAACGCCACTTTCACGAGTGGCATAACACCCTCGTTTTTTAGAGCTCAACAGAATCAGAGACGACAGTTAACACCCATGCATATATATCTATAGGTTTTAGTGCTGGTATTAATACAGAGTAATGCCCTTTAAGGCGTCCCTGAGGAAAATCGTCGGCACTTCATAATGCAGAACTGATTGCCTGTCTCCGGCGCATTATTTTTGTTTATTGTCACGGTAGAGGTTCCATATGTTCAGTCGAGATGTTATTATTATAAAGCGCACCTGACAAACCACACATTGCCGACCCGAGTGAAATGAAAAGATTCTTTATTATCGTATTTTTATTTCTTTATTTTGTCACATTGTATGTCATATATTCCATATATATGACATACATATATTTATGACATATATATTCATATTTTTTTGTACAATAGAGAAACAACATAGAGATGACACACTATTTGGTTTCTAAGTAGAAGCTTTTTTTTTCTTTTGTTAAATAGTGGCATATAAATCCTCTTTTTTTGCTCCTTTAAATCAACATCCCAACCATAGTCATAATTCTTACATATATTTTTTTTTTTTGTATTCACATTGTGGTTTTTCAATACTTCAGTGTTTTTGAAATGTCAAAAAGTCATTGATCATTGATCCCGCTCTCCTGTACTGTCCCTTGTGCAGTCCCTGAGAGCGTGTGAGTGAGTCTGTCTGTCAGTCTGTCTGTCAGGCTGTGATAGGTCAGTTTGTCACAGGAAGCCAAACAACCACACGCCCCCCACCACCACCACCAACAACCCCACCACCCCTCCTTATTCTCTTCCTGGCCCAAGCTGTAACCGCGGAAACAGATGTTCAGCTTGTGTGGGCTGCGGTGGCCGCGGACGAGCCGTCCCTGTGCTTGGCAGATGCCAGGGGCCCTCTCTGTACCGTGGCCGTGGCTGTGGATGAAGCTGTGGAGGAGGAGGAGGAGGAGGAGGAGGAGGATGGATCACAAGGCCTATTACCCTGCTGCTCGGCCTTCTTGCCCCCCATGTGGGGCGGGGGAGCTGGGAGCCGGGCATGGCTGCCGTGGGGTCTCCTGGGTCCTGCAGTGGGCTGCAGTCTGGCTGGGGGATGATACTGCTGCTGCTGATACTGCTGCTGCTGCTTGCTGGAGGCCCCTGGCCCCTGCACTGGTGGGGCCACCGCTGCTGCTGCTGCTGCTCTTGCTGTTGCTGTTGCTGCTGCTGAGACCACGGTGCTCACGTGGGCCGCGCCCGTGCCGGATCCCAAGGCTGTTGTGAAGGTGACAAGGCTTTTGTGTTTGGCCGTGACCCCTGACCCCACCACCGCTGCTGCTTCTTCTTCCTCCTCAGAGGCTCCCCCGAGCACCAGGGCGTGATGAAGAAGATGATGAGGATGATGATGATGGTGACTATAATGATGGCTGTGGTGGTGGTGGTGCTGGCTGGCCGAGTGGTGGTGACTCACTGAAGCCAGCGCGGTCGATCCCAGCGGAGTTTCGGGAACAGGCCCGCCGGGCCCGCTAGCTGGGTAATCCACTGACCTGGGGTCAGTCTCCAGACGGACAGCAGTCTCCCCGAACGGTCCTCTTGCATCGCCAGCGCTTCCACTGTGTCCCTGAACGAAGGGGATTATGGGTACAGAAATAGCACGAACGGAGTGAGAGGTGGCGGCGATGGTTGTGGAGGAGGTGGGGAGCGGGGGAGAAACAGCAGAGGAGGAGGAGGAGGAGGAGGAGGAGGAGGAGGAGGGAGACGAAGAGGTAGACCCCTTGTCCAGACGGGTGCACGGGACCTCAGCCAAGCCTCTCCACCCTTCCCTGGGCTGGCCGGATAAATCCCCAGTTTGCATATTCAAAGACGGCTGACGCTGGCGCTCCTTATCCCCTTCCTTTTGGGATTTGCACCTAATGGACACCGAGACAAAAAAGAGAAAACAAGTACAGAGGGGAAGATTATTGCCGCTGAACTCACACTGTGACTTTTGATTTAATTAAAGGCTTATTCAGGTAAGACAAAAAAAAAAAAAAAGCGCGGGGGCATGTTTGGAAAATCCTATCCATCCACAATGCTATCACACCATCACCCCAGCGGTAGGAGAGAGAGAGAGAGAGGGGGGGGGGGGCAGAAAAAGCATTTTTCTCATTTTTCATCAGGGGTAAAGGGGAATTCATAATCTGTGTGTAATTATTTTTAATCTCCCTACATAAACCTGAGAGTATTTGCCGGCATTAACTCTGAACTCTCTCCCTCTCTCTTTCTCGTTCTTTCGTGACAGAGTCCCCCCCTCTTATCAGAGATTTAAGCTTTTCTTCTATCAAAGCTCACTCATTTTCCCCCCAAACCTGCGACCAACAGTCTGGAAGGTGCTGCCGCACACCCACCCGCGACTCCTTTTTTCGATTGATGGATGGTTTTTGATCCGCGCTGGCAAAGGCTTCTTATCAAACACGGCACACCTTGCCCGATGACAGTAAACGCGGAGGAAGAAAAAAAAAAGAAACTGATATCAGACAAATTCTGAACTGGGACAGCGCCTAGGAATAATGCTGAGGGATCATGAAGAATATGGCCAAAGGGTCTTCTAAGCAGGTTATCCCAAACTTTGTGTGCCAGATGTGTGTGTGTGTGTGTGTGTGTGTGTGTGTGTGTGTGTGTGTCTGTGTGTGTGTGTGTGTGTGTGTGTGTGTGTGTGTGTGTGTGTGTGTGTGTGTGTATGTGTGTGTGTGTCTGTGTGTTGTGTGCGTGTGTTATGTATGTGTATGTGTGTGTGTGTGTGTGTGTGTGTGTGTGTGTGTGTGTGTTGGAGGAGATGGGGGAAAAGTTGAAGTCAGCTTAATCTCCGAAAGCGAATGGGTGAGGTAAACTGCCTGTCTCTCTGGTCCTCAACACACACACTTTCTTCGAATACAAATCATTTAGCAACGTAAACACACACACACACATACACACACACACACTTTATGCAAGAGCTATGTATATACGTAGAGGTACTCTTCTCACCCTGTGGCTTAGTGGCACATTTCACACACATACACACACACACACACACACACACACACACACACACACACACACACACACACACACACACACACTATCAAACACACTCGTACAGACACACCACAGTATTCCTATTTCCACAGACATTCAATGCATCTTACGGTAGTTGCCTGTGACCTAGTACACACACACACACACACACACACACACACACACACACACACACACACACACTAGTGTGTGACTGACAGGCTTTTTCTGCAGTGTCAGAGCCCCCTGAACGGCAGCTGCGTAGAAGTCATCATTGTTCTGGTTTCCTGACTTCAAAGAGTGGCAAATAACGCAGCTTAAATAATTGAGTCCCGTCTCCCCCCAATGCCTCTTTGCTTTAAAGTGTATTCTAGCTGGAGGTAAATCCGGCAGATCTAAAACCATCTCTAAAAATAAACTGCACCGGTGGCAAACTCAGTCTCAATCCATATTTCATCATTGACAGGTAAATACATGTTTTCCAGCTAGCTTATAATGAAACTGACAAAATTCTACGGGGGATTTGCCTGTCAGAGTAAAGCAGCACAGGGAAAAAGGGCTGTCGTCGAGCCCATCTCTCTTTCCCTCTCTCTCTCTCTCTCTCTCTCTCTCTCTCTCTCTCTCTCTCTCAATCTCACCCTCTCTCTCTTTCGCACGTTCTCTCTCCATCCCTCGCTTTTTCTCGATTCAGAGAGACCAGAGGGTGTCTCCATGGCAACAAGGGAGAGGTTCGAGGGTAGTGTTGGTGTTTTAAGGCAGCTTCTGAAATAGGTCAGTCCAAGCCTTGTCTTGTGTGTGTGTGTGTGTGTGTGTGTGTGTGTGTGTGTGTGTGTGTGTGTGTGTGTTTGTTTCCCCAATGCTCTGGCCCTGGCCTGAGTTGGACTGGTGGGCACCACTAAGTCCCCCGTGCTGGTTAATTAACACTTCCCTACTTCCCTTCCTAAGGGCGCCTTTAAACCTCGCCTTTGGACAAGGAGGAAACCACACAAAGAAAAAGGGGAGCTTTTGTGCCCACCAGGCACAAGTGTGATGTATTCATTAATGAACCAAAGTCTCTGATTTCTTTCTATGAAAACCACTAGAGTATACCACCCCCCCTCCTTGTTTGTGTGTGAGTGTGTGTGTGTGTGTGTGTGTGTGTGTGTGTGTGTGTGTACTTGTATGTGCTGTACACAAATGTGTGTTTGTGTGTGTGTGTGTATTTGTGTGTGTGTGTGTTAGTGTGTGTGTGTGTGTGTGTGTGTGTGTGTGTGTGTGTGTGTGTGTGTGTGTGTGTGTGTGTGTGTGTGCGTTTCTATCAGCATGTGTGCATAGGGAGAGTCTCATCCTCCCCAGCCCTTGAAAGAGTCTTCAGAGCCCCAGTGCAATACTGTTTAAGAATGTAAATTATGGAAATGGGTCAAATAGAGCGAGTTTGGCAGTGAGTCTAGTTTACAAGTCACTGTGAAGCTGGATCAAGTTGGCATGGTAATGAGCACATCAGTACTGAGATCTCAGAGTGTGAGAACGAATCGAAACAATGTTCCCCTACCCCAGTGCTCTCTCTCTAACTCTCTCTCTCTCTCTCTCTCTCTCTCTCTATCTCTCTCCCACGCGCTCTCTCTCTTTTTTTTAATGTTGAGCGAAAACGCAGCATCGTGAATGCGTCGCACGGAAAACAGCTGGGACTTCACGCTGGCTGCCTCGGCACGTCCATTGTCTGATGATTTGGGCTTAATCGGCACCAGTAAATGGGAATTTCGCTTGGGCAGCTTCGAGTCGCCGCTGCCACCGCTGCTGGAAATCAAATTACGCCAGAGTGCGGCTCAGACACTCGTATCTTTAAGTTTTTGTTATTTTTTTTGTTGTTGTTGTTGATGTAGTTTTTTTTTTTCCTCTCCACATCCCTACCCCCCCCCTTCGCTGTGTCCTCCGTTAATGACCTCCGAAGTGGATAGCTTTTCTTTCTCAGTGAGACCACAACCCATGAGAAAAGATGAGAAAATGGCCACATTTTTGAAAATAGTTGTTCCGTCCATTATTATCCTCTTTCTGCAGCGCCACCGACCAAAGACTAGGCGGCGAAGCAATTATAACTGCATCTAACCAAAAATACAGGCCCATGTTGTTATGGACAATCTACGTTCTCCTCCATAAAATGCCGGCAAGTACCACTCAATGACCTCAAGCACTACTCTATAATTTAAGATATTTTTCTGCTGGCGTTGGTTCAGCGACTCGGGGGGAAGAATAGAGCTTTACGAGCAATTGAACGTCCTTACAGCTCGCGCCATTTCAATTGAAAGCCATCGATTGTGACCATAACAAAGTTACTCACCTCTTCAAGGATTCAATCTCTGGGGCCCCTACTTCCTGAAGGTGTCTGTAGGCGTGACCGGAATCTCTGGCGCCGCCAATCAGATTGTGCCTATTCCTGCCAATGGGCGGGGTCCAGTGAGATGCCGAGCGGTGATTGGAGCTTCTTTGCTTGTTGGGTAGGCTAGCAGAAAGCGATCCACTCCTATAAGTCATGAGAGGATGAAGTAAAGAGAAGGAGAAAAGAAGAAGAAGAAGAAGAAGAAGAAGAAGAAGAAGAAGAAGAAGAAGAAGAAGAAGAAGAAAGAGAGACAGAAAGACAAAAGCACAGTCAAAAAAGACAAACCTATCATACCAGTTAGAATGGTAACATTACTTTGCAAAAATATAGACACAAAATGTTTGTATAGATTCTCAGTCATCCAGGGCATGTTAGTTGGAAATGCAGAGTTGTAAGACTACTGAACTGAACTTCTTTTATGAAAAGAAGCAGTGAGCGTGACTTTGTCTCTACGTGCCGCTGACAGTGCTCGGCAAAACTGTTAGGGAAACATTTGGAGTTGATGGTGATGGACTAATCCCCAATGGGCTATTTCTGCCTGTGCACTGGACCTAGAAGAGTCGTTGTATAATCAGAGATGTGCATATAAAACATCCAGGGACAAGAGAGGAGATTATTCATGATTCATAATTTATGATTTATCGTGCGGAAGAATCCAAATCCCACATTCAGGTCATGTTTATATTGGCGAGCGGGCCAGAAACAGAGGCAGTAAATCACGGGAGTTTCCGGAACGTTCTGCTTCCTTCTTTCCCTTCCTTCCTTCCCTCCAGAATGCCTCTGTGGGCCTTTTTTTTTCTATTCCTGGCCGCGTTGCAAAAACGCATATTAACGTGTTTATTACTAATTACAATCACCATAATTCTCTGGAACGTTCCATAAACGTGCAGCTTATATTTTGACATTAACATATGGTGCCATATTGCGGAATGATTCAATTTTGTACATGACTGACTTTAGTAGTCTGGGGCGAAAATACGAAATGGCTGAACTCGTTCAGGTGCACTACTAGGACGTCACAAAATTTTACCTCAAGCGTTTTCCTTTGGGCTCTGAGACTCCAAGCTGATTGGCTGGACAAACTGCTGAGCAGCAAGGCTCAACGCTGCCCCCATGTGGAGGGGAGGACCTGTACGCCTTACAGCACTGCAGAGGGAACAGAGAAGAAGCACAGCAGTGGAATATTAATAGAGTAATAATATAGCCGCAGAATATTAATACAATAATAATATAGTTAGACTGGAAGAGATGAACTAGTTAAACTCTCTCTCTCTCTCTCTCTCTCTCTCTCTCTCTCTCTCTCTCTCTTTCTATCTCTCCATCTCTACTGTATTGCTGGTCCCTGTGGACACACACTTCCCTCCCACACACACACTCATAATGCACACACACTCAAACACACACACACACACACACACACACTGGGGCCTCTCCCAACCGCTTTGGTTTGACTCGTTCACGCATTCACCCGGCGTGGCTTGTGTGCGGCCCTCATAGATCAGATCAGTGGATTAACTATGAGGCACAGAGACCAGAGTGCAGATAGGCACTCAATGATATAGGGCCCCAGAGCAGCGGCAGTCTCTTTAATTAGACTTTACATTTCGCCGCTACCGCCACCGCCACCGCCGCCACCGCCGTAGCCGCCACTGCTGCTGCCTGTGCTGCCGCTGTGCAGATTAAGAGAGGCGCTTTCTGATTACTCTCCCTGGCGGCCGAGCCAGCACTTCTGCGGGTGTCAGGAATTAATCCCAGACAAGATTACATTAATGGATTCCTAAAGAATTTCTTTCATTCCTCCTCCCCCTCTTCTTCTTCTTCTCTCTCTCTCTCTCTCTCTCTCTCTTTCTCTCTCTCCCTCATTCTCTCTCTCTCTCTCTCTCTCTCTCTCTCTCCCTCTATCTCTTTTACTTTACTTTGTGCGCCCCCCCCCCCCCACCCCGACTCCAATCACCCCACCCTTTAAAATTAAATCCATTATCTCACCACAGTCCAGGAGTTTAAAAGCGCACTTTCTGACACGCGTTGTCCCATCACCCCTCCCCACCAACCCCACCCCCACCACCACCATCATCACCACACACACACACACACACACACCACCTCCCATCCCATCCCATCCCCTTCCCCACCCCTCCACACCCCACCCACCCCCCATCTCCCAGTTGGCTCTGAAGTCATCTGAGTGCTCTGTGCTGTGCTATGCTGCACTATGCTATGCTATGCTATGCTGCTATGCTATGCTATGCTATGCTATGCTATGCTGCACTATGCTATGCTGCGCTATGCTATGCTATGCTATGCTATGCTATGCTATGCTGCGCTATGCTATGCTGCGCTATGCTATGCTATGCTATGCTATGCTATGCTATGCTATGCTATGCTGTGCTATGTTATGCTATGCTGTGCTGCGCTATGCTGTGCTATGCTGTGCTGTGCGGCGCTGGAGTCAGCAGTTAATGCTGTTATTCCACCCGGTGGAACCCAGGGCTCCGGCCGCAGGAACATCATTAACACGATTGAGGCCGACTTAGAACTAGTTGCGGGCAGAGGCTTGGGGGTTGGGGGCGGGGGTGGGAATGGGGGGGTGGGGGGCGACTGCTTTGGGAGTTGTTGCATGTGTGTGTGTGTGTGTGTGTTTGTGTGCTTATATGGGTATATAAATGAGTGTGTATGTGTGTGTGTGTGTGTGTGTAGTGTGTGTGTGTGTGTGTGTGTGTGTGTGTGTGTGTGTGTGTGTGTGTGTGTGTGTGTGTATGTGTGTGTGTGTGTGTGTGTGTGTGTGTGTGTGTGTGTGTGTGTGTGTGTGCGTATGAAGGGGAGATGGGGGAAGGCCCAAAGGCGAACTGATAAAGTGTGTGTCCCCCCCTTGCGTGCTCCGTGGGGTCGGGGGAAGTAAATTGGCTCATCTCTGACCACCTCTCTTCCCCCTCGCATGGGTGACAGCTAAGCTCTGAGGGCCTGAGACGCCACCCTACACTAGCTAGCACTAATAACTGCACACAGATTCCTTCCCCCACTACTGTGCAGGGAGCGAGGGAGTTCATGACAGAGAGAGAGAGAGAGAGAGAGAGAGAGAGAGAGAGAGAGAGAGAGAGAGAGAGATGAAGAGAGGAAGAGAGGGAGAGGAAAAGTGGAGAGGGAGGGAAAGAAGAAGACATATGCAGCTTTATTCAGATGAAATTCAAGAAACTGTAACAGCACTGCGTCAGGCTTTATGCTAAGTTTTCTCCTCCAACTCACACTTTTCTTTTCTGCCCCTTTCAACATTTCTCCCCTCTTCTTTTTTTTTTTTTACTTCGCCTCAGTCTAAAAGTCTACCACAGAGAGAGAGAGAGAGAGAAAGTGCAAGAGAGAGCAAGCTGTGCATTACTACTGACATGGCTTTCAAACATACTTGCCGCTCGCGGGTGGGGGATTCGGACACTTAACAAAACATGGTGCTTTACGCCAACAAGAAGGGTAAGACACCCCAAGCATTTAGCGGAAACAGAGCATGTGTGTGTGTGTGTGTGTGTGTGTGTGTGTGTGTGTGTGTGTGTGTGTGTGTGTGTGTGTGTGTGTGTGTGTGTGTGTGTGTGTGTGTGTGTGTGTGTGTGTGTGTGTGTGTGTGTGTCTGTGTCTGTGTGTGTGTGCCTGCCCCCGTACACACTCCTTCACTCTAAGGTGCTTCGCTTACATGACTTGATGGATGTACCAATTACAATGCCGCTAAAGCTTTCATCTCTGCGCTCAGCGCGAGGAGGGGTGTGGTTCCGCACTAGCGCTATTCAAATTTATGCAGAGATCGAGATCGAGCTCTCGCCGTTGCACATGAGGGCGTGTTGCGCCCCGCAACTGAAGCGTTAGCGATCGCAGCGGTTAGCACATTCCGCCAGCGTCGTTAGCCAATTTTCACCCACATAATGCATAGGATTTCACATCTGGCTGATTTTATCCATTTTTTTTTCTCTCTCTCTCTCTCTCTCCCCTGCGCTCAGGAGAGAAGAAAGACGTTACACTTTATACGCAAGACTGTGTGTGTGTGTGTGTGTGTGT
>JAODXP020000032.1:10390301-10397801 GCA_027497455.2 Sardinella longiceps | reverse complement strand
AGACAGACAGACAGAGAGACAGACAGACAGACAGACAGACAGACAGACAGAGAGAGAGAAAGTGAGACAGACAGACAGACAGACAGACAGACAGACAGACAGACAGACAGACAGACAGACAGACAGACAGACAGACAGACAGACAGACAGACAGACAGACAGACAGACAGACAGACAGACAGACAGACAGACAGAGAGAAAGTGGGGAAGAGATAGAGGCAGGGACACAGAACAAGAGAAAAGAGAGTTAAAGGGAGTGTGTGTGTATGGCTATATATGTGTGTGTATGGCTATATATGTGTGTGTGTGTGTGTGTGTGTGTGTGCTATATATGTGTTTGAGCGTGTGTGTGTGTGTGTGTGTGTGTGTGTGTGTGTGAGTGTGAGAGACAGAACGCAAGCAAAGAGAGAGAGAGAGAGAGAGAGAGAGAGAGAGAGAGAGAGAGAAAAGGAGAGAGAGAGAGGGGAGAGAGGACAAGATGAGAAAGAAGGGAGGGAGGGAGGGGAATCAAACGAGCTGACAGCACCGCCATCTGTTGGGTGATGAATGGTGACGACGGCAAGCCTGAATTCTCCATGCCACATCGCCATGCATATATTTATGCGGGAGTTAAAACATGATTAGTGAGCTGACTACTGAACAGCGGCTAGCCACGCTGGGGCCCGGGGCGTCTGAGAGAGAGAGAGAGAGAGAGGAGAAGAGAGGAGGAGAGGAGAGGAAGAAGTACTCTGTTCTCTTGAGGTCTATTCACAACTTTAAAATGGTGGGTAGAGTTTGTTCCCAGTAAACTTTACTGGCAAACACCCATTTGATTCCGTGTACATTTAGCGGCGTCCCTGTAAGAATGTCCAGAGGCCCTTAACAATAACGGAGCGACGAGCGACAGGAAGGCTGTGAAGTGAGAAATAGAAAGAGTTGAAAAATCTTGTTAAAGGCAAATGAAAAAACAAAAAACAAAAACGAAAAACAAAAATAAAAACAAAAAACAAATACATAAGGAAATGAAACAATCAAATGGAGGAGAAATGGACGAAAGTAAAGCGGTGAAGAAGAAGAAAAAAAACGAGGTCTGCCACAGCGGAGGCTGTTCCTCGAGGTGGCGAAGGGTTTCTTGTCAGGCCGCCACCTTGGAATGGCTTTCACGCGGTGTCATCAACAGCCGCAGCCGCAGCAGCATCTCGGCGCTAAGGGCTAAATAAATAAAGCTGACAGGGCCTGTAGCCGTGGCAACCGAGCGAACCAGTGGTGATGTACAGCCACAAATCGGTAACAATAAGCTTCCTCTCATAATATTCAGCCCCTATGGTGTGTCATCTGGGTGTCGTTATTTTTCTTCCTCGTTTTCGTTTTTTTCCCCCCTCTCTCCTTCCTCTCCCTTTTCTCTATCACCTACTTCTTCCTCTTGTTCTTCGGGCTTCTTCTTCTTCTTCTTCTTCTTCTTGAGACATAGCCTTGGTGAAAGACAAAAGGTATGGGGCGTCGAAGCGCAAGCCATCTCTTATTGATGTCCAATGGATCAGAGGTGGGGGGTGGGGTGAGGTGGGGGGGCGTGGAGCCAGCGAGCGAGCGAGCCTTTCGGTGAGCGGCTCAAGCTGCCGCTTGTTGCGATTGCCCGCAATAACAGCCACATTCATCCACTTATAATCGGCGGGGCTGTCACGCGTGCCACAGGCTGATGCCATTAAGCTCGCCGGCGACACACCCGGCGCGCTGGCACCCGCTGCGACGGCCTGATGTACAGCCGTCATAAAGCACGCTCGGTTGCGCGCGCACACACACACATACATACATACACACACACACACATGTGCATGCGTGCCTCCGCTGTCGCTATGGCATTTCAATTGACTCCTGGGAGATGATATCCAACGTCATGCGTTATCTGTCTGTAGCTACCGCTAGTGATGGTGGTGGCGATTGTGAAAGAGTTAAAGGAAATAAAAGAGCGAGGGCGTTTGGTGTCCGTCCGACTAGCCGGCGCGGCGCCGCTGTTAAATGTCTCTCACACTGTGGCCGAAAGCACGATTGAAAGTAAATCTGTGGTGTGGGGGTACAATAATAACCACAGCGAAACAAACGCCATTTAATCCAGACTTGACTTGGCGAGGCAGACGACGACGACGACGACAGCTCACCAGCGTGTGCCTTGCACAGCCTAATACCCCCACCATATAAATACCACAATGATAGTGCCTCACTGTCTCCCTCCCTCTCTCCCTCCCTTTCCTTCTCTCTCTTGCTCTCCCTGCTTAAAACTCTATGCAGTTCTTACTGACTCTCTCTCTCTCTCTCTCTCTCTCTCTCTCTCTCTCTCTCTCTCTCCCCCCCTCTCTCTCTTGTCCTTGCCTTCTTTTGCTTCTTTGCACAAATCCTTCTTGCAGTCCCCCTCCCCTCCGCTCTCGTCTCTCTGTTCGCTCTCTGATTTCCCTGCTGTCTGTCTCAGACTACCACTCTCTCTCTCTTTCCCACTCTCTCTCTCTCTCTCTTCCTCCCTCCATCCCTCACTCTCCCTCTAGCTCGTCTGCACTGACGCGCTCGCTGCCTCCTCAGCTGGGGGCCGATGGAGAGAGAGAGAGAGAGAGAGAGCGCTCAGTGCCGCGCCGCGTCTCGCCGGAACACAGGCAGGAGGTCTGGTTAATCGCCGGCTAGTTTTCCAAAGAGTTTGGAAGGTCAGACACAGCGATCCCCAGCCACCACACCCAACCCACCCACCTCATCTACCTCCCCACACCCACACCCTCACCCTCTCTCACCAGTCTCCCTCGGCGATGCCAAAGCAACCATGAAAGCAAAATAAATAAAGAAATAATAGGAAAAAAAATAACGTCACATCCAACTATCGCCTCTATGACGACTATAAACCGCCATCTCCTCACCTTCCAACTCATCGCAGCCTCTATAGTCATTGTTTGGCCCCCTATTGTTTGCACACACCAACCCTTTTCTTCCTCTTTTTTCAATCCATCCATTTACCACTCTTCCTCTCTCTCTCTCCCTCCCTATCTCTCTCTTTCTCTCTCTCTCCCTCTTTCACTCTCTCTCTCCCTCTTTCTCTCTCTCTCTCTCTCTCTCTCTCTATCTCTCTCTCTCTACCTCTCTCTCTCACTCTCTCTCTCCCTCTTTCTCTCTCTCTCTCTCTCTCTCTCTCTCTCTCTCTCTCTCTCTCTCTCTCTCTCTCTCTCTCTCTCTCTCTCTCTCTCTCTCTCTCTCTCTCTCTCCCTCTCTCTCTCTGGTAGTGAGTCCCTGAGGTGCAGTCAGAGCGAGTGGCAGGCAGGCTGGGCCCTGCACAGCTGGGGCGGATAGGGACGGCTTTTCACAGGGCCCGCTGGCTTAGCGGCGGGTCGATGCGATGAGACAAAGGGAGATGAGCGATGGATGATTTGCGATCGCGTGCACGCACAGCCAGTGTGTGTCTTTCTCTCTCTTTGTGTGTGTGTGTGTGTGTGTGTGTGTCTTGTGTGTGTGCCCCAAGATAGATGCCTCCCAAGGAAGGAAGCTGAGGCTCACAAGACAAAAAAGGCTTGCACGGCAGATAAAGCCAGTGGCTCACCAGGGGCTTGTGTGTTTCTATGATTCTGTGTGTGTGCATGTGTGTGTGTGTGTGTGTGTTTGTGTGTGTGTGTATGATTTGTTGCTCATTTACAGAGGGCGGAAAGAATAAAGTTACAGTGGGTGGCAGACACAGCAAAGGACCTCGGCCACATTGGGGCTAGAGAGAGAGAGGGAGAGAGAGAGAGAGAGAGAGAGAGAGAGAGAGAGAGGAGAGAGAGAGAGAGAGAGAGAGAGAGAGAGAGAGAGAGAGAGAGAGAGAGAGAGAGAGAGAGAGAGAGAGAGAGAGAGAGAGAGAGAGAGAGAGAGAGAGAGAGAGTGAGTAACGGAGAATGAACAAAGAAGGCCCTAATGGGGCTAAATTAAGATCCATTAGAGGCCTGATTATGGACGAGGCAGAGAGCCTGGCGTTGTATACTGGAAGAGTCGCTGTCACAGACCTTGGTGTGTGTGTGTGTGTGTCTGTGTGTGTGTGTGTGTGTGTGTGCGTGTCTGTGTGTGTGTGTGTGTGTGTGTGTGTGTGTGTGTGTGTGTGTGTGTGTGTGTGTGTGTGTGTGTGTGTGTGGTGCTGTTGACACCACAGGAGAAATGCAATGTGGCAAAGCAAATAATCACAGTTCAGAACTGCCTTCCGTTCTCTCTTTCACAAGTCATTAAAAAAGTCATTACTTTGGTGCAAAGCCATAGACCACAATAACAAACATAGGATCGGAGCAGCAACCTGTGTGTTTGTTGTTGCCCATGTGTGTGTATATGAGTGTGTGTCAGTGAGAAAGTGAGTGAGAAAGAGAGTGTGTTTTTGTATAATGAATGAGAGTGTATATTTGTATGTGTGTGTGTGTGTGTGTGTGTGTGTGTGTGTGTGTGTGTGTGTGTATGGGTAGGAGGGAGTAGGGGAGTATTAAACCTATTTCCACTCTATTTTTTTTTTTTTTTTTTTGGCCAACACAATTTCTTTGGATTAGCTTCATTGCAGCAGTGTGTGTGTGTGTGTGTGTGTGTGTGTGTGTGTGGGCGTCAGAAGCTAATAACCGAACGAGCGCGTGGGTGGAGTCACAGCGGATATGACACGTCCACCCATGGGAGCAACAGGGAGTGGGGGGAAGAAGAGAGAAAGAAAGAAAGAAAGAAAGAAAGAAAGAAAGAAAGAAAGAAAGAGCAGAAAAAGAAAAGAAAAGAAAGAAAAAGGGGAATGGGAGGAAAAGTGTGATGGATGATGACAGTGGGGGGGCTTTCCCTCGTCGTCGGGAACAATCCGATATTGCCTGGGCGAAGTGGAGGAGGCAGGAGGAGCTGCGGTCGCTGATCCAGGCGCCTGGGTGATGGAGCTGGAGGAGGAGAGGAGAGGAGAGGGGCTGAGGGCCATTAGGAGGCCCAGGGAGGAGTGCAGGGCCTGGGGCTGCTGGGGCCCGAGGGTGGGGGGTAGGTGGAGGGTGGAGGGGCTGGTGGTGGTGAGGATGGAGGAGATTAGGAGGGGAAATTGGTGGGAGTTTGGTGGTGGTGGCAGCAGTGGTGGAGAGGAGACCCACTACATCTCCTGTCTGCTTCCTCTGAGAGAGAGAGAGGCTCCGAGAGAGGACGCATGATGGGTAACAAATGCACCATGCACACACACACACACACACACACACACACACACACACACACACACACACACACACACACACACACACACACACACATATGCACAGACACACATTGTTCTTCACACCAGAAGCCCTCATCAAGCATGGAGGTCTCTCCACAGTAAGCGCACGCGTCTCTTCGTGTCGTTCATTTTTCGTTTTTCGTTTTTCCTTTTCCCCTCCTTCCCCCCCGTATCTCTTCATTTCCTTTCCCTCTCCACCTCAGTTTCCCCACCAGCCGCCATTTATCTCCTCCCAGCACTGCTATTTCCCCCACCCCGCTTCTGAAGGGGCTTGATCGGAGGCCTGGAGACCCTTTCAAATGGATGCTCTGTGTGTGTGTGTGTGTGTGTGTGTGTGTGTGTGTGTGTGTGTGTGTGTGTGTGTGCATGTGTGTTTTTTCAGTCTTTTTCCCTCATTTATTTCTCTCCCCTCATGGAGAGGGATATTTTGTGTGGAGAGAAGTGTTGCTCTCAATCTTTGGGGTGGTGTGTCAGTGTGTCTCAATATGTGTGTGTGTGTGTGTGTGTGTGTGAGAGAGAGAGGGGAGCTGCTGCTTGGCGGGCAACAATGGAGCTGAGGGTGAGGCCATAATCCTTCCTCTTTTCACAGCCACTTGAAAGAGGCAAAATCCACTGAGTTGACTGGGTGAGTCGGGGCCTCTATGGGCCCTTTCTAGAACTTTCTACAGTACCAACTCACCCTGTGGAGGAGGCAAATCTCTCTCTCTCTCTCTCTCTCTCTCTCTCTCTCTCTCTCTCTCTCTAAATTCAAGTCAATTCAACTGACTTTATTGGCATGACCATTTAATGCAACGTTGCCAAAGCGTATGTGGCAAATGCAACATACAGAACAAAAAACATCACCAATATGATCTCTCTGTGTGTGTGTGTGTGTGTGTGTGTGTGTGTGTGTGTGTGTGTGTGTGTGTGTGTGTGTGTGTGTGTATGTGCCTCACGAGTAACCACTGTAATCAGTTGCCCATGAACGAGTGGTGGTCCGCAAATCTGCCCCCCCAACCTCAATCTCAATCTAAACAGCACGATAAAAAGGAGTCTTTGATTACAGACATCGATTCGAATGATTTTGTTATCAACTTGAAATTAGCGAGACAATTACTCTCGACTCACGCATGCAATTTTCGGGGGACAGCAACCAACCAGTGGCTTAATTGATTTTACAATTCAATCCCAATTCTTTCACAGTGCTATTTGGTTTATTTATGTCTTTTCTTGTGTGTGGCGGTTGTTGAGCAAGCTGTGCTAGTCTGCTGCGGCAGTTTAGCAGAAAAGCACCCAATCAGACACATCTTCTCCGTGTCTATAGAGACGACATCGTGTACACAAACGCACAGTAATTAAAATCAGGTGCCGTGTTGTGTGTACGTACCCACGTGTGTGTATGTGAGTGTGAGTATGCGTGTGTGCGTTTGTGTGTGTGTTTCGAGCGCCTATTTTCTTTGACAATCTTCGGAATTGTAAGTTAATGGGATTTTCTTCTCTTTCTTTTACGTTTACTTGGGGAAAGATAATTAGCTACTTTGGTATATCTGATTTAGCGGAAATTAGAGTGGGAGAGAGGGAGTAATTCTCAGAGGGAGAGGACTGAAGATGGTTCCTGTGGATTTAGAGTGCTGGATGGGTGGGTGGGTGGGTTGGATTCGGGTGGTGGAAGATGGGGGGTGCGGGGTGGGGGGGTGCAGGCGTGCTGGGTGGGTTTGTACCTGCTGATAAAGCCGCGTCGCAAACAGAGGATTAAAACACTCGGCGCCAGAACATTCTAGAAGATGGGCCGGGAGGAGGGCGGCGGTGAATTGCACAGCGGCTGCAGCTGGATGCTATTGCTATTGCTATTGCTACTGCAGAGGCCTGGCATCTGGGGTGGTGTGCATCTCACTGCCATGTGTGTGTGTGTGTGTGTGTGTGTGTGTGTGTGTGTGTGTGTGTGTGTGTGAATGTGTGGTATGTGTTGACTGCCAGCGGCAACTGCCAGGGCATCCAGCTTACTAAACTTAAATATTTATCTTGGCCGGGGCCAGACGAGGGCACATATCACTCCCCCACCCTCCTCCTCCCAACTCCCCCACCCTTCGGGTAAGGCAAACACATCACCCTCCAATATGCAGTACTGAGTGTGTGTGTGTGTGTGTGTGTGTGTGTGTGTGTGTGTGTGTGTGTGTGTGTGTGTGTGTGTGTGTGTGTGCTGACTGGACACTTACTTGGATCAGATAAGATGGCGTCAGTCTTGGGGACAAACTGGTCACAGCGAAGTCCGTGATATCCCTCCTTACACCTACAAGCCAAACACACACACACACACACACACA
>JAODXP020000032.1:10382801-10385301 GCA_027497455.2 Sardinella longiceps | reverse complement strand
TCTCGGATTATGGAAATAGCCCAGTGTGACTGATGCTCGTGATGCATAATGGTGGGTGGGAGAGGAGAATGGTCGGGACATGCAGTCCGGCCAGATGAAATGACTCTCTGTGTGGGAGATTATGTGTGTGTTTGTGTGTGTGTGTGTGTGTGTGTATGTGTGTGTGTGTGTGTGTGTGTGTGTGTGTGTGTGTGTGTGTGTGTGTGTGTGTGTGTGTGTGTGTGTGTGTGTGTGTGTGTGTGTGTGTGTGTGTGTGTGTGTGTATGTGTGTGTGTGTGTGTGTGTGTGTGTGTGTGTGTGTGTGTGTGTGTGTGTGTGTGTGTGTGTGTGTGTGTGTGTGTGTGTGCACATATGCGTGTTTGTGTGTCTCTTTGTGTGTGAAAGAGACCTTTTTTTTGATACGTTCACAGTTGAAATGAAAAAGCTCAACGGACTAGCTTGTGTGTGTGGGTGTTGTGTGGCTATTGTGTTGTGAGTGAGTATTTGTGATGGTGAGCTTGACCTATAGGAGTGCAGACGAGTCCAGCGCACACGTGACACTGAGTCATTAGCAACCCCTGGACCTCTGCAGAAAAGCCACCCATGTGTGTGTGTGTGTGTGTGTGTGTGTGTGGACCCATGTGCAACTGTGTCAGTTTGTGTGTTCGTAAGTGTGTGTATCCAGTTCATCTTGAGTGCATGTGTGTACTTGGACATCCATGTGCATGTGTATGAAAACTGCGAATTCAGACGTGTGTGTGTGTGTGTGTGTGTGTGTGTGTGTGTGTGTGTCTCCTCAACAGCGCCTCCTATGTTTTCTTTCTGTGATTTCTTCTCCACAGCCTTATCTGTTGGGCTAATTGCTCTCTATCCCACTCTCCGTATCTTTCCCACTCTCTTTCTCTCTCTCTTTCCCACCCTTTCTCTCTCTCTCTCTCTTTCCAAACCTTCTCTCTCTCTCTCTCTCTCTCTCTCTCTCTCTCTCTCTCTCTGTCTTTCCAAACCTCTCTCTCTCTCTCTCTCTCTCTCTCTCTCTCTCTCTCTCTCTCTCTCTCTGCTGGCCTTGTGCTGGTCCAGAGCAGGTGGATTAATGGCTGCTGTCTGAGGCAGAGCTGGGGCCTCACACACACACACACACACACACACACACACACACACACACACACACACACACACACACACACACACACACACACACACTCACGCATCTCCACCACTCTCTCTTTAATTAACTCCCTTCTCATTAATTAGTGACCGACCCACCGCCAAAATGGACAGGGGTGCTCGGCGAGCAGTGGAAGATGCCAGAAGGCCCCACACTTTTACACACACACACACACACACACACACACACACACACACACACACACACACACACACACACACACACACACACACACACACAGTCAGACACAGATTCATACACACACACATTCAGACACACACACACACACACACACACACACACACACACACACACACACACACACACACACACACACACACACACACACTGCTGACTAAGAGCAAACACGCAAAAAGCCACCTGGGCCGCCGAACATACACACATTGCAACACTTTTTTCCTCCTCTAAAGGATGAATTTGCATTTTGCATTTGCATTATCTCGGTTTTATTTGTCTTCATTTCAAATTAGTTTTTGCCATTGCAAGTCTAAAAAAACTCTGTATTACAGAATGTATGTAGTGTCACTGCACAAAGGAACGCCAAAAAAAAAAAATATTTCTGGTTATTGTCTTACTATAAATTAATGGATTCTGCCATTTATAGGGATATGGCGACATAACCAGATCCAGGGCCAGGGCCAGAAAGTATTGCCTTGCCTTGTTTGCTGAACTAATGAACACCTTGATGTCTGTGCATCTCTTGCTGAACAGGTGCACAGGCATACGGCTGGTGATCATAAACTTTCACCTCACTAAGAAGAACTCTTCAATAGGACTCAGAAATGAGAAGGCACATACATCTGATGTCGCTTGATAAGAGAATTGTTTCAGAAGACCAGGCGTCATCAAAAATCCTTACACATACTTGGAAGAACCACTTGTCCACCATCCTACTTCAACCACTTAAATCGAAACCTACCAATTGCATCCCATGAGCCCACACGATTTCTAGTTTCTCACATGTTCCAAACAAACATAAACGCTAGAATCTGCGGCATAATCGCCACAATACTCGATTCAACTCACATCGTATAGTCCCTTTCATATATAACTGTGTGTAGGCCTTTCTAATGAGTGCTACAGTCAAGAAGTGCAAAGCAAAAAATATGCGGCTATATTAGAGAGTAAGAACTTAGGCTTTTGTAACTCTGAATATTGCAAAGTTTCAGCACTTGATAAAAATTGTAAACATTACCTTGGGCAAAATGATCTTTAGTCAGTAAAAAGTTTGCTAATAATTCAGCTCTCATTTTTCTACACACTTTCTCTCTATTTGTGCTTCAAACCAAGGCCATGTCAGAACTACCCTCTTCTCACTTCCTTACTTTTTCTCTG
>JAODXP020000032.1:10370301-10380301 GCA_027497455.2 Sardinella longiceps | reverse complement strand
GTGTGTGTGTATTACACTATGTCTTAGGGTGCAATTCACTGCTCTCTCTCTCTCTCTCTCTGTCTGTGTGTGTGTATAAGGGAGCCTCTATCACCTATTTCCCTCTGGGAGTGAGTGTGTGTGTGTGTGTGTGTGTGTGTGAGTGTGTGTGGCACACGTCACAAAGCAGGAGAGAGGTGAAGGGGGAGCACTCTGACTTTGCGGCTCCCACTCTTGTTGGGCGCGGCGTCTCCCCTCTCTGACTCAGTCACAGGTGCTGTTCAAAGAGCCCCTGATAACAGAGGCAGTGGCGGCGGCGGCTGCAAGCCGTCCATGAAAGGGAAGAGAAAACACAGGAGGAATCGAAAGAAGCCTTTGTTTGCTGCTGTCACTTTTCTCCCCCCACCTTCCCCCCTTTTTTCTCCTTTTTATTCGACACTAACCCTCATCTTATTTACACAGAGTCTGCTTGTTTGAGTGGTTTCCTGCTGGAGAAACAGTGGAAGAGTGAGTGATAGAGAGAGAGAGAGACGAAGAGAGAGAGAGAGAGAGACACACAAATATGTTCACTAGCTGGATGTTTCTCATAGCTACACTGTGCCTTATTGTCCCTCAGTGTAACAGAGGTCAAGAGTAATGTATAAAAACAACAAGACTTAGTGGCTAACTTTGAGCCTAAGGCAAGCACATTTGGAGAGAGAGAGAGACCCTCCCCAACCCCTTCTAAATGGTGTGTTTTAGGAGACTTGGGGTTTAGGTATAGATAGAGCATTGTTGACTCTGTTAAAAATGTGTCTTTTCAAAGACCTGGCTGGGTAAAGAACTCCTTTTTTTCTGTAAAACGTTTCTGTAAGAGTGTCTTATGGGCTTTTGTAAATCCAGAGGTCACTTGTGTCAGACACCACTGGGCCACTATACTGTACAATCTGCAAACGATTAGCTCAGAACTGACACAGAGACCACATAGGCATAGAGAGAGAGTCTGTGCAGGCAACATCTGTATTCTACCCATACAAATTTCAAAGCCTGTTTTCTCTTTCACAGAACTTAAAGCTAAGAACACCTGCGACCAACCCAAACAAACACACACACACACACACACACACACACACACACACACACACACACACACACACACACACACACACACCTATATGCTTTGGTATTCTTCACTTTGCAATAAAAGAGATCTGACATTTCATCAGCGATGGTAGGATAATCCAATGAAGGCTGGGTGCTGGTGACAGGCAGTCTCCGAGGTGTTTAAGAGCTTATCTTCACTAATATCATTTACATGCCTGCTCTTGCCTCGTGTCGCAATAACCGTAATTCCGTTAAACGGCGATATTGCGTCGCCGCTAATTCGGCCCCACCTCTCTCCTCTCCTCTCCTCTCTCGTTTTACCGCCGCCGGGTTTAACCCAGTGTTTTAATCAAGTCGTCCTCCAATATTAATAAAGGCTTTTCATTCGTTTCGCCCCGTTGCCGCGGAGATGCGCGGCTGACGGAAGCAGACACCTGTAAAGTCGGAGCAGCCGCGTCCTGTGAAGGAGAGCGAGACAGATCGTCACGGCGACGCACACACTGTCTCGGAGGGGACCTCCAACTGAGAAACCACCTGGTCCTGCATCAGTGCGCACGTGTCAGAAAAGGATGCCACCCTTACA
Source organism: Sardinella longiceps (assembly GCA_027497455.2). Taxonomy (NCBI): domain Eukaryota; kingdom Metazoa; phylum Chordata; class Actinopteri; order Clupeiformes; family Clupeidae; genus Sardinella; species Sardinella longiceps. The sequence continues at coordinate 10,378,656 of JAODXP020000032.1, read as the reverse complement.
CACATACACACACACGCACACACACACACACACTCCAAGGGACACCCACAACGTCACAGATTTAAAGTTGGCTTTTGCACAGGAAAAGAACTTTGACGTCAGCGAAAAGAAAAGTGCCACAAGTGTCTGAAACCTTGGCAGGGACTCTATCCGACCAAATCACTTTCACGCTCCCCTGTTTTTTTTTTGTGCTATTTCATGAGGGAAAAAAGATCCAGGCTGAGCCTCAGAAAGAGAAAGAGAGAGAAAAGAGAGAGAGAGAGAAGAGAGAGAGAGAGAGAGAGAGAGAGAGAGAGAGAGAGAGAGAGAGAGAGAGAGAAATGTGCTTAGAATCACAGCGGGAACAGGGCACTTTTCCAAAAAACGAGCTACCTTTTGTCCTTGAGATAGTGCATAACAATAGGCTGCTGTGGCAAAGATGGCGGAGCTCCATTTTGAATACTGTGAGGTCACCATTATTTGATGCCTCAACTTGAGTTTTTCAAGCCCTGATTAAATGACTTTCTGTTAATGCTCATTTCAAAACAATCTCCTTATCTTTCCCACTGCCCCTTCCCACTGTCTAATCAACCAGTAGTCTTCTTATCTCTGAAATGGGGTACTTCCTCTTTTACATCTACCTGTAATTGCACCCAGCTGCATGCGCCCGGTCGTAACGAGGCACTAACGCCTTGTAAACAAGTGTTGTGTTGTTTTTTTTCTGCCCACTGTCCTCCATTTTCTTGTGCCCCCATCAGAGATGGATTAAAACATAATGGACCCAGGAGCCCTGTAATGTTTCATGAGGAACACTCGTTAAAAGGCTAAGCTCAGGTTGTGTGTGTGTGTGTGTGTGTGTGTGTGTGTGTGTGTGTGTGTTCGTTCGTGTGCTCCACACAGGTTGGGATTTCATCTACGCCAATGGTAACATCTGGCAGCTTTTAGTAGTGGATCCTTGTGCTCATCTTGACGGCACAGAGACTCGACTTCCCCAGCCCAGACCCTAACAGCGCCCAGCGCTGCAGAAGAAATCAAAGAAATCACACGAGACGAGATGGCGCTGAAAGGACGTGGGCCATGTATGTCAACACCGCAGTCTCAGCATGGGGGTGAAACAGAGGACAAGAACCTAGCTTAGCATACTTAGCTTCCTTCACTTCCTGCATTAAAAGTCTCCATCCTTCCCACCTACCCACCCACTCTCTCTCTCTCTCCTCTCTCTCTCTCTCACTCTCTCTCTCTAGCTGTCTTCCAATGCCCTATCCTCCTCCTCCTCCTCTTTCTCCGCCTCCGCCATCCCTCTCTCCCCTCGTCTTCTCTCCAGGCGAAGTGTGGAACTGGCTCCTTAACCCGCCGCTGAGGCAGATTCGCCCTGTCACACGCGCAGCTGTGGCGCTGGAGCACACGGTGACACTCCACGACCTCTGGGAGGCGGAGGAGAGGAACGGAGCGGGGGAAGCAACGAAGGGAGGGAGGGAGAGAGAAGTATTGGAGGAGAAACTGAAAGACAAAAACAGGGTGGTGTGTGTGTGTGTGTGTGTGTGTGTGTGTGTGTGAGTGTGTGTGTGTGTGTGTGTGTGTGTGTGTGTGTGTGTGTGTGTGTGTGTGTTTGTTTGTGTGTGTGTGTGCTGCCGAACAGGCATTCAACCCAAACGGCTGGTGCTTGCCTCGGCATCTACTGTGCAACAGTGTGTGCTGGGAGAGTGAATGCGAAGGAGTAGAGGAGAGAGAGAGAGAGAGAGAGAGAGAGAGAGAGAGAGAGAGAGAGAGAGAGAGAGAGAGAGAAAAAAGACAGAAGAAACAAAGGAGTGAAAAAAATGTCCTGAGGCAAAAAAGCAAAAGGGAAGAGGGAGATGGATGTGTAGGCTCTAAGACAGGAATATTAATGTTGTGGTAACAACACGGCTTGCTCTCCTGTCATGGCCACGCACACATGCCGACGCCTGCTTCAGCTGTCCATGTGCCTCTGGTGGAGAGAGAGAGAGAGATAGATACAGAGGGAGAGAGAAAAGGAGAGAGGGAGGGAGAGAATGCTAGAGAGGGAGAGGGAGGGAGACAAACAGATGCAGGGAGGATAGGCGGCCATTATGGGCCAGATCTGGCCCTTGTGTGGTTCACATGAGGCTGTTCCAAACCCAGATGCATTCTGGGAAAGGTTACCACGAACAGGGAGAGGTGGATTTCCCTTGTGTTCTCTTTTCTTTTCTTATATTCTCTCTCTCTCTCTCTCTCTCTCTCTCTCTCTCTCTCTCTGTTCAGTACACATGAGCCAAGCTTTGGAAGGGATTCCAGTCGGAGTCCAGTCCAATTAAAATTGCAGGAGGCGAAAAGCAACATAGCGCGCATCAAAAAACACAAACTGACATGAAAAATGCACAAACCCTTAAAAACCCCAAACACACAGCTCTGGGGTGTGTGTGTGTGTGTGTGTGAGGGGGCATGGGGAACACAGGGCACCGAACACAGGCCACAGGAACAGGGTTGAGGGGAGGTGAAGACTTTCCCTTGTTGGCCCATTGCCTGTGGCCCCATGTCACTGGCTCCATGAAACATGCAGATGCTTTACATAAGACGGGCCACAAGCTGCATGGATTTCACGCTTCTGTGATAGTCATTTTTACCGAAAAATGACAGAGGGAACAGAGGTCGCCTCAAAGCGGATTTCCATTAATCATGTGCTGCTGAAATTGGGAGGCATTGACTATACTTTGCAAACTACTTATTTTTTTCCCCCGTTTAATATCTGGTAATGTGATGGAAATGTTTTTTTTTTTTTTTTTGTTCACCCGCACGTACTTAAATTTTTAATGATCTTTGCATTTGCCATGCATGCTTGTAAATTGCCCTGACCAGGAACAGCATGGTAAGAAAAAATAAATTACAGAGTTGAATACTTCATGTGTATAAATTATGGATACAGAAATAAAAAAAGCCCATTATGCTCAAGGATGCTTATGCATCTTTGTGTCAAGCTAGCTAGCAAAGCGGCAGATGAATGACTATGTAACAAAAAGATGTGCTGAATGCAAGGGCTTGGGTAGGGAATCAATTCTGAAAAGCGAACAGAATTCTCCCTGGGGTAAGAACATTGATGTACACAACGCCCACCATATGGACCTTTCAATGTGTTCTCTCTTGCCTCCTAAGATATTAAGGGTGAAAACGTTTAAGAAACTAACACTAATGGGCCGGACATATTTTGGTTAAAACTGGGAGTTACACTTGTGAGATAGATGCACTGACCTCCTCCATATGCTACTGAAGGCCGGCAGCCAGCTTAGTAAACTCCTTCTCTTCTGCTTGTCCAGTATTATCATACCGTCTGTAATAGTGGGTGGTAGATGGTAGTTCTATCTAGAAGGCAAAAACTAAAACTAAATATACTTAGCCTGGGAGTTCCCATGCTCCTTTGGGCGCTTATTTCATTTCACTCTGCAAAGCAGCATGGTGACCATGGCCGATTTTCTCGCTTACTTTCGGTATCCAATCACAGAACAAAAAGGGACTAGTACGGCCCTCGATTGCATTTTACGTCACGTGGTGGCTCTGGTATTGGCTCTGAGCTATGTACAGACGCTATGATAGACATTCGTAGCGCCCAATAAACGGCTCTGGACAATCGTTAACGATGCTTCCGCTACGAGAGATGCAATAGGTAGGTCTCCAGACTAAATATCACTTGTGATTTTTAGTTTGGCATTCGCCAGGCTAAAATATACTTTCTTCTTTTCAAAAAGCAAATTCATCCACCGTGCATCTGTGATCATCTGGTGCGTCAACGGACAGGGGACAATCTTGATAAACATGAAGGAACGTCGGAGCATCACAGATGCAAATACCCCAAATTCAATAAGATGTACAGCAAAGAGACTAACGTTTCGATGATGTTAGTACATCTTCATCCGAGTCACATACTTTCTTCTCTGTTTTCCTTTCGCTGGACTCATACAGTCAAGCCACTGACAAATACACATTTCAGGAATTTCTCTTGACAAGCATCAAAGCGAAAATAAGTGCCTCTTTGCATCTCTTTTTTAAAGTGCAGAAGGGATGATTTAACGTCATTTAGCGATAATATTACATTAGGCAATGTTTTGATTTTGAGCCAACAGGCCCAGTTTTGGATAATCAACGAGTAGAAGTCTCTCCTCTAGCTTTTGGATTAGTTTGCAATTATATTCCTTTCACTCTGCCAATGAAAGGGACATAATACATCATAATACAGAGAGGACTTCATGTACTGACCTTCTCTTTGCTAATCTAATTTTCTTCCCTAATCTAATGAAATAGTGAATGTTGCATTTCATATTCAGTCGGTTGGATGAGTGAGGAAATACAATGCCTTATTTAGTGAACGCGATTGTCCAAATAAATTTGGCTGAATATTGATTAGAGAAATTGGCTCTAAGCCAGCGGCCTACATAAAGCATGGGTATTGTTATGGGTCTGGGAAAAAAGACCCATAAATAGCTCAATTTTCTGAATAAGTTTCAAATGAATTCATCATTGCCTTAATAGAAAAAAGAAATCATGTAATATGCTTGGAAGTTTAAATGACACAGAAACACCAATAATGATGTGAGGTCATTTTTTTTTTTTTTTTTTTTTAATGTCTATTCACTGATACATGACAAACCTCATGGCGGACAGAAAAGGGCACCTAAATATGTGGGTAGCAATGACGCCCGTTGGCACCACCCTGGATATCTCCCCAGAATTTCCTTTTTATTTCAACCAGCAGTGTGTGTGCCCGTCAGAGGCTGTTTCTGCGCCATCCTAACCAACCTGGCACCCGGTGCCAGCGTGTCCGCCAGAGTGTGACGAGACAGGAGCAGGACAGGGCGGGCACCTAAGGGGAGGGCATGGCTCAGGGGGGGTGAGAGGCCTTTGGCAGCAAGCTAAAGTCCAGCTCTGCAGCTGATCAAACGATACCCCTATCCACACACACACACACACACACACACACACACACAATCCAAAATTCAGTCATCGTTCCCAGCGGCCATGCGTGTTGTCATGCCTGTGTCTCTCTTTGGGGCCAAGGCCTGAAGTGTTGCCATCCTCTGCATCCTATTATGTCACTTCCCCTTCACCCCCACAACACCCCCCCAACCCCCCCCCCCACACACACACACACACACACACACCTCCCACACACACACACATACACACCTCCCAACACACACAAACAAACACACACACACACACACACACACACACACACACCCCTCCGAAACCAACCTACCCTCTAGCACCGCACTCGGTGGCCAAAATAGTGTGCAGTGCAATCCAAAAATAAAGCACTGACGCGACGCTAGCCTCCGCCTCAGTGAAATTGTTTTCTGTGCCGAGCGAGAAACAGGACATTGGCTGTTGTCACTGACATTTGCACTTCTGACATTTGCCTGAACAATGTTAATCCTGTCTGTTACATTCAGGATGATTGAGCCCAAACAATCACAACTGCTAACCCAAATACAGCAAAGTACATAAACAGACAACCGTACACACAGACACACACACACACACACACACACACACACACACACACACAGACTGAGAGTCTGCACAGTTCAAAACACCTCGGAAAAAAAACACATGGGCAAACCTCCTGGTAAACACGCACACAGATATCACAACTCGCCACGCCATGCTACCTATGCTGTGGCATTGAAAAGCCGCAGTTGTCGCGGTGACAGAACGTGGGCACACCATGTTAATGTGATTGGTGGCGGGAGCCAGGATTTGGCTCCGAACGGCGCAAGTCAGCTGGAGGTGATGGATTAAGGCCCTCCGCCGCCGCGGTTTTGCCAATCTTTCCTTGGCGTGCAGTCATGCGGCGAGCAGGGAGGGCATCTTCAAAACTCCCAGCATCCACAGCTGCCACAGTGGCGAAGGCTCCAAGATGCGGGCGTACCGCCAGCACAGACGGGCACAGCACACAGCGTTAACAAAAAAGAGAAAGGGACAGGGACCGTGAAGTAGAAGGAGAAGAAGAAAAAGAGAAGAAGAGGAAGCAACTGTGTGAAGGGAATGGTTTTGTGTGTGTGTGTGTGTGTGTACAATAAGAGTATCTCCAGTGCAATGTGCACACACATACAGTGTGCATATGGAATGTTTATACACTTGTGTGTCTGGTGTGTGTGTGTGTGTGTGTGTCTGTGTGTGTGTGTGTGTGTGTGTGGTAGAGGTGGTTTTCTTTTGTTGTGTGTGTGTGGCGAAAATCCATAGCGTGACTTTCCTGCATAAGTCACAGCTACAGCTACAGAGGGGGAAAAAAAGTCCAGCTACAAAATATCAAGGGTAATTGGAGCATCAGGGGTCGTATATATTTGTGCTCCGAGCAGTCCAAGTTCATGAACCCACAGATATATGTCTGAGCAGAGAGGGATAGAAAAAGAGACAGGCTTTTCTCTTTTTTGCTACTCGCGGTGTAAAAAAACGAAGGGGAATTAAATTAGAATTTAATCAATAGCAATTCACAGCTGTCCTGGGTTTTACAAATAACCTTTATTCTGAGAATGCACAGGTGAATAAATCAGAAGATATTGGTGTATTTACAGCGAGTGTTAGTAAATATACATCACTGTCCACCTGAGACACACATAAATCCATACACCTGACAAACAAAGCAAGATTATTGGGAGGAGGGTTCTCAAGTGCAATTTTACTCTAATGAGTTTTCCACCTATAACTTTGCCAGGATAGGCTATTTTTCACCGCGCAAATGTGAAATACAGAACACTGTCAAACCTCAGGGTTTCTATTTTTTGCCTGTCACACCCACAACCCTAAAGTAAGAGGTCTTTATCGGGATTTAGCTAAAATTTTAGAGCGCCACTATTTAAGTCAAGCTTTACAATCCTAGAAGCTAATCTTGAATCACCTCAGAGCTAATGGCCATATGCTAGTAAAAGCTTTATTCAACACTGTCTATGTAGCATTTACGGACCGATCACATTATTTCTGTGTTTGTCAATGTGACATTGTGCTTTCTTTCTGGTAAATAATTCAAGCAATCTGTCACAAAGAGGACAGTCTGTTGAGAAGTAGGGAGGTGATATCAATTTCTGTGTCCTCCCAGGGATGTGACAGATATGGACCATGTGATGTCATAAAACAGATTTCTTTTTTTTTTTTTTTGCTAGCTAGACCATCCCATTCTGTAACATTCTCATTATTTAAACACAAAAGACATCTGTTTCAAAACAAAGCATCAGAGAGCAAATGGAAAATGCTGCTACAAGCCATACTGTACTCTCCCCCCCAACTCCCCCCTCCCCACAAACTCATTCTCACAACAGAGAGTGTCCTATGATTAGTGGAACCAGTAGCACAGAGGAAGTTTATGAAAAATTGATGACTGTGGAGCTTGCTATGCGTTTGGTTTTTTTTCCATGAAAAAAAGAACAGAGGATAGTGAGGCGAGTGAGGGGTGGGATGTGGGATGTGGGATGGGATGGGATGGGATGTGGTGGAGTTGGGGGGTAAGCATCTGGCAGAGCGACCTACTCGGCACTGTCTCCTGAACCAAGGCTCTGGTATTATTAGCCTGTCACACAGGCAGCAGGGTCAGGCCTGGTGCTCGTTACCGCTTGTTGTCTGGCCCTCTCTGAAGCTCCTGAGCACAGGCTACACCGTGTGTGTGTGTCTGTGTGTGTGTGTGTGTGTGTGTGTGTGTGTGTGTGTGTGTGTGTGTGTGTGCCGCTTCTCTTCCTCCATCCTGACAGAGGCCACAAAACCCACTCGGAAATAAATAAGTAAATCAAAAGTGGATGTGGGTAGTGGGTACACTTCCCACACTTCAGACCACAGAGAGCAAATGAAGGGTTTGTCCAATCCAATCACAGTAAGCTCTGAGTGGGCGAGTGCGAGTGCAGCGCAGTGCAGGAAAAAGAACAAGCCGAAACACAACACAAATTATAATTGGATTGGAACGAGTTCGAAGGTATCAGGGGTGAATATCAGTGAGAGACAGTGAGGCGAAGTGGTGTAATCCGTGATTACGCAGGGTTAATTGTCTCCCTGGGAATTGCTTTGGGATGCCCATCTAGGTTTAAATCTGTCGCTGCTGCTAATAGGCTGAAATCTGCAGATAGGGTGGCGCATGCACGCATGGTTCAACAGAGGAAGGTCAGTTCAGCGCGGCGGCGCCGAGCGGAGCTGATCTGGTCCTCACTACAGTAACCAATCCCATTTATTTCCTCGGAAAACAGTTTTCTCCGCTCGATTGCGATCAGCACTAGTGCGATCGAACAATGATGTTCACCATCATGCCGAATAAAATGAGAGAGAAAGAAATAAAAGAAAAAGAAAAAAAAAACAAAAACAAATGCAGCTCACCTGGCCCAGCAGGCTGCTCCAGTCAAATACAAT
>JAODXP020000032.1:10359695-10365201 GCA_027497455.2 Sardinella longiceps | reverse complement strand
TGGCAACCCTATAGGAAATATGACAAATAAGGTACATTAATCATTCTCAAGCGATACTCTATTTCTGGTTAACCAAAGCATATGGACTTTTGGTAGTATGGTGGTACCATATAGTTGTGAGTCATCAGTATTGCAAACCAATGAGTTGAGCTATAGAGAGTATGCACCAGAGAGGACCTTGGAATATGGATAATCTGGATAGGTTCTGGAAGAGGAGGGGTCTCAAATCATTCCCACAATCAATTTCTTGTGTTCTCCAACCTTATGGGATGTCAAATTACTATGTCATGGTGGATTACCAACATGAGGAATAGACTGCTTTAAATATGTTAGTAGGCCTACTGTTAGTGTTGTTCCTTTGACTGAAATTGTGTGGAGAATGGAATGAAAATTCAAAAAGATTATGGCATTACTTCAAAGAATGCACCTACCATTATGGGGAAAAAAACATCAGAAATGAAGTCAACGCCTGAGTAGTTTCGCCTACAGAGGCAGGCAACATGGCTGACATGAATGAGCCATAATCCAAGAAAGAAACAGAACAACTGTCTCCCTATCTAAAAGCTCCAGGTTTGAAATGTGGCCAGGAGGGAAATGTACTTTTGTTCTTGCGAATTCAGGTTGTATAGTCAGGGTAACTGTATTTTCTGGAGGTAAAGGTCCATGTTTGAGAGCTATTTTAATATTTTGTCAGACACAGACACCCAAGTGATTCCCATGGGGAGTAAAGTTAAAAACTAGACTGTACTGTATCAATGCGACACAGCATCTTTGTGCTGATGTTGTTACACAGGCCAGATGCACTGCAGTGAGGGCAGTAGGCTTCAAATATTGACTTGAAGATAATGGGCAGCCAATGTTTTGTTTCTACAGTGGAATGTTAATGGATACAAGGTTATTTGTCATATGCATATAGACCAGGGGTGGGCAATTATTTTGGCCAAAGGCCCACATTGGGCTTTAGATTTGTAATTAATGGGGCAGGGCATTAAGTCAACTGGTGAATGGGGGTTGATGCTGGTAAATTGGCAAGTTTCAAACCAGTAGCCCCCCTTTCTTCAGAGGACATGTTAATATGCAGGGTTAAAAGGGAGGGATTTGTACTTCATTAATACAACATATTTGATAAATCAGGCCTATGATCTAAATCACCTTGGCTAAATAAGAAATTATTCTATTTTGTGAAGGCTCCACGGGCCGGATTAAATGGCTCAACAGGCTGCATGTGGCCCCCAGGCCTGGTATAGACCCTTTCTGGGCCTACGTCACAATTCCATGAGTTGAGTTTTGGAGGCAGAAAATCGTCTGTTCTGATAGACATGGCTGTAAAATTGACAACTTTCCCCATCTTAGAAAATTGCTTGTTCATCATAATATAATGCAAGAATCTGTTTTATTACACGATATGATTAACAAACAACAAAATATGTGTCCACCAACATGATTGGACGAGTACCCAAAGTTCAGAGACAGTAGAGCTAGCATAGGTGGCTAGATCTGCTGGATAACGTAGTGATAGGATGGGTGGGGTAGGGGGTACCGTAGCACCAACAAGGAGCACCCAAGAGCAATAGGGGAACATCCCATTACTGGCATATACATGTATGGCATGTATATGTGTATGAACGGCTTGAACTATAGGGCTGCATTGTATTGAGGATGGTGGACATGGGACAGAATTCCTCACTGAATCTCAGGAGACTGTTGTGGGCCTAATTATATAAAACACAGAGGAACACAGCTGTCCAATCAATTGCCTGTGTGAAATACACACATGGCAAGGTGCTCATGGGAGTCTTCTGTTCCGAGCATGTGTGCAGTTCCTACCGGTAACGTGTGTGCTGCAAACGCCTTTCGGCCATCATCGGTACGGTAGCTCTGTCCTGGTAGTCCGCCACACGCCGTGAGCGATGCTTTTGTGGAGGCGAGAGAGCCCAGAGCACACACGCAATTAGGTCTGGCCTCGGCCATTGGGGAGGTCATCAGGGGAGCTTGTTTGCCAGGGCCAGCGTAAGATGTGTGCTGCGTCTTCATGTTTGCCTCACCTAATTATAAGCACAGGGAATGTAGCGTGTGAGCTTTGGTGTGTTTCTTTGAAGAAGTGCAAGCAGCCGTGCTGGTCGGATTGCTCAGCCCCATAAACACTGAATTAACACGCCGGTCTGAGAGAGAACACTGCTTTGCATTTTTCACCGCCATCCACGTCGTTTTTCTTTTTTAAACTATGTTAATTCTTTCATCAAGGTGTAGAGCTGATGTATGAAGGCAGAAAAATAAAATTAAAAAAATAAAAAAAAATCCAGGTCACTTTTCTGGCAGATTTTAAAATATCAAGATTTCCATAAAAAGACTTATTAAACATAGAGACACATCAGTCCTCCTTTAAAAGCCCTACAAGCAACAGTCATTGAACAACAGAACACCACCTAATTAATGCAATTCAATACGCTAATTATAAATATGTCTGGTGATGAACCCTTGTGAATCGCAGCTCTAACACATTCTGCGGATACACAAAGCCCTTTCATCATATCGATCACCTCATCATTTGAAGGTTGCTGGGGGATTTATTTATTTATTTATTTATTTATTTATTTATTTATTTATTTATTTATTTATTTATTTATTTATTTATTTTTCCGCTGGCTTGAAGGAGTGAAATCGAGAACAAAGTGACGGGGCCCGAGGCCTTCAGCTCAAGCTCCAGATGACCGCTAGCCACATTTTGCACTGGCTGAGTGGGCAGGGAGGAAGAAGCGCTCCGATGTTTTTTTAGGGTCAAGTGGAGCCAAGCACAGGGGCCAACCAACCGAGCACTGAGCGTGGGCGTTCCAGAAATAAAATATAAAAATATAAATATAAATATAAATATAAAATGAAATAATAAATAAATAATACAGACATAAACTGAAAAAAAAAAAGATTTTCAATGGAAGCACAATACACAGCATGCTCATTTGAACTAAGTATTACTGTAGGGTGTGATGAACTTGACAGGGACCCGTTCTGAAAAGGCTATCGAACAGACGTAGCAGTGGACGTCACCCTCTCCAATTCCGAGTGCATTACGTCCACCGGGCATGAACATTCAGTGCAGTAGTGCCACCAAGGAAATGACATCACTGGTAAGTAGCTCATAAAGACAATGACTTTACCTCGCTTGACATCCTGTTTCTTATTTTACCAAACTCCTTCTTTTTCTCCACATCGACGCCTGAGGACGCACAGCCATGGACAATGTGATCCAGATCAAATTTGTACGTCGTGATCCGCGATTCTGCCGCCGTTTTGACTTGACACAAAGCTTGCTGATGTCATTGCCCATGCCAGAAAGGCGCGTTGTCTTACTCAGCGGAAAGCATGATGGGGGTCATGTCCTGCTGTCTGTAGTGGGGAGCAGCATAGCAGGATATGACATCACTGGAAGCCATCGAGACGTACCATGAGAGGCACAAATATATCCATCTCTGTGACTAAGCCATGTCAATATGCGTGTGTGTGTGTGTGTGAGTGTGTGTGTGTGTGTGTGTGTGTGTGAGAGAGAGAGAGAGAGAGAGAGAGAGAGAGAGAGAGAGAGAGAGAGAGAGAGAGAGATTTTCACATGCTGTACACACACATAAACTCACAGTGAGTCGGTGACCATGTGGTATACTGGCCATACGGAAGGATGTCAAAAAATTCCAAAGCTACCCAATGTACGCCGGCTCAGCACATTGTAGTGCAAAAGGCAACGTAAATACACTCACAACAAAACAAACACACAGACACACACACACACACACACACACACACAAGCTCCGAGCATGACACAATGGCAGGTGTGTTTACTGAGCTGCCGGTTACAGTGATGGGCATGAAAGCAGTTCAAAGAGGAGAGACAGAAAAAGAGAGAGAGAGAGAGAGAGAGAGAGAGAGAGAGGGAGGGAGAGAGAGAGAGAGAGAGAGAGAGAGAGAGAGAGAGAGTTGAAAGAGAGAGAGAGATCTCAAGCCCCTGAGGAACAGAAGCACTGTGCAAACATAATGAAAGCACATCCCTACTTATCATTTATTCTCACACACACACACAAACACACACACACACACACACACACACACACACACACACACACACACACACACACACACAGTCACACACAAACAACAACGGGAAAAAATGCTTTGTGTACGAGAGCAAAGCCTTTGGGATGATTGCATGTTTTCATTCTGGCCCTTCCAGCCAGAGAAGCGAATGAAATGATCGCTCAGGATGATGAATGGGGGAAATGGGAGGGACAGAGCCTTTTGGGTGGATGTTTGCTCTCCCTCCATTTTATCCCTGTTTCCCTTCTTCCTGTTTTGGTGATCTGACAGTACTCCGTCCAGCCAGAGACAGTCAAGCACTCCTGTGTTATACTCTTTGTGGTGTAATTACTAAAGAAACAAACAAAAAAAATAAAAAATCTTGGTTTTGATTTGTTTTCAAGCTTCACTGAAGTCTTTTTTTAACAAGAACTCAAAGTGATGCCCTTGAGCTGTTGCAAATACAATCTGAAGAGGAACGTTTCAATATTATGCGGCGAAGAGCAAATTCATCACAAACATGAATGATTCTACAGTCGTAGTTCTCAAGGCCTTGGGTGTAGGGTTATTGATTTTAACATTAAAGGAGATAGTTCATTATTTACTTAAGGTTTCGTGGGGAGGCACTCGATGGACAGCAAATTGCCTTTATCTTTACACGTTCGTTGTATGTCAACACGGTCCCCAAGGTTTCGCTTCACTGTCACATTACCAGTTAATGCCATAGCATATTTGCTTGTTAAGTCAACATTAAAATGCTCTATCAAATCGGAATATATTGTGAATTTACTTCACTTTATATGAGAACTGTTATCTGTTTGCCAGTTCTCACCCGACCCCTTCTTTTCACTACTGCTGTCTCGAAGTCTGTATTGATGCTGTCTGCTGAATAATTTAAATAACTCTTCCAAAACATTCTTGAGTACAGTACAGCAAAAAAAAAAAAAAAAAAAATAGACGTGTAGCTGAGGTGAAGGAAGTGTTTATCACTATTTGTAGGAGTTGCATGCTTGAAAGGGAGGAGAATAGTGTGTGTATGTTTGAGTGTGTGTGTGTGTGTGTGTGTGTGTGTGTGTGTGTGTGTGTGTGTGTGTGTGTGTGTGTGTGTGTTTACAGTGTGAAGCTGGCAACAGGGCAGCGTAGAATAGGATTGTGCATGGCTCTGAATGCATGTTGAGTATCCGCGGAGAGAGTCTATTGACACTCCTGGCAGTAGGCACCGAAATGGGCATTGATGCCTTGTGTGAGGCTGGGAGGCGGGGAGAAGTGGTGCCACGGTGCCTGAGGGCCATCTGGGTGGGCCCGAGGCCTCGACGGGAGAGAGAAAGGACTGAATCCCTGTCTGTCTGCCACCCTGCCTCCCTGCCGTCAACAACCCAAGGTCATGAATATGCATGGGCGCGCTTTTCATAAATAGTCTCTCACTGAGACACTGTGACTCACTGGC